>OX276386.1:40747621-41347621 GCA_946251855.1 Alsophila aescularia | reverse complement strand
AATAAAAAAAAAAAAAAAAAAGTTTTGTAGACCTATTTTTGAGAAAAGTCATTGTTCTACCAAAGTTGTCACATGGCAACACTTGATATGTCAAACGATAGGTAATATGGCGTAGAATATGGGAAAATTATTGGTTTTTCAATATTTTAATTAGGGACGCCAGGGTTGCCATTCTTCTAAAATGACGAAATTTTACAAATTTTAAAATAAATTTTTAGGGCACTTGGCAACACTTGAGCGATTCGACTTGTATGAGGCACTTGTGTGTTGTCGGGAGTAGTATTGCCATGTGTAATTTTTTTCCCCATTTTTAGGGTAGTTTTCGAGATTTTCCCCAAAAACATGAAAAATCGAAATAACAATATTTTGGATTAAATTTTGATGAGGTCCCATATTTTAGGAGCAAACGAATGGATTTTTGCTAATTTAAATTTTTTTTTAAATATGGCAACCCCAAAAAATCAAACTTTTTATGGGTAGGTCCACTCGACTTTGGCGATCGACTTTGTTCTATGAAAAATGTCACATGGCAACACTTGATATGTCAAACGATAGCTTATATAATCTAGATTAAAACTGCATATTTAGATTTTTTTATTTCAAAATGGCGGACAATGTGGCGGCCATTTTGTAAAAATTATGCATATTTTCTATATTAGAATCAACTTTTAGGGCAGTTGGCAACACTATAGCGATATGACTTGTATGAAGAGACTGTGTATCAGTATAAGAGCTTTTGCCAGGTATATTTTCTTTTCCCACTTTTAGGGTAATTTTTCGAGATTTTCCCCAAAAACATGAAAAATTGATGAAACTTATTTGAAATTGTTCTAATGTCCTGCGAAGCCGAAGGCTGAGCTCATTCTATTGCGAGGCCGCAGGCCGAGCTTCAAACAATTAGAACCGGGGTACCCAAAACGACGCTGTAGCGAGGCCGAAGGCCGAGCTACTGCCTATGTGAGGCCGGAGGCCGAGCATCAACATCTTTGAGCCCGGTTTCAAAGTCAATGAAGAAGTTTATATCAAAGTCATATAGTTGAGTATAAAGTCAAAGACAATGAGAAAGTATAATTCAAAGTCCTCGGTATTTAAAATTGATACAGTAGCGAGGCCGAAGGCCGAGCCTATGTTCTGCGAAGCCGAAGGCTGAGCTCATTCTACTGCGAGGCCGTAGGCCGAGCTTCAAACAGTTAGTTCCAGAGCACAAAAAATGACATTGTTAGCGAGGCCGTAGGCCGAGCTTCAAACGAAAAATTCGCGGGTACTCAAACCGACGCTGAAGCGAGGCCGAAGGCCGAGCTACTGCCTATGCGAGGCCAGAGGCCGAGCATCAACGTCTTTGAGCCCGGTTTCAAAGTCAATGAGGAAGTTTATATCAAAATCACTCATAGTTGAGTTCTAAGTCAAAGACAATGAGAAACTCTAATTCAAAGTCCTCGGTATTTAAAATTGATGCAGTAGCGAGGCCGAAGGCCGAGCTTATGTTCTGCGAAGCCGAAGGCTGAGCTCATTCTACTGCGAGGCCGTAGGCCGAGCTTCAAACAGTTAGTTCCAGAGCACAAAAAAAGGCGCAGTAGCGAGGCCGAAGGCCGAGCTACAGCCCATGCGAGGCCTCAAGCCGAGCATCAACATACTTGAACCAGGCGTCAAAGTCAATTAAGAAGTTTATGTCACATTCATCGTCAAGTTCAAAGTCAAACCCAAAGTCAAAGTTAAAGTCAAAGCTAAAGTCACAGAAAGTCAAAATCAATTTAAAGTTAAAGTTTAACTCGTAATCAAATCAAAGTTATACCTACAGTCAAACTCATCATTCAAGTTCAAAGTAAATTCCAAAGTGTAAGTCAAAGCTAAATAACAGTCAAAGTCAAATCAAACTCAAAGTCAAGTCAAAGTCAAATCAAAGTTTAAGTCACACGAAAGTCAAACTCAATTTAAACCCTATTTTTATTTTCAAAATCAAATTAAAGTAAAAGTCAAACAACTTATCATAGTTTTAGACCTCTTTTTACAAGTCAAAGTCAAAGTACAAGTCAGACTACAAGTCGACAGCCTAACGACAACACGCGGGCCGCTCGCGGTCCGCGCACCGCGCACCAACTAGTCTATACTATATACAACTACATAACGGTCACTGACTCACTCACTCACTGACTGATTGACACGAAAGTTCTCCTAGATGGAGTGATTTTAGAGATGAACAATGTTTTAGAGATGTGAAAAGGGTCAAAATTTATCGGAAGGAAAAATCTGAAAATGTAAAAAAATGAAAAAAAAAAGAAAAAAAAATTTTTTTTTACAACTTCTTGACGGATTTTCACCGTTTAAACGGATGGTACGTATGTAGAGATGGAAAAAATTTGAAAAAAAGAAAAAAAAAAGAAAAAAAGAAAAAAAATGGCGGAGATATTAAAAAAAAAAAAAAGAAGTTTTTCAGACCTCGCTAAAACGATAAACTTTGTTCTACCAAAGTCATGACATGGCAACACTTTTGATGTCAAACGATAGGTTATATGATGTAGTTTTCAGGAAAAGTTTGCCAGATGAAATATTATTATTAGGGAAGCCAGGGTTGCCATTTTTCTAAAATGACGAAATTTTACAAATTTTAAAATCAATTTTTAGGGCACTTGGCAACACTTGAGCGATTCGACTTGTATGAGGCACTTGTGTGTTGTCGGGAGTAGTATTGCCATGTGTTTTTTTTTTCCCCATTTTAGGGTAGTTTTCGAGATTTTCCCCAAAAACATGAAAAATCGAAATAATGATATTTTAAATTAAATTTTGATGAGGTTTCATATTATAGGAGCAAACGAATGGATTTTTGCTAATTTAAACTCTTTTTAAAATATGGCAACCCCAAAAAATCAAACTTTTTATGGGTAGGTCCACTCGACTTTGGCGATCGACTTTGTTCTATGAAAAATGTCACATGGCAACACTTGATATGTCAAACGATAGCTTATATGATGTAGATTAAAACTGCATATTTAGATTTTTTTATTTCAAAATGGCGGACAATGTGGCGGCCATTTTGTAAAAATTATGCATATTTTCTATATTAGAATCAACTTTTAGGGCAGTTGGCAACACTATAGCGATATGACTTGTATTAAGAGATTGTGTATCAGTATAAGAGCTATTGCCAGGTATCTTTTTTTTCCCCACTTTTAGGGTAAATTTTCGAGATTTTCCCCAAAAACATGAAAAATTGATGAAACTTATTTGAAATTGTTCTCATGTCCTGCGAAGCCGAAGGCTGAGCTCATTCTATTGCGAGGCCGCAGGCCGAGCTTCAAACAATTAGTACCGGGGTACCCAAAACGACGCTGTAGCGAGGCCGAAGGCCGAGCTACTGCCTATGTGAGGCCGGAGGCCGAGCATCAACATCTTTGAGCCCGGTTTCAAAGTCAATGAAGAAGTTTATATCAAAGTCATAGTTGAGTATAAAGTCAAAGACAATGAGAAAATCTAATTCAAAGTCCTCGGTATTTAAAATTGATACAGTAGCGAGGCCGAAGGCCGAGCCTATGTTCTGCGAAGCCGAAGGCTGAGCTCATTCTACTGCGAGGCCGTAGGCCGAGCTTCAAACAGTTAGTTCCAGAGCACAAAAAATGACATTGTTAGCGAGGCCGTAGGCCGAGCTTCAAACAAAAAATTCGCGGGTACTCAAACCGACGCTGGAGCGAGGCCGAAGGCCGAGCTACTGCCTATGCGAGGCCGGAGGCCGAGCATCAACGTCTTTGAGCCCGGTTTCAAAGTCAATGAAGAAGTTTATATCAAAATCACTCATAGTTGAGTTCTAAGTCAAAGACAATGAGAAACTCTAATTCAAAGTCCTCGGTATTTAAAATTGATGCAGTAGCGAGGCCGAAGGCCGAGCTTATGTTCTGCGAAGCCGAAGGCTGAGCTCATTCTACTGCGAGGCCGAAGGCCGAGCTTCAAACAATTAGTTCCAGAGCACAAAAAAAGGCGCTGTAGCGAGGCCGAAGGCCGAGCTTCAGCCCATGCGAGGCCTCAAGCCGAGCATCAACGTATTTGAACCAGGCTTCAAAGTCAATTAAGAAGTTTATGTCACATTCATCGTCAAGTTCAAAGTCAAATCCAAAGTCAAAGTTAAAGTCAAAGCTAAAGTCACAGAAAGTCAAAATCAATTTAAAGTTAAAGTTTAACTCATAATCAAATCAATGTTATACCTACAGTCAAACTCATCATTCAAGTTCTAAGTAAATTTCAAAGTAGAAGTCAAACTCAAATCAAAGTCAAACTCAAATCAAACTCAAAGTCAAGTCAAAGTCAAATCAAAGTTTAAGTCACACGAAAGTCAAACTCAATTTAAACCCTTTTTTTATTTTCAAAATCAAATTAAAGTAAAAGTCAAACAACTTATCATAGTTTTAGACCTCTTTTTACAAGTCAAAGTCAAAGTACAAGTCAGACTACAAGTCGACAGCCTAACGACAACACGCGGGCCGCTCGCGGTCCGCGCACCGCGCACCAACTAGTCTATACTATATACAACTACATAACGGTCACTGACTGATTGACACGAATGTTCTCCTAGATGGAGTGATTTTAGAGATGAACAATGTTTTAGAGATGTGAAAAGGGTCAAAATTTATCGGAAGGAAAAATCTGAAAATGTAAAAAAATGAAAAAAAAAAGAAAAAAAAAATTTTTTTTACAACTTCTTGACGGATTTTCACCGTTTAAACGGATGGTACGTATGTAGAGATGGAAAAAATTTGAAAAAAAGAAAAAAAAAAGAAAAAAAGAAAAAAAATGGCAGAGATATTAAAAAAAAAAAAAAAAAGTTTTGTAGACCTATTTTTGAGAAAAGTCATTGTTCTACCAAAGTTGTCACATGGCAACACTTGATATTTCAAACGATAGGTAATATGGCGTAGAATATGGGAAAATTATTGGTTTTTCAATATTTTAATTAGGGACGCCAGGGTTGCCATTTTTCTAAAATGATGAAATTTTACAAATTTTAAAATCAATTTTTAGGGCACTTGGCAACACTTGAGCGATTCGACTTGTATGAGGCACTTGTGTGCTGTCGGGAGTAGTATTGCCATGTGTAATTTTTTTCCCCATTTTTAGGGTAGTTTTCGAGATTTTCCCCAAAAACATGAAAAATCGAAATAATGATATTTTAAATTAAATTTTGATGAGGTTTCATATTATAGGAGCAAACGAATGGATTTTTGCTAATTTAAACTTTTTTTAAAATATGGCAACTCCAAAAAATCAAACTTTTTATGGGTAGGTCCACTCGACTTTGGCGATCAACTTTGTTCTATGAAAAATGTCAAATGGCAACACTTGATATTTCAAACGATAGCTTATATGATGTAGATTAAAACTGCATATTTAATTTTTTTTATTTCAAAATGGCGGAAAATGTGGCGGCCATTTTGTAAAAATTATGCATAATTTCTATATTAGAATCAACTTTTAGGGCAGTAGGCAACACTATAGCGATATGACTTGTATGAAGAGATTGTGTATCAGTATAAGAGCTATTGCCAGGTATCTTTTTTTTCCCCACTTTTAGGGTAAATTTTCGAGATTTTCCCCAAAAACATGAAAAATTGATGAAACTTATTTGAAATTGTTCTAATGTCCTGCGAAGCCGAAGGCTGAGCTCATTCTATTGCGAGGCTGCAGGCCGAGCTTCAAACAATTAGTACCGGGGTACCCAAAACGATGCTGTAGCGAGGCCGAAGGCCGAGCTACTGCCTATGTGAGGCCGGAGGCCGAGCATCAACATCTTTGAGCCCGGTTTTAAAGTCAATGAAGAAGTTTATATCAAAGCCATAGTTGAGTATAAAGTCAAAGACAATGAGAAAGTCTAATTCAAAGTCCTCGGTATTTAAAATTGATACAGTAGCGAGGCCGAAGGCCGAGCCTATGTTCTGCGAAGCCGAAGGCTGAGCTCATTCTACTGCGAGGCCGTAGGCCGAGCTTCAAACAGTTAGTTCCAGAGCACAAAAAATGTCATTGTTAGCGAGGCCGTAGGCCGAGCTTCATACAAAAAATTCGCGGGTACTCAAACCGACGCTGGAGCGAGGCCGAAGGCCGAGCTACAGCCTATGCGAGGCCGGAGGCCGAGCATCAACGTCTTTGAGCCCGGTTTCAAAGTCAATGAAGAAGTTTATATCAAAATCACTCATAGTTGAGTTCTAAGCCTAAGACAATGAGAAACTCTAATTCAAAGTCCTCGGTATTTAAAACTGATGC
Organism: Alsophila aescularia; assembly: GCA_946251855.1. NCBI lineage: Eukaryota > Metazoa > Arthropoda > Insecta > Lepidoptera > Geometridae > Alsophila > Alsophila aescularia. The sequence continues at coordinate 41,341,378 of OX276386.1, read as the reverse complement.
AGTAGCGAGGCCGAAGGCCGAGCTTATGTTCTGCGAAGCCGAAGGCTGAGCTTATTCTACTGCGAGGCCGTAGGCCGAGCTTCAAACAGTTAGTTCCAGAGCACAAAAAAAGGCGCAGTAGCGAGGCCGAAGGCCGAGCTACAGCCCATGCGAGGCCTCAAGCCGAGCATCAACATACTTGAACCAGGCGTCAAAGTCAATTAAGAAGTTTATGTCACATTCATCGTCAAGTTCAAAGTCAAACCCAAAGTCAAAGTTAAAGTCAAAGCTAAAGTCACAGAAAGTCAAAATCAATTTAAAGTTAAAGTTTAACTCATAATCAAATCAAAGTTATACCTACAGTCAAACTCATCATTCAAGTTCTAAGTAAATTTCAAAGTAAAAGTCAAAGCTAAATAACAGTCAAAGTCAAATCAAACTCTAAGTCAAGTCAAAGTCAAATCAAAGTTAAAGTCACACGAAAGTCAAACTCAATTTAAACCCTATTTTTATTTTCAAAATCAAATTAAAGTAAAAGTCAAACAACTTATCATAGTTTTAGACCTCTTTTTACAAGTCAAAGTCAAAGTTAAAGTCAAAGGCAAAAGTCGAGTGCACAACGACAACTCGCGGGCCGCTCGCGGTCCGCGCACCGCGCACCAACTAGTCTATACTATATACAACTACATAACGGTCACTGACTGATTGACACGAATGTTCTCCTAGATGGAGTGATTTTAGAGATGAACAATGTTTTAGAGATGTGAAAAGGGTCAAAATTTATCGGAAGGAAAAATCTGAAAATGTAAAAAAATGAAAAAAAAAAGAAAAAAAATTTTTTTTTACAACTTCTTGACGGATTTTCACCGTTTAAACGGATGGTACGTATGTAGAGATGGAAAAAATTTGAAAAAAAGAAAAAAAAAAGAAAAAAAGAAAAAAAATGGCAGAGATATTAAAAAAAAAAAAAAGAAAGTTTTTCAGACCTCGCTAAAACGATAAACTTTGTTCTACCAAAGTCATGACATGGCAACACTTTTGATGTCAAACGATAGGTTATATGATGTAGTTTTCAGGAAAAGTTTGCCAGATGAAATATTATTATTAGGGAAGCCAGGGTTGCCATTTTTCTAAAATGACGAAATTTTACAAATTTTAAAATCAATTTTTAGGGCATTTGGCAACACTTGAGCGATTCGACTTGTATGAGGCACTTGTGTGTTGTCGGGAGTAGTATTGCCATGTGTAATTTTTTTCCCCATTTTTAGGGTAGTTTTCGAGATTTTCCCCAAAAACATGAAAAATCGAAATAATGATATTTTAAATTAAATTTTGGCGAGGTTTCATATTATAGGAGCAAACGAATGGATTTTTGCTAATTTAAACTTTTTTTAAAATATGGCAACCCCAAAAAATCAAACTTTTTATGGGTAGGTCCACTCGACTTTGGCGATCGACTTTGTTCTATGAAAAATGTCACATGGCAACACTTGATATGTCAAACGATAGCTTATATGATGTAGATTAAAACTGCATATTTAGATTTTTTTATTTCAAAATGGCGGACAATGTGGCGGCCATTTTGTAAAATATATGCATATTTTCTATATTAGAATCAACTTTTAGGGCAGTTGGCAACACTGTAGCGATATGACTTGTATGAGGAGATTGTGTATCAGTATAAGAGCTATTGCCAGGTATATATTTTTTCCCCACTTTTAGGGTAAATTTTCGAGATTTTCCTCAAAAACATGAAAAATTGATGAAACTTATTTGAAATTGTTCTAATGTCCTGCGAAGCCGAAGGCTGAGCTCATTCTATTGCGAGGCCGCAGGCCGAGCTTCAAACAATTAGTACCGGGGTACCCAAAACGACGCTGTAGCGAGGCCGAAGGCCGAGCTACTGCCTATGTGAGGCCGGAGGCCGAGCATCAACATCTTTGAGCCCGGTTTCAAAGTCAATGAAGAAGTTTATATCAAAGTCATAGTTGAGTATAAAGTCAAAGACAATGAGAAAGTATAATTCAAAGTCCTCGGTATTTAAAATTGATACAGTAGCGAGGCCGAAGGCCGAGCCTATGTTCTGCGAAGCCGAAGGCTGAGCTCATTCTACTGCGAGGCCGTAGGCCGAGCTTCAAACAGTTAGTTCCAGAGCACAAAAAATGACATTGTTAGCGAGGCCGTAGGCCGAGCTTCAAACGAAAAATTCGCGGGTACTCAAACCGACGCTGAAGCAAGGCCGAAGGCCGAGCTACTGCCTATGCGAGGCCGGAGGCCGAGCATCAACGTCTTTGAGCCCGGTTTCAAAGTCAATGAGGAAGTTTATATCAAAATCACTCATAGTTGAGTTCTAAGTCAAAGACAATGAGAAACTCTAATTCAAAGTCCTCGGTATTTAAAATTGATGCAGTAGCGAGGCCGAAGGCCGAGCTTATGTTCTGCGAAGCCGAAGGCTGAGCTCATTCTACTGCGAGGCCGTAGGCTGAGCTTCAAACAGTTAGTTCCAGAGCACAAAAAAAGGCGCAGTAGCGAGGCCGAAGGCCGAGCTACAGCCCATGCGAGGCCTCAAGCCGAGCATCAACATACTTGAACCAGGCGTCAAAGTCAATTAAGAAGTTTATGTCACATTCATCGTCAAGTTCAAAGTCAAACCCAAAGTCAAAGTTAAAGTCAAAGCTAAAGTCACAGAAAGTCAAAATCAATTTAAAGTTAAAGTTTAACTCATAATCAAATCAAAGTTATACCTACAGTCAAACTCATCATTCAAGTTCAAAGTAAATTCCAAAGTAAAAGTCAAAGCTAAATAACAGTCAAAGTCAAATCAAACTCAAAGTCAAGTCAAAGTCAAATCAAAGTTTAAGTCACACGAAAGTCAAACTCAATTTAAACCCTTTTTTTATTTTCAAAATCTAATTAAAGTAAAGTCAAACAACTTATCATTGTTTTAGACCTCTTTTTACAAGTCAAAGTCAAAGTTAAAGTCAAAGGCAAAGTCGAACGCCTTACGACAACACGCGGGCCGCTCGCGGTCCGCGCACCGCGCACCAACTAGTCTATACTATATACAACTACACAACGGTCACTCACTCACTGACTGATTGACACGAAAGTTCTCCTAGATGGAGTGATTTTAGAGATGAACAATGTTTTAGAGATGTGAAAAGGGTCAAAATTTATCGGAAGGAAAAATCTGAAAATGTAAAAAAAAGAAAAAAAAAAGAAAAAAAAAATTTTTTTTGGTGGTTCTTGATGGATTTTCACCGTTTAAACGGATGGTTCCTATGAAGAGATGGAAAAAATTTGAAAAAAAGAAAAAAAAAAGAAAAAAAGAAAAAAAATGGTGGAGATATTAAAAAAAAAAAAAAAAAGTTTTGTAGACCTATTTTTGAGAAAAGTCATTGTTCTACCAAAGTTGTCACATGGCAACACTTGATATGTCAAACGATAGGTAATATGGCGTAGAATATGGGAAAATTATTGGTTTTTCAATATTTTAATTAGGGACGCCAGGGTTGCCATTCTTCTAAAATGACGAAATTTTACAAATTTTAAATTCAATTTTTAGGGCATTTGGCAACACTTGAGCGATTCGACTTGTATGAGGCACTTGTGTGCTGTCGGGAGTAGTATTGCCATGTGTAATTTTTTTCCCCATTTTTAGGGTAGTTTTCGAGATTTTCCCCAAAAACATGAAAAATCGAAATAATGATATTTTAAACTAAATTTTGGCGAGGTTTCATATTATAGGAGCAAACGAATGGATTTTTGCTAATTTAAACTTTTTTTTAAATATGGCAACCCCAAAAAATCAAACTTTTTATGGGTAGGTCCACTCGACTTTGGCGATCGACTTTGTTCTATGAAAAATGTCACATGGCAACACTTGATATGTCAAACGATAGCTTATATAATCTAGATTAAAACTGCATATTTAGATTTTTTTATTTCAAAATGGCGGACAATGTGGCGGCCATTTTGTAAAAATTATGCATATTTTCTATATTAGAATCAATTTTTAGGGCAGTTGGCAACACAGTAGCGATATGACTTGTATCAAGAGATTGTGTATCAGTATAAGAGCTATTGCCAGGTATCTTTTTTTTCCCCACTTTTAGGGTAAATTTTCGAGATTTTCCCCAAAAACATGAAAAATTGATGAAACTTATTTGAAATTGTTCTAATGTCCTGCGAAGCCGAAGGCTGAGCTCATTCCATTGCGAGGCCGCAGGCCGAGCTTCAAACAATTAGTACCGGGGTACCCAAAACGATGCTGTAGCGAGGCCGAAGGCCGAGCTACTGCCTATGTGAGGCCGGAGGCCGAGCATCAACATCTTTGAGCCCGGTTTCAAAGTCAATGAAGAAGTTTATATCAAAGCCATAGTTGAGTATAAAGTCAAAGACAATGAGGAAGTCTAATTCAAAGTCCTCGGTATTTAAAATTGATACAGTAGCGAGGCCGAAGGCCGAGCCTATGTTCTGCGAAGCCGAAGGCTGAGCTCATTCTACTGCGAGGCCGCAGGCCGAGCTTCAAACAGTTAGTTCCAGAGCACAAAAAATGACATTGTTAGCGAGGCCGTAGGCCGAGCTTCAAACAAAAAATTCGCGGGTACTCAAACCGACGCTGGAGCGAGGCCGAAGGCCGAGCTACTGCCTATGCGAGGCCGGAGGCCGAGCATCAACGTCTTTGAGCCCGGTTTCAAAGTCAATGAAGAAGTTTATATCAAAATCACTCATAGTTGAGTTCTAAGTCAAAGACAATGAGAAACTCTAATTCAAAGTCCTCGGTATTTAAAATTGATGCAGTAGCGAGGCCGAAGGCCGAGCTTATGTTCTGCGAAGCCGAAGGCTGAGCTCATTCTACTGCGAGGCCGTAGGCCGAGCTTCAAACAGTTAGTTCCAGAGCACAAAAAAAGGCGCAGAAGCGAGGCCGAAGGCCGAGCTACAGCCCATGCGAGGCCTCAAGCCGAGCATCAACATACTTGAACCAGGCGTCAAAGTCAATTAAGAAGTTTATGTCACATTCATCGTCAAGTTCAAAGTCAAACCCAAAGTCAAAGTGAAAGTCAAAGCTAAAGTCACAGGAAGTCAAAATCAATTTAAAGTTAAAGTTGAACACATAATCAAATCAAAGTTAAACCTACAGTCAAACTCATCATTCAAGTTTTAATTAAATTTCAAAGTAAAAGTCAAATTTTAAATAAAGTCAAAGTCAAATAAAACTCAAAGTCAAGTCAAAGTCAAATCAAAGTACAAGTCAAAGATTGTCAAACTCAATTTAAACCCTTTTTTTATTTTCTAAATCAAATTAAAGTAAAGTCAAGCTCCTATCATTGTTTTAGACCTCTTTTTACAAGTCAAAGTCAAAGTACAAGTCAGACTACAAGTCGACAGCCCAACGACAACACGCGGGCCGCTCGCGGTCCGCGCACCGCGCACCAACTAGTCATATCTTTATACAACCCTACCGAGCGAATAAGTGACAGAGCGATTCTGAAACGGTTAGAGCAATGGAAATTGGCGCGCGTTGTGATATGGTACATTCTAGCCTGCACGCGATGGGTGAGCGCCTTGATAAATATAATTGAAAGATCGCAGCGCTGTGCGACTTAAATTGCAATTTATTGCGTTGTAGCGAGAGTTGCTATGTGTTTAAATGATTTTACACAGTTTGTCCCAGGGCGGTCCTGGGTTTTAGTTTGTTCCACCAGCCCAGGGACCAAACCTCAGTGGACACAAAATTACAGGAACAATAGGAGTACATGGAGATGTTGATAGACAGAGATCTTGCACTCGACTATTCTATTCAATCTTCTCTCAATTTAACTTCCACGATACGGATATAAAATAACCACTTGCGAAGCTATTATCATATATGTATATTTAAAAGACTCATATATATTTGTAATAAACTTATTTAGGTATTTTATATAATATTATTTTGTAAAATTGCAGTTTTTGCTAATCCAAAAGACAATATGGGAATGACAGGTTATTTGAATTTAGAATTAATGATGACAAACTATCAAATGGAATGAAATGGATTATGAAACAATTAAGAGATCAAATGAGTATTATTATGAAAGAGGTTTTGACATCGTCACAAGTTATCCTTCTGTACTTGTACTATTATTTATTCTGTGGTCAAAGTAAAAGAATTTATTGTAAATAGGCAAAAATAATAGCACTTTTATAAGTCAAAATTAACATCTCATGGACAAGGAGAAATACATAGAATGTAATAAAAAGATTACATCAATAAAAATTATTACCAAATTTTTATATATAAGCTTTTTAGAGGGGGAATGGTATAAAATTATATTTATAAATGGCTTTTGCTCCCGCGTATTACAGTTAATCGCGATAAAAAGTGTCTATGTTCTTCCTCAAGGATTAAACCTTACTCAAAATCTCCATAGCATTTTCTTCAATGTCGGTTCAGTCGTTTAGTCGTGGAACAGCAACAGATAGGCATACACAGTTACATTCGCTTTTATAATATTAGTATGTATCCATTATGATTTATGTACATACAAGCGGTAATAACGCCTGCCAGTCATTTCCGCTTGTCGCCTACGTTAACATTTATCCTTGCAATGCGACTATGCAAGGCGCAAAAATATTAAAGTAAACGCTAAAAATTGAAAACTAAAAATATAAAAAATATATGATTTTGTTTCGAAAATAGCAACAACTAGTTGTAGTCCACACTTGGACTGTCTCCCACGCACTTCGCGGCACTGAGCCCTATTTTCAGCTCATTTTTCAGCGTCACTGGCAGCTAGGTCGCCTTGCGCAGAACGTTGTTACATCTCACTGGTCAGCGTCCTATATTTCATTTGACATAAATAAAGCTTTTATTTAACTTCACTTGTCGATACATACATAGATACATCTATGTATGTATCTATGTATCTATGTCTCTATGTATTTTGTATGTACATACGTTATAATCATTATGTGCCTAACATAATGTATACATGTAATCTTAGGTAGGTATTTTTCTTGTAAACTGATAATAATATATTAAGTATATCCTACACTGTAACTTCCTAAATTGAACGACAAAAATAATGCTTTATAAATTTCCATAAAACGGAGGGCTCCGGCGTGTGTAATACAGTTTAATTACTAGCTCAGGCGCCAACAGCCTAACAACATTTTCTATGTACAGTAGGTACCTATAATTGGTATATAGTCCATAATACTGACCGACGTACTATTTAATAGGATTATATTATAACATACTTTTGTTGTTATAAATAAGTAGTTATAAGTTCTGTCAATAAACAATTTATTATTGTTATGTCCTGGAATCTTGCAATTCAAATTTCAAGCACTTTCCAATTAGCTATCCGGCTGAAACTGACAACAACTTTTGTTTTTTACAGGGTAGCTCACAAACCAATGAAAATGGAATAAAAAAAACAAAGGAGAAAAGGAAAAAATGTATATTTAAATTGTTAAAAGAGAAAAGGAAAAGAAAAAGGAAAAAAATAAAAATAAAATAAAAAAACGTAAAAATTATTAAGCAACAAAAAAAGAACCCGTAAAACCTTTTTTTAATTCATTAATACTTGTGTCACGTAAATTGTGTGAACAAGCATGAACAGTATCATCATAAATCGTGATCATGACACTTTAAAGCCTACAGCGCATTACAGAGGTCATCCGTGGTCTATTACGATATCATTGTACTTATATTAACCTAACATAATCTGAAAAGTATGTATTACTAGTTAAAAAATTAACCTAGGTAATAAAATAACTATTAACTGAATAGAATCAACTTAAACAAGTCATAAGTTCAAAAACTAACCCCCGACTACGGTTGGGTAAAAAATAGCCTATGACACTTGCGATTAAGACGAATCGATTGAGAACTATGGTCATTTTTTTGTTTTAACACATTACCCTTCCTTTTCTTTGCCATAGTCGGGTAAAACATATGATGACACACTATACCTGAAAACGAATCGATTTATACCTCATTTCTCAAAATCGGACCAATACGAGCGACGCTATGGTGGAACATCCACATACATACATACATACATACGAAGATTGTTTAACTCATAACCCTTCTCTTGCTACGCCGTAGTCGGGTAAAATGTTATGCTGGGTTGCTGTTCAATTTGATTGATTGCTGATGTTATTTTACTAGGTGTTTTCTGTCTAATGTAAAATGAAAGCATGAAATAGAATTAAACTATACAACAACAACAACAATAACAATACGGATTTCGCCGAAACCGGTCTACTGGGATCTTTTCGCGTATGCCACTCACGTACTGAGCGAAGCCATAGAGATGCGTGGTGAGGCGCTTGCCATCTCCCTTGACATATCGAAGGCATTTGATCGGGTCTGGCACGATGGCCTTTTTAACAAGCTTCCCTCAAATGGTTTACCTGTTGGCTTATGCAATTGGATAGTTGATTTCTTGAGGGAACGATCTATTCGAGTAGTCTTAGAGGGGTGCTCGTCTGATCAAATGGCTATCAATGCCGGTGTACCTCAGGGATCGGTTCTCTCGGCTACACTGTTTTTACTGCACATTAATGACCTTCTGAAGCCCGGTACTTTTGGGTATGCTGATGACAGTACTGTAGTTGAGAGATACACTTCCAATGCTCAAGCCAGCTGTGACGCTGTCCAGTTTCAGAGAGAGGCTATGAAAGACCGTTTAAATTTAGCCTTAGAAGCCGTGTCCGATTGGGGCGATGCTAACCTGGTTAAGTTTAATGCTACTAAAACGCAAGCGTGTTTGTTTTCTGCTAAAAAGAGTCCTCTTCAACGATCTCCGTCTTTCCAAAGTATAATAATACCAATAGGCCACCATTTGGAGCTTTTAGGTGTCGAACTCACATCAAACCTGAATTTTGGGTCTTATATTGAATCCAAAGCCAAGGTAGCTGCATAAAAACTTGGTATTTTGTCTAAGGTCAGGCGGTACTTCACACCGGGACAGCTTTTGAATCTTTATCAAGCACAGGTCCGATCATGTATAGAGTACTGCTGCCACCTCTGGGACGGTTCTGCCAAGTATCAGCTCGAGTCTTTGGATTCAATTGAGAGACGTGCTATCAGGCTCATTGGGAATGACACTCTGGTAAAGAGTAAGCTTCAAAGTCTGGCGCATCGACGTGAGGTAGCAAGCCTGGCGGTATTCTACAGATTTCACTATGGAGAGTGTGCATAAGAACTGCACAACCTGATTCCCCCATCACCTTTCCATCACCGTACGACTAGATGATCAGCAAAGCGCCACCCTTTCATGGTTGAAATACCTCGCACAAGAACGAAGCGTTCATTTATTATAAGAACTGCAAAGGAGTGGAATGCCCTGCCCTCGTCAGTGTTTCCGGTAAATTATAACCCCGTTGTGTTCAAGTCAAGAGTGAATAAGTATCTACTAGGCAAGCGTGCTACACCTTCGACCACATCATCGCTTTCCATCAGGTGAGATCGTGGTCAAACGATTGCCTAGTCCGTAATAAAAACAAAAAAAAAACTTCAAACTATTCTCGAAGAAATCTCCAAAAAGTGTTCCCATGGTACTTACGCTGATTTGTAATAGAATGCACCCCAAGAAGGTAAATTCCCAGCGGGAACTATTCACTTAATAATTTTAATGAAATCATGAATGAAAGAGAATGACAATGTAGGTACATATCTAAATGTAATTTTAACTAAAAATAAAAGTACCTACTTCTTTCTACTCATAGTACACTATATTAGTAATCATCATCATCAGCCAAACTTTGCGGTATTGGCGACGAGAAAATTCGACGAAGCTTCCCAAATGCTGCCCAGCCCAGCTGTATTCTTCTGCGAGTCTTTCTCTCGAAGTTGTTTTTACCTAGTTGCAAAGTTTGCCCCAAGTAAACTTACTGCTGAACAACTTCGAGAGGAGTTCCAATAACAGCAATTGGTTCCGAATTAACATGTTCGTTGAACATAACTTTGATATTATCCAAGTTCATACAGAGATCAATGCGTTGCGAAGAATCCGTCCCCTCATCTCACACTTCGATGCAGGGGGATATGTTTAGTCTGCTGGTTCTGTACTTGGATGGTCATTGTTGCGGCGTCATATAGAAAACTCAAAACATGGATATACCGCCAGTCTACTTGACATCGTTGCAAGGACTCCAAACCAGACCAAATCTCGACAGAATCAAAGGCTTAAGGCTAGGAACAGGGGCTAATTATACTCTTTGGTCTTCTGTATAGTCTGCCGCACTGTGTGAATATGGTAACCCGGCCTGCTCTGTTGGCCAAAATTTGAAGAATCTTCGCGCAAGATGATTTGAAATGACTCTCGAAAACCGCTTGTAGACATGGCTCAGGAGGGAAATAGGCCCATAGTTTTCCAAAAGGGTCTTCCCTTTTTTGAAAAATAGAATGACCACACTCCTGTTCCATGCCCTTGGAGTTCTCCCAGAGAAGAGGGCAGAGTTGAAGATACGCTGAAGTTCTTTAAGCGTTGGTGTACCTCCTACCTTCAGGAATTCCGTAGTAATTCCGTCCTCATCCGGGTTTTTCCATTTTTGAGCTGTCTAAGAGTCATCTTGATTTCGTCATGGCTAACTTCCGGCAGCTCTTCGGTATAGTGGGGGGTCAGTGGCCCTGCAATCCTCAATGTCAGGTTCGGGTTGCGACGCATGCGATTCGTACAGATAAATCTTCAACTTTCACTAGAATCTCTGGCTTAGAAACGACAACGTTCGCGATTGTGTGGTTAGCTTCGTCAGATGGCTTCGACCGAGCTGTTGTCCGAAGACTTTTGACCTCTGATTTCGCTCAATCGCTTCTGCTATAGCGCTTGTATTGGAGCGTCGGAGGTCTCGCCTTACCAGCTTTGTGATTTGTTTATTCAAAGCCCGCTGTTCTGACGAAGTGACAGCAAGATCTTTGCATCGTTTCTCAATGAGCTGCAGAGACTCCCCCGAAAGTTTTGATTTCCTGCCTGTACGCCATATCTCGCATCTCTCCTCGTCCTTCAGGATTCCCACTACTTGGTCAAGTTCCGTGTAAACGTCAACGAATAGTAGGAGTATTAGTAATACTAAATGTATATTTTCTAAATTTGTAATTAAATAATATTATGCGTTTCAGAGTCCATACAATTTAATGCTCTTGATAGGAAGGATCACAGACAGTTAATATTAATCTAAATGATTAAAAGATATTGAATACCATAGTGCAACGACCCAAACTATAGTAATAGATATACATCTATGTAAATCTACGGGTGGTATTAAAAATGCTACCCTTCTCAACACTGCTCTGTCTCTTAGCAGTCGGTGGTTTTGAAACACGCACAAATTGTATATATTTTCGTATACAATTTGTAATTCAAGTAGGTAGGTATCATAAAATAGAGTAAGAACTCAATTTAGGTATCTAATAAATAAATGTTAAATAACTTAACAAATTAACAATGGTACTATAACACGTTCTAAGTAATATCTATCGAAATCTTACTAGCAAAATCACCTGTTGACTTTAAAAACATCATTTTCGATTGCACTTGAATTTATACTTTTAAAATAACTTAGCAAATAGTCACAAGCACAACTTTAAGTAGGTCTTCTGTTGAAGTAATTTAAAGTAATTATTTTGACAGTAATTCGTAATTCGTATAGGTATACGGAACTTTACAAGCATATGTAGGGAAACTAAGGTTTGATATGGGACTATGATATTTAGGTGCTTCACCATAAAATTCAGTTTAAAATAACAGGTACTTAAGTCAACGTTAAAAACGGGATATTTACCATGTATATCTTTTGTTTTGAGTTTCCGATATTTCGGCACTGTTGGGTGTTATTATTCTACATGCAGACAAAACAGTCTACTCTCTTGCATGTTCGTTTATTATTGTCAATGCTACCACTGTTCACTATATATTATCACTTCCAACTCGATCAGTATCTCGAGAAATGAAAGTTGATCCGCTTGAACGTTTCTCTCTGGTCTTTTTCTGTTCATATTACTGTCGCGCAGTGTGATTTCAATCTTAGAATTATGAAGATGTCAGCTGTCAACTGTCACACGATTTTGATGTGTCAGTTTCGCGTCATGACATCACTGTGGTAAGATTGTCTGTGATAGTTGGGAGCGCACATTTTGATAGGCAACTGACGTGACTTCACTTACAGCGGGTACACGGACGCGGCTGGTCGAGTATGGCGCGAGCGAGACTGGACCGCATGGGATGGAGACTACGCCTCCAGGAACTCTGAGGCGCCACAATTCGGTGTGGCTACGAGTTTTGCGATGAGATTCGACCAGATGGACGTCGAGGAAAGTGAAAGATCGTAACGAGGAATCAGGTGAAGTGAGACCTTTCCAGTGCTAAAGATAATAAAAGTGATGACTATTAGGTATATTATTCGTCGAAGGTGTGAAATGATGATGAGACAAGACAATTAAATTAGTCAAGCCGGAGGCTCAGAGTTAAGGTGTCCGGCGGCACCTACCCAGACAACAGAGACACGACATTAATGACGTGAATTATTGGGCATTGTAGACGTCAAATCACGTCAATCCAGACGTCATGATTCACGTGACGATGTTTTGTGCCCGGTGTGTGACAATAGGCTCACCCTATTGCTTGGGACGTATGACATAACTGGTGATAAGTGGAGTACTAACTACACACCTCTGCCTCTGCCTACGGAAATACAGGCGTGATGTTGTGTTTATTAATTCAATGATATTTCTATCCAATTACTTACGGTAAAATATCGTCAATAATGTCTATATTAGGCATATTTGAAAATGTTGCGATTAATCTAAAATCGATATTTTAATGCTTGATTCAATCGAGAATCGATTCTTGTAGGTATGTTCGATTTGAATCTAATCGGAGATCGTTTTTTTTTAAAGTGAATTGACATGCCCCCTGAGGTGCGCCTGCGCACTTTATTGAATCTATTAACTATTTGTTGCGATTTTGGGAAGTTAGGTTTTTGAAAACGAGGCGCCTATCCCACTGCGACACCTATCCCACTGCGTGACATCTATCTCCGTATTTCATGTTAATGCGAGAAGGCCGTGATTTCGTGAAATTACGTTTTTTTCGCAACATTGCTAAACAGTCCGTGTGGTTGCTGTGAGAACCAGCATTGGGAATTCAGGAAATTCCTAATGGCACTTACCTGTGAAAGTTTCAACATCTTTTACGATCACCAAAACGCCTGCCAAACTTAGTGATTATCGCACACTGCATTGGTGTTTTTTAACCGTATCCACCGAACTTATAGCAAAAAAAAACTTTAAAATCTACCTAAACTGTTATATCCGGTATGTACAACACATATAGGTAGATACAGTTTATTTATGAAAATTCAATTATTTTGAAATCAATGAACGTTTCTGAAGTATACCCATTGATTACAAAATGGCCTTGATTGAGATGGTAATTGTTAAATAAACATATAACACTTAGATTTGACCTTTGTCAATTAGTTAGAGTTAGAGTTTCGTACTTCAAGATCAGGCTTACGAATCTGGGCTTGAATGAAGTCGATAAAATCAAGTAAACATGCTGTATCCGGTACTTCTATGGACATAAATGGAAAAGTCCATACTTATAATAAAGCAATATGAACGAAAAAGTCTGTACAATGAAGATAATTAAGAAAAATATGGTCTAGGGTATTTAAAACAAGCTACTGAACAAGAATAGAACATTTTATAAATTCGTGTCTGTCTGTTTGTTAGTTTGTCTTTACGCATCACGTAAAAACTGAACCGATTATAATGCGGTGCTTAGGGTTTGACTTAAAAATTGGCGTACTTGGTATCTCAATCCGATAAGTACAAGCCGAGCAATCGATAAAAATGTTGTTGACGGCTGAAGGATTTTAGATCAAATGTTGGTATATTGGTATTTAAGGTCCTGGAGTAGCACAGAGAGCACTTTTATCCTAGAGAAATAACCACGCGTGCGAAGCCGCGGGCATCAGCTAGTAATTAAATAAGTCTCATTTTTTTTCAAAAGGCGTTCTTGCATCGCCACAAACTTATCTTTAAACTGAATGGTGGCGTAGTCAATCCAGGTGTTCCAGTCAATCGATAAGGAGACCAATCAAAAAACAGAAAAATACAGAAAATGTGAACCTTATTCGTGGCTGCTTTAGTTCCCTTTTTTGGCAGTTCACAGATAAGTTGGATGCACTGTAAGTACATATTATATCTGTCGTATGAGGTAGAGCTGGCCTCTGGTGTCAGAGTTTATCAGGCCGTCCGAGAGCTTCTGACTCTGCGACTCGCGACTGCATCATCGATATAATGGTAAAATGCGCGCTTATGTTATCTAAACTAAGGATAACTTAAAAAAAATATGCTTTTCCGAGCTTTTTTTTAATGAATGTCTCTATGAGTTATATTTTTTTATTGCCTTTTCACTTTTCAAGTTTTTTTTCTTATTTTTACATTTTTTAGCATTATCATCAATTTGTGAACTACCCTGAAAGTTTCTCAGCTGGAAAGCTAATCGGGAAGTGCTCGAAATTTGAGTCGCAAGATTCCAGGACAGACAGAAATACATAGATAGATGTATAGATAGATACATACATACAAATGAAGTTAAATAAAAGCTTTTAGAATACGGACAAGTGCGAGTTGAACTCGCTTGAAGAGGGTTCCGTACGGTGAAATATATTCACCGTACAGAACACTCTCACAATACTAAAAGATTTACCATGTTATTACCGTAGACTTCTTTTAGGTTTTTATATATCGCCACCGGATCACCGACTAGATAAGTGAAGAGCTATTTTCTGTATTTTTTTCAAAATGTTATTCTCATTTATCATCCATTTTAATCTCTTTTCATAAATAACATAAAAACAATTTATATTAAAATTATAGAAAATTGACCCTCACAACAGCACTTTCATTTGATTACTTTCTCACGGTACAGATTTCAAAACTTAACTTTTTATTTTCGAAAAAGTTCCTTTAAAGATGCCCCATAATCGAAATTCATATAATTACGTTACACGTCCGTGTTTGGATCACAAAAATACATATATGTATCAAATTTCCACTTAATCACTTTTTGCACTAAAAATTTATTTCTTCTCCGATTTTTATATTTGGAATTAAGTAAAATATTAAAAAAAACAGTGCGTAAATTAAAACTTTAAAATGGCGCCTTCATAGAATATCATATCCTTGGATTGTAATGGTTGTCCACAAAAAAATACAAATAGACAATGCATGAGGTGTTCGCTATATGACAGCACTTACGATCTTATTCGTGCGAATGTATCGTTCACACGATTTATAATAATGGAACCAGAGAAAAAGCTTTCCTGGAAGTGCATTGCATGTATCAGTAAAAAACCCAAAGGTAACAACACAAATACGCCGCAGGCAGCTACAATCTTGTAAATAAGACAGAATTAAACGAGAACGTGACATTGAGAAAACCCAGAGTAATACGTTGTCAGTTGCTAGAAAATCTATCACTTTCCAGTGAGACAATTATTGAAGCTTTCAGGATGCGCAATACTCTCCTACAAACAAACATTACCGGATGTTTCGAAATATACTAATCTTGATACAATACAAATAAAAAATGAGGTCGAAGAACTGACGCTGACCATCTTGTGAGTAACACAGGAGGAAGTTAACAAATTTCTATCAGAAAACTTAGAACTGAAATTGATAATAGAAAAATTAAATGAGAAAGAGACCAATGGAAAAACTTCCGAGCAATCAGAAAAAAGTGAGTATATTGAAAAAGTTAATGGCAAGTATGTACACATAAATGAAGAAACAACATCAAGATAACTTACTGACATGCGACTTACCTATGTTGACACTAGTGGTGACACATTAAAAGAAGTATATTCAAGCAAAGCTCTTATGCAAGCTAATAATAAAAAGCTCAAGCAGCTTCAAAATAATAAACATCTAATACACTTACATGCAAAAGTATGCAATAATAATGAAGATGAAGAGCCTGACAATTCCAAGTGCACCAAAGCTTCGAAGACCTGCGATAAAATTCTCGAAAGGTCAACGTACAAGTCAAATAAGCATGCTAATGATGGGAAATTAGTCTAACAAGTAAAGAAACCGCTGCAACTAAATACTCGTGCACTTGAAAAAACGAACTTGTCTATTAAAAAAACAAAAATTAATATAATAGGTGACCAAAGCTGCAGAGAACTAGCCTCACTGCTTATATCACTAAGGGTCAAAAATAAGATCGCGAAAGAATATTGCATAAGCAGCTTCTCATAACCCGACGCACCAACGGATTTTATTTTGCGGAACTTCAAGATGTCAATTAACGATTTACACGAAGATGATTGGCTGATACTTTCAATAGGATCCAATGACACCAACCCCACTCGACTTTTTATAGAATTAACGGCATGCTTACAAATATTTTCATCAAAACAAATTATAATCGTAGGTATTGTCTGTAATCGCTACTTGAATGAGAGTTACCTTAACCATGAGTTAAAAACTATACTTAGCAATTTCAAAAATAGACATTACCTATGAGTATCAAATCTCTCTGGTAATAATAAATCACCCCAAAAAAAAACACATTGGATTGAGATATTGGTATCTCAATCCAATGTACGCCAGTTTTTAAGTCAAATCTTAATTATCCAACACTGAAAACCGCGTCGCAATCGGTCCATTAGTTTTTACGTGATGCGCGATTAATCATACCGACAAACAAACTAACGTAAACTAACAAACAAACAGACACATACGATTTAAAAAAATGATCTATTCATGTTCATTCGCTTATTTTAAGTGCCCCAGACCATATTTTTTTTATTATATTCATTGTACAGACTTTTTCGTTCTTATTGCTTTATTATAAGTTCGCTTTCTTTATTTTAAATAATAATTTAAAAAAGAAGTTTTCAGCATGATTACTTCCCGTTTAAATCTATACTTATAATAAAGCAATAAGAACGAAAAAGTCTGTACAATGAAGATAATTAAAAAAAAAAGGTCTAGGGTACTTAAAATAAGCTACTGAACATGAATAAATCATTTTTTTAAATCGTATGTGTCTGTTTGTTTGTTAGTTTACGTATTGTAGTTTGTTTGTCTGTATGTTTGTTCGCGCATCACGTAAAAACTAATGGA
Organism: Alsophila aescularia; assembly: GCA_946251855.1. Classification (NCBI taxonomy): domain Eukaryota; kingdom Metazoa; phylum Arthropoda; class Insecta; order Lepidoptera; family Geometridae; genus Alsophila; species Alsophila aescularia. The sequence goes on along the minus strand of OX276386.1, from coordinate 41,324,265 downwards.
CCGATTGCGATGCGGTTTTCATGGTTGGATATTTAAGGATTGACTTAAAAATTGGCGTACTTGGTATCTCAATCCAATGCGTAGAAGCTGAGCAATCGATAAAAATATTTTTGACAGCTGTAGAAATTTTGATCTAATGTTGGTATTTTAGGTCCTGGAATAGCACATACTTTTAACCTAGAGAATGACGAAGTCGTGGGCATCAGCTGGTATTTAACTATGTGTTCCGTTTATTTTTCATCCTGCCGTACAAAACCCTAAAAAGACGCAAATAAGGACTATTATTACTTTTACTCTATGACAAAAGCGAAAAAAACCTAAGCCTATGGACAAATACGTTGTCCGTAGAAGTAGGTAAATTAAATAACATGTTAACATTATCTTTTGTTTGAATAGTCTAATAAAAATCTTATCAAATGCGAATGACATATTTATATGAAAATGAGTTTAATTTAATAGTGATCAGACCAATTGGAAAGCCATTGAGCTAACCTTCTGACCATCTTAAATCTAAACTCCAAGAAGGCAACGTAATGATTTGAGTCACTTAAATTATTAACTGGAATATATATATTGAGATCAAATACACTGACGAGCAATAAAATCGGATAAAATAGACACTATATCAATTGAAAAGAGTCGCAAACAATAAAAATTTACCATGTTTTTAGTAAAAATATTTCAGTTCTTATTGACATACGACTGAATGAAATTATTGTGTCATTTTGAATATTTAGAATGAAAGCTACGGGTGTTTTTATATTATAAAAAATAAACACTAGGTTTCGGAGTTTTTATTTGCTGTAACGGCAAGAAAATTGCCGTAAAGAGCAGAGCAATATTTTTAAGAATGAATTGTAAATGTATTTTGAATAAATATCTCTAAAGACTTACAGCATTACTAATAAACTCGGTATAAAGTTTATGCTCGGTATAAAGATGGAATAGTACAAATCAATACTAATAAACACGGAATAAGCTAAATGCAGAATAACCTCGACATAAATAATCTGTCCAAACTCTATACCAACCCCGATCCTAGTTTATGCTTGGTATAGCCACAGAATAAGTAATTGTAAGTCAAGACTGACACCACAACCTCACCTCCAAAAACTTAAAACTATATTAAGTACATATAATATTAAAGCAAAGAACAAACATAAATATCACGTACGACTTTTCCATAGTCCATAGCCCACAATCATATAACTAATAAACGATATATCAAATAAAATATCATGAACTTCGTAATAGTACATTTTGCAATGATTTGTTTGTATTTTGAGTTTACTTGAGAATGACGTCAGAGTATCTAAACTCACGAAACGTAGTGTTTATGTATATAAACAGTAGTGTTTATTTATATAAACGAAAACTCACGATGACAGTCTGGCATTTCTGACCCATACCATAACTTTTTTAGACGGATTTGTCTATAAAATGCAACGTTGTCGCTCTTATTTCAGGTATAACCATGGAATAATAATGACAATGTTAAACCGAGTTCCATCAACAGCCTGCACTAGTCTACAGCCTCGCCTAATCCGCGCCACTGAGCCCGATCTTCGGCTCTTCTCATGTAATTGCTGCCAGCTACTTTGCGTAAATCGTCACTCCATCTGGCCGGAGGGCGTCCTGTACTACGTTTGCATATACGTGGTCTCCACTCAAGAACTCGTCTACCCCACCGGTTATCGACTAATGTGATAATGTGACCAGCCCATTGCCACTTCAGTTTTCTAATTCTTTGAGCTATGTCGGTGACTTTCGTTCTCTGCCGAATCACCTTGTTTTGGATGTGATCCCTTAGACAAACCCCGAGCTCGCTGAGCGTCCTGAAATTTGTGGACCAGTCTCACAGTCAGTGCCATATTTCGGCTCCTTATGTCATTATGGGTAGGACACACTGGTCGAAGACTTTCGTCTTTAGGCACTATGGGATGGGTGACGAGAAGACATGACGAAGTTTCCCAAATGCTGCCTAGCCCAGCTGGATCCGCCTATCGGCTTTCTTCTCAAAGTTGTTTCTGCCCAACATAAGAGCTTGGGTAGACATACACCTGCACAAATTCGAGAGGCATGCCACTTACAACTATTGCTTCCGGTGTAATGTGTTGATTTATCATCAATTTTGTTTTATCGATGTTCACGCGGAGGCCAATACGTCGAGAGGCATCTGATAAGCTGGTCAGCATTCGTTGCAACTCATGCAGTGACTCCGCCATAAGGACAATATCGTTTGCAAATCTCAAGTGTGAGATGTACTTGCCGTTTATGTTGATGTCCATTCCATTCCAATCCAAAATCTTGAACATATCCTCCATTGCGTTTGTAAACAGTTTCGGGGATATGACATCCCCCTGTCTTACTCCCTTAAGCAATTGGATTTGTTCAGTTTGCCGGTCTTGGATTTCTTGAGTTCTTCTATCGTAGCATCAACACTTGAATATATCGCCAGTCCACTTGGTTTTGCTGCAAAGAATCCAGAACAGACCAGGTTTCGATGGAGTCAAAGGCCTTCTCATAGTCCACAAAAGCCAAACACTCTTCTGACTTCTGGATAATCTGGTGCACTGTGTGAATGTGGTCTACGGTGCCATTTCCTCCACGAAACCCGGCCTGCTCGGGAGGCTGGAATTCGTCAAATCTACGTGCGAGACAATTGGTGGTGACCCTTGAGAATAACTTATAGACGTGACTCAGGAGTGAGATGGGCTTATAATTCTTGAGCAAAGTTTTATCCCCTTTTTTGAAGAATAGTACCACCACACTCATGTTCCACACCTCTGGAGTTCTCCCACAGTTGATGACGGAATTAAACAAAGCCTTTAGCTCTCTGAGGACAGGAGTACGTCCTGCCTTTAATAGCTCAGAGGTAATACCGTCCTTACCAGGGGCTTTTCCATTTTTCAATTATCTCAAGTAATATACCGAGTTTAGTAGTAAGAAATTATTCCTTCATTATACAGACCTTAAACTTAGAAAACTTATACCAGGAATAACGACGAAATAAGATGAGAATAAGTGGCTAGAGACCCCGCAAGGTGCAATCATTTCTGTGATAAGCAGAAATTATTGTTTCCGAGTCATGTTTGTAATATTCGTATGTATGTATGTTCATCCGTTGTCTAGTACCCATAGTACAGGGTATCTTAGCTTGGGACGAATTGTCCCAAATATATTTATTTATTTACTTACTTGATTTATAATTGAATTTTAATTTTACACTAGCAGCGCCCCGCGCCTTTTCACACGTATAAATTTTGCCCATACCTACCCCCCCCATCCCCGTCCCCTCTAAAACCACTTATCGAGATATCCCTACACAGAACCCCTCTCCATTTCATCGAAATCAGTTAATTCGTTCTCGAGATGTCATCAAAAAAGCGGTTCCTTCGAAAAGATTTTTCATGCTTTTTTTATTATTATTTTTGTTTTAATAGTTATTCTGCTATTTGGGGCGAAGAATGATCCAATAAACCAAAGACCATAAAAATCGGTCCAGCCGTTTTTGAGTTATGACGAAATGGTGGTTCTTGAGAAATGGTGGAACTAACCTGACTTTGTTTTATATATTTATATTAATTATGAACAAGAAAAATAACGCAAAAAACATAACATGGCACATTAAAATGCCTCTGATTGCACTCAAACGAGCTTACCCAGTTTAATTGCTCGCGAGTGTAACAAATTAACAACCTACTTACTGGTTTCTCATTTTATTACACTAGTAATATGAATATCAGAGTGGAAATTAACATTTGCGGCAAATTTTAACAAAATTCTATTGTTTTTCATTAATAGTTAAGGTTGATCATAAAAAAATATTTACAATAAAATAGGAATTAAGTACCCCAATTTACATTTACAACTATTGAACAGAAACATATTTGATAGAGTTGTAAAAATATTACGATCGTAATTAACTATTTATCATGACGTGTGGAGCGATCGTGTTTATTGATGTAGAACAAGTAACTAGCACGCGCATTCGGGTTTGTTGAAAAAAAAAGGTTTTATTTTTGACAGATTTTTATGTTTATGTTGATTATTGTTTCCGGGATTTCTGAACCCATGGATGAATACTATTTATTTGAAAGGTATAATATAAATAACATCAAAATTAATTTAGTAATTTGTTTAAACTATTAAGTATTTGGTTTGAATATTTTAGTTTAGTAGGTACACTTGCAATATTGCTTGGTTTTATTTTTCACTATTACAATATCAGTTTCAAATAGCTACTGCTGGCAGTATTATATCTTGCTTGATGAGTTTTTCTTTAGTTGTTCTAAGAAGTAAGTAAACTTGAAATCATTTAAAAAAAATGAAGTTTTTGTGCAGTAGTCATGTCATGATGAAACTTAGAACGGGCTATCACAATTAAAGGCATATAAAATAATTTATATCTGTAATATTAACCGTTGAGGAGTTCCCTAATCAGGACCCAACCCTGAGTGCAGCAACCCTGTCATAGTAAAACTTTTAAACGGCTGTCATAATATAATGCGTACAAAAAACTTCGTGTCTTTGTCTTCGTGTGTTCATGTTTTGTGATCGTTGAAGAGTTCCTTTATCTGGAGCTAATTCTGGATATCGATTTATCGATTCAGATCATGCCTACCATAATAATGCATTGTCATCGGAACTGAGCCAAACAAGTAAAACTCCAACTACGTGTATGTAGGTAAGATAAGAGGAAGTGGTTCTAATTCAGCTTGCAAGATTTGATGATGTCAAAGTAACCTATGAAATTTCCGTTTTACATAGTTTAAAACATTATTTTTTTAATGATAAGTTTATATCTTAATCAATCGAAGTATTATCCATTATTGTCGATGCACTTATGGCATTTTAATGTAAGTTCATTAATGCCACTGCTATAGAAATCCTGGGGACAGAAATCGATCATTTAAAGGCGTTTTTCACCACCTCATCTCATGACCAACTACTGCAAAGCAAGGGAAAGGTTATGTGTTCAAAATAGAAACTTGGTCTGATTTTGACAAGCGAGGTATCAATCGATTCGTCTTCCTTTATAGTGTCATAGGCAATTGCTTAACCATCCGTAGTGGGGTTTTAGTTTTTGCACATAAGTCATGTTTATCTTATCAATTTGACGTTAATGAATCAGTATCGTTTTATCACTTACGTTGAAGGCTGCGGCTAATTCCAACGTGGTTTGAGATGAATCTGCTCCAACTATGTCTTTACATTCATCTTCTTTATCGACTCGTCTCCGGTCGGCCACGGGGCTCATTGTTGTGATCAACATTTCAAGAACGGAAGCGACTAAACCGAAAACACACCGTGCGTTCACTTGAGGAACCTCGTCCATACACGTCGTTAATAATAATGTGTGCCGTCCGTGCGATGGTGACACGACGGAACTTAAATTCGAAAATAATGCGCTATGAAATATTTATGTCTATGGAACTATTTATATTTTTCCATACATTATATATATCTATACTATAATAAAACTGTAACTGAATCTGTACATTAAATATTTTTTGAAAATTATAATTGAGATAAACTTCAAAATCGATATAGAGTGCAAAAAGGTTTTTTTTTTTAATTTTTGTCTTTCTGTCTGTCTGTCTGTCTCTTTAAACACGCATCACGTTGAAACTACGAACGATCATAGCTTATGTTATGGATTAACATTTAGAATACTTTTTATCCCGAAAAAAACATGATTTCCCGCAGGATAGGGGTTGAAACTTATTTAAAAGAACACATATTACGCTGAAACTACTGGATGGAGTTTGATGTAACTTGGCACAGTCAAAGTACATATTATGTATTAAAATTATTGATTCTTTTTATCCCCAAAAAATATAGGGTTCCTGCGGGATAGGTATTCAAAGTTATGGTAATTTAAATGTAATATAAATAAAACATTAAAAGGGTATCATAATTTCGACTCTCTCACCACTATACTGTCTGGTTTAGCGGGACCATTTCTGCCTGCCAACCCAGACATGCGTGGATCAAAATCACGCACTTCTTGAAATGTTTTGTTCCATATTTTTATGCATTTACATAATTTGCAACAAAATAGGTCACAATAATTCCAATTCGGATAATTTAGAAAAAACTCAAAAATAGAAAAGAATTCTGTCAATTTACTTTGTTTTTTTTTTACTTTGTAAATTTGTTAGTTTTACATGAAGTGCATGTTTAAAAAAGAAATAAATTATCATTTATAATTTACATTCCCTCTAGCGGCTGTTTTTATTGGTAACCAAACTGCTTACTGTTTTACATTTTTAACCCCCGAGCAAAGAGACGGGTGTTATAAGTTTAGGGTGTGTATCACTGTATGTGTGTGAATGTGTGTGTGTGTGTGTGTTTTCGTGTTTTTTTTTGGTTAAAAGCTAATGTGATTGATATAGTGAAGTTCGTAGCTCCCAATGAATGGACCAAATTTGATGCAGTTTTTTATGTTTTAAAACGGATGTGATCGAGATGGTTCATCAAAGTTGAAAAAAGAGGGGGTGAGAATCGTATCTTTCAAACGGACGAATGGACCAATTTAACTGCGGGTTTTTGTTTCATAGCTGAGGTAAACAAGATGGTTCTTAGCTATAATGGGGCTTTATGCTCGCTACGCTTCGCTCGCGTCTTCGTCTTCTAACCTTTCAAAACCATGTCGGATCGCCACTGAAGGTTGTTAACACAGGTAGGTAGGTACCTATATTGGTATTTTTGGTACTGGAATAACTCAAAGGATCATTATATACCAGAAAAACTACCACGCGAGCAACGCAGCGGGCACAGCTATAGGCAATAATAACGTATAAGTCTGTACAAAGAAGATAATTTTAAAAAATTGGACTGATTGACTGAACAAGAATAAAACATTTATAAAATTCGTGTCTATCTGTTTGTTTGTCTGTATGTTTGTTCGCGCATCACGTAAAAACTATTAGACCGATTGCGATGCAGTTTTCAGTGTTGGATAGCTTAGGGTTTGAACTGGGGTAGTTGGTATCGTAATCCAATGATTAGATGCCGAGCAATCGATAAAAAACTTTTTAACGGCTAAGGGAATTTTCATCAAATGTTTATTTTAGGTCTTGGAATAGCACATAGAGCACTTTTAACCTAGAGAAATGACCACGCGAGCGAAGCCGCCGGCACAGCTAATATATATATATATATATTTATATATATGTCTATATCGCTGTTTCTGTGACCATGGAAATATATATATATGACTATTATGTAATGTGGCGATATCAAAGAAAAATCGAAACTAATGAAAAAGTGTTTTTTTTTTAATTAGTATCAGTGCTATTTGAGTTTGGAATTCTAAGTAGAATGAAAAATTGAACTTTACACTAGCTAGACGAAGTATTTATACTCTTTGCTATCTAGTATTTCATAAATAAAAGTTTTTATAAGACATAAGTTATAAACAAGAAATAAGTACAAAAATAAGTTCAAAGTGGAGACCACGCTTAGGCAAACGTAGTGTAGTACGCCCTGTGGCAAAGTAGAGTGACGACCTGCGAAAAGCGGCTGGAAGAAAATGGATGAGGAGAGCTGAAGTCTGAGTTCAGTGGCGTGCATTAGGAGAGGCCTACGTCCAACATTGTACAAATATAGGCTGTTGGTGATGATGAAGTTAAGAAACTAAAACCCGACTACGGTCGGGTAAAACATAGCCCTTGACACTTGCGATGAAGACGAATCCATTGATACCTCGCTTGTCTAAATCGGACCAAGTTATTAGTTTGAACATTTAAGCCTTCCTTTGATTCCCCGTAGTTGGGTAAAAATAAATAGCCTATGACACTCTATGCCAATAGGGGTGAAAATTGGACCAACAGACAAAAAAAACATAGACTGTTAAAGTCGTTACTCTTCCCTTGCATCGCCGTAGTCGGGTAAAAAGGCCCTTGTCAAGAAAAATAGTTTATAACAAACATTTTTCATATTTATTTATCATTGTTTTTTCTTAATTGTTTGGCTCTTCTTTTGCCAATCAATAACTTCTTTAAAAAAAATATGATTTATTGGACACCGCAGAGATTTAAAACCACCATAAAATCTTATTTCACTTCTTATTTTATTCAACAAAGAACCACAAAATGAAAAACACTTTTATTTGCTACTGTTGTTTGTTGAAGAGAACACCTGTATATTTTTTCTAGACTGGTATCATTTTCGTCGTTGAAGGTATTACCAGAATTGTTCAACCTGTTTGGATGATTTATTTTTATATTGAAAGGTAAATTTACATGGTAAGTAGGTACTTATTATATACCTTCTTTCGTAGTTCTAAACCTTTACAGCGCAGGAGCGTTAATTTTGTTTAAACAAAATTAATACATATATAACAAAATTACAACATAATATGCAATAAAAATAAACGAACAAGCAAACATCACAATACATCAAGGTTAATTTTAGGATAATGCTTGCTAGCATTATCATTATATAGAAAGTTCTATCTATCTAGCAGTTTTGGATACATTTTCAAAGTGCAGTTGTATGCTGTGGAAATGCAACGCAGTGCCCGCGCCGTAAACGGTTTAATTATATTTGGTCAACATTTGATAAAAACTATTATAAGTGGGCTAGAAAATTTTGAAAAGTTTATAAGCATGTAATGAAAGATAGTTTGTTCAACTGTTTTATGTAGTAGTTATGTTATTTCTGTAGTAGTTAGAAAATAAACTCGCATGACACATGACCCTTTTTCAAGCAGTTGTCTGACTAACATCATAATAATTATACGGATAATAATAAGCATGGGAGTTATGTCTAGTACCTATATATTCATAGATCGTTGAAATTTACATTCAACATGATTTATTTGTTATTTATTCATCAAGTGAGTCGTAAATCTTACAATTTGAATATCATTATAGCTCAGACGCAATGATTTTACTAGAAGTGTTGATAAAATCTATCAACAGGACTCATGTTTAACTAAACTCGGCCTAAAGTCTTCGTATGTAAAAATAAAATTGATTAAAATGTGTAATCATCATCATCATCATCAGTATATATCTGTTCACTGCTGGACGCAGGCCGCTCCCAATGCACGCTACTGAGCTCAGTCTTCAGTTCTTCTCATCAATTGTCTTCTAGCCGCTTTTCGCAGGTCGTCACTCCAACTGGTCACAGGGCATCCTACAGTACGTTTGCTTAAACGTGGTCTCCACTTGAAAACCCATCTACCCCCACGGTTATCGGTTCTTCGAGAAATGTAACCAGCCCACTGCCACTTTAGCTTGCTTATCCTTAGAGCTCTGTCTGTTACCTTGGTTCTCCGTCGGATATCTTCATTACGAATCTTGTCCTTCAGAGAAACTCCAAGCATAGCTCTCCCCATAGCTCGCTGATCGACCTTAAACTTGTGGACTAGTCTGACCGTGAGTGTTCACTTTTCGACTCCGTAGGTCATGACTGGTAGGACGTACTGATTGAAGATTTCTGTCTTCAAGCACTGTGGTATGGACGACGAGAAGACATGACGAAGCTTGCCGAATGCTGCCTAACCCAGTTGGCTTCCTTCTCAACGTTTTTCTTACCCAATTGCAATATTTGCCCAAGGTACATATATTATTGGACAACTTCAAAATGTGTAATCGCAAAATGCTAAAATGTATTTCGTGTAGTATGTAAATATTTGTATAAATAATATTAATATTTAGTTTCCTGTATAAGATGGCAGATTTATTTCTAATACAGCTGAAGATCAAAGATACCTCATTCCCTCAACTGCTTCAATACTATAAAAGTTTTGAGTGTCAGTACCCCAAATAGCTTAGACTTAGATCGCAAAAATTAGTGGCAGAAGCACTTGAATAAATTTAGAGCTACTTAATGCACAAAAAATATGCAAGGATTTGTTCGAGACAAAACAAACATTCGTAAATCTGAAGATAGAGTACAATGATTACTGGTGAGCAGATCTGACAGTTTCCTGCTAACGTTATAAATATTGCTTTCCTCACATAAGTTCTAACAAACTCTATAAATTGTTCTCATATTGGGTGCATTAAGAGCTTGTTTTAGAATGCGTTATTTAATTCCTATATATAGCATTGTTGATATTAATTATTAGCTGCGCCCCGTGGCTTTGCCGCATGTAAATTATACCACACACAGTTCCCCCCTTAGGGACAGGATTTCAAAAAAACCCTGCTTAGTGCACCTCTAGGGTACTAAAGGTACATTTCCTCCAAATTTCAAGTCTCTAGGTCCTCCAATTAGGCTGTAAGTTGTGTGTCAGACAGTCAATATGTCACGGTACTGTTTTATAGGTACACAATAGATAAAGATGTGGATGTAAAAAAAAAACAGTTTATTCATACAAAGAGTTACACAATCATTTGTCTATTCGTAAGTTACTCGGTCAGAGAACTGATATAACCCATAGGTCATACATATACATCAAGCAGGTATTCTATTTTATTCGACGGCTGCAAAATCCTTATCCAGCTAATACCTTTTTACTTAAGTACCTTTGATCTGACAGATTAATTACTATTACACAATTCTGAAACAAAGATAAGTTATTTATTGAAGAATGCATGTACAGGTAAAAAGCAAAGTTCTTACAAAACTTAGCCCTTACTCTTGGTAGGTTTTGAATGGTCTTGCCTTTTGAAGTTTTACAAATGTCACACAATATCTCTGCGAATAAATACGATTTGTATTTTAATAAAACTTATCATTGTTAGAACATAAATAAGTAATAATTATAGGTTTAAACAGCAATTAGACATTAAAATATTCAGCTTCGTGATACTACAGGCAGGAAGTTCATTACAAATCCTTGTATAAAACGTAGGTAAAAATGTGATGCTACTGTTTGACGCTTCTGCATATTTATGCTTATTCTATGGCTGCGATTTAATAAATTACGTGAACGAAGAATCTCCTCAGTCTCGTGCGAACTCTTGCGCCACAGGTCGCTGTTCGTCAAATACCGAAAAAGATCGAAAGAAATTATAACTTAGGTTAAGATTACACAAGGTGAGTTGGATTTTGTGCATGTATTTGTTTTTTGTGTCTGGATTATGTCCATCTACTGTCATAGTTTTTACCTGACTACATTTATAAAGGGTGTTAGGTAAAAAAACGAAATAATGGAGTTAGGTAGTGAGAGTTAATAGACCGTATTTTTTTATGACTGAAACTCTTATTTAATATGCTCAAAAAGTGGATTCCCGATGAGTTCATACCCAAATTGTAATTAGGAGTTACGGCACGTACGGTTAGACAAACATCAGTACGTAGGTACATGTATTCGTTAATCGTGTGTGTAGAGCACTAACTATAATAATCTTATTTGCTTCGCAAATACTCAAACACATTCTCGTTAATTCAGAACAGAAGGCAATTACAGGATTAAACTAATACCGAGTTTATAATGATAACTCACTGAACTACAAGTAGCTGTTTATGTCGGTTTAAAATGTGTTATAAAACTCTTTTAGTTTAAGTATAAATAAAAAAACAGGATTCAATAAAATGGACAGTGATGCCCTTTTTATGATGAATAAACGTTTTGCTGTCTCAATTATTGTGCTCAATTATTGAACTCATTTCCGGAATATTTTCTTCCCGTTAGCTGTATAGGAGTCTTAAAGTCGCAAGTAAATGAATTGGTTACTCCTAGAAAACGGTGCACCATTACCAACGCCATATATCAGGTAAGATAGTGGTCAAATGCAAGTCTTTGAAATTGACATGGTCACTAACACAATATTAAAAACAGGATATTTACCATGTATATCTTCTGAGATTCCGATATTTCAGCACTGTTGCAAGCGCCATGATCATGGATTAACTTAATTAAATGCGGAGTTTCGTTTGTCGAGATATGAATCCGGTAACAATTGATATTGTGATATTGATGAAAACAAAAAATGAGCAGGAAGAGGGTAGAACGTTTTGTGTGCTCGTAAATAATACAAAATACAAAATGCGGGTGATTTTACTTCAGTTCTTCTAAAATATAAATAATTAAATCACATAGTAAAAATATTATAAGACAAATAAACTATATATTTAAAATAAATCGCAATTTATTTTTAATTTGCGTTGCAGGTTAGAGTTCAAAGTTAGATACTGTTGAATTTACATATCATTATACTTATCGGCAGACAATTAATAAGTTTCATAATTCATATTTGATCGTTATTTCCAACTCGTTTAGATTAATATTCACGTGATTAATACGCAGGTAGAGGACGTCAATAATACATTTTATTCTTTAAAGAAAAAATTAAACAATCATTAAACAAGTACATCAAAGTAAGAGAAAAGCACAACTGCCTTGCAAAAAAGGAAGATATCAAAAAAAAACTTATGCACTCCGAATAATGTAAGGATTCTTAAGATACCCCATTTCTATGCTTGACCATTTTAAGGTTCTAATTTCAAGTACCATGCAATAAAAACTTTCGAGTTATGAAGGGAAAACTGTAACAATGGAATTTTACACCTGCGCCTGCAGTCTCGACATAGATAGCGATTACTTACTACTGAAATCAGTCACAGTCCTAACGATCCGATATTTACTAGTATAATATTTAATTTACGTGCTTCCAACTACTATAGATTCTGTCAAATAGGGCTAGCAGTAGTATTTAGCTACCAATTTGTTGGTTACCTATTTTATTTATTTATTTTATTTATATTTATTCGGAAAACTTACAGTGTTTTATAAACCTAGCTTAAAATTAAAAATATATTATAATCACTATTTAACAGTTTTCGCATATTGCATCTAATTAGCAAGTTTGCTCCAAAAGTAAAAATCAACAGAAATATTCATCAACTAAACTCGACAGTTAGGAAGTCACACTAAACCACTATTAATAGTTCTACTAATAATAATAATAGTTCACTATTAATAGTAATTTATAGTTGACTATTAATAGTTCTAGGGGACCTAATAAAAAAAGAATTTTGCCTGTAATTTGTGGGACATCGGGAAACGTTTAGACACTTAGGGTGCCTGACAGATTTTATAGCTGTAATTATGCTCTTGAAGAGGAGATCTGGGGAATCAATTTGAAACTGCCCTATTTTTATTAACATAATTATATCAGCAATTTTGTGTCTTTCGTGAAGAGTTGTGTGCATGTGTTGCCTTCTGCATCTTGATTCGTAATTATCATCATATATTTTGCATTTGTACTGTAAATGTCTCATGAATCTTTTTTGAATAGATTCTAGTCTATTAATGTAAATATTATATTGTGGATTCCAAATTTGTGAACAATACTCGAGTATATTACGCACATACATACGAACAGTATAGAATCTTGATTACTTTTATACTATTGAATTGATTGCTTGATCTGATGACAAATCCCATCGCTTTGTTGGCCCTATTGGCTATGTTATCTATACCTAATGTACACAGGTTACAGTTTTGAATCAGGATATTAATAGTGAAGATAAAACATTTAATTTCATTTTGTATTAAAAGTTTCTCATAATGTATTTTCGCAATAAATTTTGTATTAAAAGTTTCTCATAATGTATTTTCGTAATAAATAGGTACCAAAGTATATTATTTACGGGTTAATTGATAAAACAAAAGAACAAGTTCTGCAAGTGATTATTTCTGCCAAATAGTGTTGAACATTTAAATATTGGATAATAGTTTAACTAGTCCTACATCCGTATTATCTCTAATTAACCGGCAAATTTTTAAATTTAAGTCAATACACGTTGTAGTCTAACCACAGACAGATCAAATCAGAAAACGCAAAATTGATGCATCATCGTAATCTTTGTCTATCGCATGATAGAAGCGTTTTGAAGGATAAAGGCTCGATTTATAGCTGTACTGTAGATTTCTGAAATATTTATACTGCTAGTTAGATTAAGAACCATTACTATAAATGATATGAACAAAAAACATTAGCAAAAACTATACCCCCTTCTCCTCCCACGAGTGCTGTGACAACCAGCTAAGGAAACTGAAATGTTTCCTGTCTATTATCATTATCAACTACTGTGATCACCAAGACGCCTGCCAAGCGCGATGAAAATATAAAAACTCCCTTAGAAAAGCAAACAGCGATGATCCGCCTGTCATGTGTTCATCCTACAAATTTATATGTTTACTATATTGATATCGTGTATATATTAGAAGAACACTCTAGGTTGGATGTCGACCGTTAAGAACCGAATAGGTAGTGCAAACGGGAATGTGTATGCTAAATTCATTATAATACGGCGCGTTTGGCGTGGCTAATTGTGCTTTCGTCTTTAGAAAAGTACTCTATTTTAGTGAGCCAGATTTAATTTTACCCACACAAACACATAATTCATTTGTTATCTGATATGTCAACTTCCTTACGCTAATTTAAAACTGCAATTTCAAATTGGAAGAACTAATAAAGTTATACGTTTCAATGTATTGAAAAAGGTAAATTAAACTGATGTGTGTAACTCTACTGTAATGGGTAGGGCCGGATATGCCTTGTGTTATACCAAAAAATAGAGTCTAAATGGGTAGTGAAACGGTTTTGTCTTATAGTGTTTCTTGCCTTATATCAACTCCCTCAAATAAAGAAACCAGTTTCTGGCCCCACGACACCACACGTTTCATTCTGTTAATGTTTCAACACTTTCACGTGTTTAGACCACATAAAGCAAAAATATTCATATAGTAACCGGCTGGACAAGTCAATAGAAATATAACACGTTAATATTAGGTAGGTACAACATCAACTAATGATGCCTAAATAAATCATCTCCTTTTTATCTTTATAGGTAAATCTTATTTTTAACATAATTTTTAGCCTCGTTGTCGGCCGCTTTGTGTGGGTTTGGCACTCCTTGTCAGCAATAAACGTAAATGAGATAATGGCATCACTCAAAATAGTGAAGGAAAACTTCGTGACGAAAACAAAATGAATCTCAAATGAAATCCACCAACCCACACATGCAGCATGAACATAATGAATTGTACCACATATTTCCTTCTGATATGGACTTAGTTCTCCGAAAAATGGGCTATTTTTTTGGTAATTAATGCCACAATTACATAGCCAGTGCAATAGCATATTGCCAATAGGTTATGCAGAGACTCCAATATTGTTACAATTATATTGCATTAGCTTTGTGGCTAGATGTACAATGCGGCAATTATTGTCTGATCTCCATGATGATGATGATTAGGCCAGTTCCCATATTTGAAATGTAATGCACTGGTATGAACAAAGTTATGGTGATCAAATCAAATTATTTTACTGTCACAGATGTAGTATATTAACACAGTTGTTCGGTACAATGTAAGACCCGTATAATCTACCTCATCTAGAAACGTGCGACATTGTTGTGTACAGCATGCAAAAAAAAACAATATTATAAAATAACACATAAATAAGTAAGTACATTTCAGTTTAAGTTTGTCATAATTATACATGATCACTATCATATAACCAAATTTACAATTCAATATTAGTTGAATTAAATAATTATATTCATCGGAATGTCAAATTTCTCATTCAAAAATTCAGTAATGTAATAATTAACATTTGCTCAATAACAAAGTTTTTAATTTATTTTTATACATTATGGCATGCAATATGCAATTTGTGGATTAACACTAGTAAATCCTCACGTTAAAAAAAAACTACAGCTATGATTTTAACAAAGATTTTTGTTTCCATTTGTTGTAAATCCTCACGAAGTTTGTCTCTTTACAAAAAAAAACAAAAATCTTTGTTAAAATCAAAGCTGTAGTTTTTTAACTCTCTTACTCGTAGTTACGTTCCTTTCACTAGCAGAGATCAAACTACATGTTATCACTTTTTGATTATTTGTTGTGTATATTTATTGTATCTTAGTACGTACAATATTATACATATAGATAAAACCGACGGCCTTATCTGTATGCTTTACGTTCAAGCATACAACAAATAGACATAGCATCACACATAAGATAAATGTATGTATTAATTAGCAACGAAGTTATTATTTGGAGTAACGTAATCTTTTACAATGTATCTGTTCTTATTGTGACTATTTATTGACAGGTGTAAGCTTCATTTTTATTCTTTGATTTTAAAAATTAATTATTACTTAACCGTTTTGGAACGCATATAACTTGTTTCCTAATGTAGGTCGTCTTAAAAATACCAAGTATACCGAGCGCGCGTTGATGTCTTTTGTTCACTAAAAATGAATATAAAATAAATCTAATAATTTCTATTATATAATTGTTAATATTTATTAATCACATGTATATAAACTAGAATATACACTGGCCTTCAAAACTTCGTACCACACTTTTAAAATTAAATTGATTTAGATTTTTTATTAAATTGCTTGGCTCTTATACTCATCGGATTGAGATACCAAGTACACCAGTTTGTAAGTCAAACCCGTTTATGTTTTTAGTGAAAATGGCATCGCAATCAGTCCAATAGTTTTAACGTGATGCAAGAAGTGTGTACCATTAATCTGAATCACTATGTACACAATATGTAGTTTGAAATTTATGATATTCTGATTAAAAATGATAATAGTATCAGATCTGTTCTTAGATCCACAAAGATGAAAAAAAAAACAATAAAAGAGTCTTTAAAAGTTTCTTCTCTTAAAAAGATGTCAAATTATACAAACAGTGAGAGTTGTATCCCATTAATATTAAACGCTTTAATATTAACAAATTAATTTAAATAACTGCTCTGAATTAGTTTTAACACGTAATAAAAGCAACAATAAATTAAACTTGATAATAAGCGTCTACTGATTATTCATAAATTAATATCTAAGTAGGTTAAATCTAATGATTTATATCGAAACCAATATTAGAAACCGGTTTAATACGTTTTCAATACTGTAACTTATCATTAGATACCCAATTTTTTTTAATCTTTTATTTAATGTATTTCTGTCTGTACTGAAATCAAAATTTAAATTTCGAGCACTTTCCGATCAGTTTTCCGGCTGAAACTTTCAGGGTAGCCCATAAATAGAGGACAACGATTTAAAAAAGAAGTAAATCTTGAAACGAAATATTTTTTTTTTAATTTAATTTTTATTTTATACTTATTTAGGTACTTACTTACCTATATTTAAAAAAAACTTATTTTATGGTTTTGACAGTTTTATATAATACTAGCTGTGCCCGCGGCTTTCCATGCGTGGTCATTTCTCTGGATTAAAAGTACTCTATGTGCTATTCAATGACCTAAACTACCAACATACCCACATTTGATCGAAATTCCTTCAGCCGTCTAAAAGTTTTTTTGTCAATTGCTCGGTTTGTACTCGTTGGATAGAGTCCCAAGTACACCAGTTTTTAAGTCAAACGCTAAGCTATCCAATAGTGAAAACCACATCGCTATCGGTTCAGTAATTTTTACGTGATGCTTGAACATACAGACAAATAAAAAACAGACACACGATTTAAAAAAAAAACTTGATCAATAGCTTATTTTAAGTACCCTAGACTTTTTTTTAATTACCTTCTTTGTACAGACTTTTCCTACCTATTTCTTTATTAAAAGTATTGATAGATAGATAAATTTAATTGTGAATGCGAACTGTAATTTAGTTTTTGTGTTGTTATTGTTCATTGTACTTGAAACTCGCAAAGATTACCTATAGATCGTCTGCAAATTTAGTTTTTGTGTTGTTATTGTTCATTGTACTTGAAACTCGCAAAGATTACCTATAGATCGTCTGCAAATTTAGTTTTTGTGTTGTTATTGTTCATTGTACTTGAAACTCGCAAAGATTACCTATAGATCGTCTGCAAATTTAGTTTTTGTGTTGTTATTGTTCATTGTACTTGAAACTCGCAAAGATTACCTATAGATTGTCTGCAAATTTAGTTTTTGTGTTGTTATTGTTCATTGTACTTGAAACTCGCAAAGATTACCTATAGATCGTCTGCAAATTTAGTTTTTGTGTTGTTATTGTTCATTGTACTTGAAACTCGCAAAGATTACCTATAGATCGTCTGCAAATTTAGTTTTTGTGTTGTTATTGTTCATTGTATTTGAAACTCGCAAAGATTACCTATAGATCGTCTGCAAATTTAGTTTTTGTGTTGTTATTGTTCATTGTACTTGAAACTCGCAAAGATTACCTATAGATCGTCTGCAAATTTAGTTTTTGTGTTGTTATTGTTCATTGTACTTGAAACTCGCAAAGATTACCTATAGATCGTCTGCAAATTTATTGCAGAGTTGACCTATGCACTATTGTATTTTATTTCTTCTAATGAGATTCTCTGTTGTAGTAAATCTCAATTTAATTGTGAATGCGAACTGTAATTTAGTTTTTGTGTTGTTATTGTTCATTGTACTTGAAACTCGCAAAGATTACCTATAGATCGTCTGCAAATTTAGTTTTTGTGTTGTTATTGTTCATTGTACTTGAAACTCGCAAAGATTACCTATAGATCGTCTGCAAATTTAGTTTTTGTGTTGTTATTGTTCATTGTACTTGAAACTCGCAAAGATTACCTATAGATCGTCTGCAAATTTAGTTTTTGTGTTGTTATTGTTCATTGTACTTGAAACTCGCAAAGATTACCTATAGATCGTCTGCAAATTTAGTTTTTGTGTTGTTATTGTTCATTGTACTTGAAACTCGCAAAGATTACCTATAGATCGTCTGCAAATTTAGTTTTTGTGTTGTTATTGTTCATTGTACTTGAAACTCGCAAAGATTACCTATAGATCGTCTGCAAATTTATTGCAGAGTTGACCTATGCACTATTGTATTTTATTTCTTCTAATGAGATTCTCTGTTGTAGTAAATCTCAATTTAATTGTGAATGCGAACTGTAATTTAGTTTTTGTGTTGTTATTGTTCATTGTACTTGAAACTCGCAAAGATTACCTATAGATCGTCTGCAAATTTAGTTTTTGTGTTGTTATTGTTCATTGTACTTGAAACTCGCAAAGATTACCTATAGATCGTCTGCAAATTTAGTTTTTGTATTGTTATTGTTCATTGTACTTGAAACTCGCAAAGATTACCTATAGATCGTCTGCAAATTTAGTTTTTGTGTTGTTATTGTTCATTGTACTTGTAACTCGCAAAGATTACCTATAGATCATCTGCAAATTTATTGCAGAGTTGACCTATGCACTATTGTATTTTATTTCTTCTAATGAGATTCTCTGTTGTAGTAAATCTCAATTTAATTGTGAATGCGAACTGTAATTTAGTTTTTGTGTTGTTATTGTTCATTGTACTTGAAACTCGCAAAGATTACCTATAGATCGTCTGCAAATTTAGTTTTTGTGTTGTTATTGTTCATTGTACTTGAAACTCGCAAAGATTACCTATAGATCGTCTGCAAATTTAGTTTTTGTGTTGTTATTGTTCATTGTAC
The DNA here is from genome assembly GCA_946251855.1 of Alsophila aescularia. Lineage (NCBI taxonomy): Eukaryota > Metazoa > Arthropoda > Insecta > Lepidoptera > Geometridae > Alsophila > Alsophila aescularia. The sequence goes on along the minus strand of OX276386.1, from coordinate 41,304,917 downwards.
TTGAAACTCGCAAAGATTACCTATAGATCGTCTGCAAATTTAGTTTTTGTGTTGTTATTGTTCATTGTACTTGAAACTCGCAAAGATTACCTATAGATCGTCTGCAAATTTAGTTTTTGTGTTGTTATTGTTCATTGTACTTGAAACTCGCAAAGATTACCTATAGATCGTCTGCAAATTTAGTTTTGTGTTGTTATTGTTCATTGTACTTGAAACTCGCAAAGATTACCTATAGATCGTCTGCAAATTTAGTTTTTGTGTTGTTATTGTTCATTGTACTTGAAACTCGCAAAGATTACCTATAGATCGTCTGCAAATTTATTGCAGAGTTGACCTATGCACTATTGTATTTTATTTCTTCTAATGAGATTCTCTGTTGTAGTAAATCTCAATTTAATTGTGAATGCGAACTGTAATTTAGTTTTTGTGTTGTTATTGTTCATTGTACTTGAAACTCGCAAAGATTACCTATAGATCGTCTGCAAATTTATTGCAGAGTTGACCTATGCACTATTGTATTTTATTTCTTCTAATGAGATTCTCTGTTGTAGTAAATCTCAATTTAATTGTGAATGCGAACTGTAATTTAGTTTTTGTGTTGTTATTGTTCATTGTACTTGAAACTCGCAAAGATTACCTATAGATCGTCTGCAAATTTAGTTTTTGTGTTGTTATTGTTCATTGTACTTGAAACTCGCAAAGATTACCTATAGATCGTCTGCAAATTTAGTTTTTGTGTTGTTATTGTTCATTGTACTTGAAACTCGCAAAGATTACCTATAGATCGTCTGCAAATTTAGTTTTTGTGTTGTTATTGTTCATTGTACTTGAAACTCGCAAAGATTACCTATAGATCGTCTGCAAATTTAGTTTTTGTGTTGTTATTGTTCATTGTACTTGAAACTCGCAAAGATTACCTATAGATCATCTGCAAATTTATTGCAGAGTTGACCTATGCACTATTGTATTTTATTTCTTCTAATGAGATTCTCTGTTGTAGTAAATCTCAATTTAATTGTGAATGCGAACTGTAATTTAGTTTTTGTGTTGTTATTGTTCATTGTACTTGAAACTCGCAAAGATTACCTATAGATCGTCTGCAAATTTATTGCAGAGTTGACCTATGCACTATTGTATTTTATTTCTTCTAATGAGATTCTCTGTTGTAGTAAATCTCAATTTAATTGTGAATGCGAACTGTAATTTAGTTTTTGTGTTGTTATTGTTCATTGTACTTGAAACTCGCAAAGATTACCTATAGATCGTCTGCAAATTTATTGCAGAGTTGACCTATGCACTATTGTATTTTATTTCTTCTAATGAGATTCTCTGTTGTAGTAAATCTCAAATGTTTCTAAGCAAACAGTTCGTATTTGGATGTTACTAAGTCTTGTATAATAATAGCCTTGCAACTGGCATAAATGGTACGTGGTACTATTATTTATACTGTAATGTGTTAATGTAAAGTTATAGTCATTTAAAACACTTGTATATCCATTCCATTCAAATAGTTTAAAAAGGTCTTCCTAAAAGTAAAAATATATTGCCCGTCATCATAATTTAAATTATCTTTGAAAACCGATTTGCACCAATTTTTCTCTTGATTTGAAAGATTAAGTGATTCGGTCTCCTTATCTGAACTGATGTTTTACGAATGCGTAGAATTAGTTATATGCGAATTTTGATGCCACGACATGCTTAGATTTTACAAGTATCTAAAGACAAAACTTCTGAAATACAAAGTTTCAAGCGAATAGAAGTAAAATAATGTCACCTGCAGCCTGCAGGGCTCCTGGCCAGCCTTTTGATATAAAATAGTATTTATATATACATTACAAACCTACGTAACTATATAAATATGATCTCACGCGTGTTAACAAAACGTGACTTACGTATTCAAACGGTAGCAAATTTTAGCAAACATACATTATAGTTGCTACAAAACCAAATAACAATAGTAGACATTGCTAAACATTTAATTATTTTAAATTATAGTTAATGCGTTTTATATGGCTACTTCTTCTGTTGAGTAAGACTTAAGAAGAAGAAGTCTTAATCTAATAATAATTACTTAATTAAAAAAGTCACAGTTTTTCAATCATAACTCAAGGACACTAAATAAGTGAATTCATGACTTTATATTTAACAGATTGAAGACATTTGACTCATATAATTCATATAAGTACATGGACCAAGGGCTGCCTGACCATAGCGATCGATACCAATAGCCGATATTATGTTGGAGGTCGGAATATTGTAAGATCTTTCTCCGTTGTCCGCTGTCGGAGATCGTGTGGAAGGACGATATTATCGCATAAACAGATAGATAACGCGAGCGCTCTCTAAACAAACGTAGAAACTAATATTAGTACACCACGAGTTTTTTTTTTAATATATTTTGTTTTAGAATCATATGGATCAAAATCTCCAATTTTTTTATCTATTTGAGCTCGTATTACTCGTGTCTCATATCATATCGATCATATTTTCCTAATGCATAGGCCACCATATTTGACGAACGACCGCGAGGCGATTATTGTTTTTACCAATCAACAAGGTTAGACAGCCTAACAAAGACATCAAAATAAATATATATAACAAAATTAACTAAAAAAGAGAACAAATATATCTTTTATTAATTTTATTTTGTATATCTTTCAGATGAACTTAAAAGAAAGAATTATCATCATAGCAAGCATGGTAACATGCTTTCTAATACAAGCACAAGGAGCAGATAAGTACACGGATGGAAATCGACCGTATGAGTTTGGATTTTCCATTGATGGAGAACAACATCGACATGAAAAGAAAGGTACCGTTTTTTATGACAGTCTAGACAAGCTTTAACGACAATGAAAAGCGTCCAAGCGTCAATGTAATATCGACGTGATTGAAAGCGTCGACATTGAGGAAAGTGGAACACCATTGCTTAGTCCTACCTATTCAGTCCTGCCAGTCAAGGCATAGGAATAGATAAAATAAAATACACCTGGTGTGGTGCAAACCCAACAAACATAAAAATAATAGACAATTTCGGCTTTCATAGTCAATGAAGGGAACTGTTTTAATATCATCTAGTCTGCTCATCTGTCCCAGAATTTCATTGTGAACATCATTATCCTGATCCTTACGGAGGACCAGCTAAATAAACTAGAGCGTCTTCAATTTTTTTGTATTAGGATTACGTTTGTTATTTTCATATTTGGATTACGCAAATATGACCATGTCTCCGAATTTCGAATAAAACTTAAGTGGCTTCCCATACGTCAACGTCGGAATGCTCATATATTGTCCCTACTTTACTCTATTTTGTTTCATCCTTCTTCGCCACATTACCTCAACGAACGTTTTGATTTCCTTCACTTTTAAACTATCGTTTTTAAGGTCATCAGAGAACTTACTGCTAAAAATTTCCATACATAGGACCTCATTTTATGATCATTCCTTTTCGGTTGAAGCAGTTGATTGTGGAATGATTTTCCAGTTAAAATTAAACGTTCTATTGATGCTTTTAAAAGTCAAGTAAAAGCCTACTACCTTTCACACTAGCTACTTTTTTAACACACTGTATATATTTAATAAATAATAAAATATATACATAAACAAGTCGAATAGAATAGAATATTTTATTGGCCTTATAACAGATAGTATCACACTAGGCAAGTCAATTTTTACATCAAATTAAATCACATTACAATTATATCAAAAAACAAAACAAATAACTTATGACTTCTGAATAAGTTCTTTCTCTGAATCGTACAAGAATGAAGATTCCGTCAGACGCATATCGTTGTATTTTTTTAAAGAATAGAAGTATATATGATTATGTATGTATAATGGGTATACTTATATATTATATATAATGTATGTATAATGTGTATATTCATATGTATATATCTGTATGTTTGTTATGTTTTGGTATTTAGTTGTCATTTCTATTTAAGTAGATATAGTTATGTTGTTGTTGTAAGAAAAACCTCCTTTCGTAATTTATTTTCCAAAGTGTAACAATACCAATAGGCGACCATTTGGAGCTTTTGGGTGTCGAACTCACATCAAACCTGAATTTTGGGTCTTATATTGAATCCAAAGCTAAGGTAGCTGCAAAAAAACTTGGTATTTTGTCTAAGGTTAGGCGGTACTTCACACCGGGACAGCTTTTGAATTTTTATCAAGCACAGGTCCGATCTTGTATGGAGTACTGCTGCCACCTCTGGGACTGTTCTGCCAAGTATCACCTCGAGTCTTTGGATTCAATTGAGAGACGTGCTATCAGGCTCATTGGGGATGACACTCTGGTAAAGAGTAAGCTTCAAAGTCAGGCGCATCGACGTGAGGTAGCAAGCCTGGCGGTATTCTACAGATTGCACTATGGAGAGTGTGCACAAGAACTGCACAACCTGATTCCCCCATCACCTTTCCATCACCGTACGACTAGACGCCAAAGCGCCACCCTTTCATGGTTGAAATACCTCGCACAAGAACGAAGCGTTACGCTTCTTCATTTATTATAAGAACTGCAAAGGAGTGGAATGCCCTGCCCTCGTCAGTGTTTCCGGTAAATTATAACCCCGGTGTGTTCAAGTCAAGAGTGAACAGTGTGTTCAGTGAGTGAGTTTATCTACTAGGCAAGCGTGCTACACCTTCGACCACATCATCGCTTTCCATCAGGTGAGATCGTGGTCAAACGATTGCCTAGTCCGTAATAAAAAAATAATAAAAAAAAAATGTTATAATCCTCTCCATGCACGGTTGTCTGGAAGAGATCGCTTTAAGCGATAAGACCGCCAATTGTAACATGTTTTTTTTTTTTTGTTAGATTAAGTTTATTAATTGTATATTTCTGTATTTTGGTGTTTCAATAAAGAGTTCATCTATCTATCTATCATTAACATTCCTAGAGATGTGAAACGCAATGCATAAAATGTTATTCAATAATACTGAAATGTATAAACAAATATAAAAAACTTTACTTGTGGTACCTCCCAACGCTTATTAAGCGGGGGTCCCGTTCTTTTGCGGGGTATCGTTGAATAAGTATTTTTAAATACTTTAGTGTTTTCCTAAAAACCTTTTTAAGGTTCAGTAGTCATACCAAGAACCTTTACAGTTTTTAATTCTCGAGCCATTTGTGAGATAAAACCCACCAAAATCGTTAGCATTGGCTTCCTCGTCATCGACGGGTCACGTTTTCTTATTCTCAATTATTATTATCATCGACCAATAAAATTCCAAATTTAGTTTTTCTATTCTAAATTCTGACTTTTATTTAGTATCCTAAATGTGAACATCGTTTACTTCAGTGATTTAGAATTTACTAATGGCCTACTATTAACTTAAACCTGCAATAAAATCTAATAATCATTTCCATATTAAATTTTTCATATAACAAATATACAATTATTATATGATATTATCGGAATCAATGAAAAAATTCTGCATTACCAGCAAATTATTATCATAATATTTGCATAACAAATTAGGTACATACCAATTTTAATATTTTAGTAAAGATGGCATTTAAAACGCTTATTCAATATCACTTCATAGATGTAAAAACACTAGGAGCGCAAATTTTTAATCTCTTTTTCTTTATATCATAATATTTTATGTTATTATATATTTTTCGTAAAAGTACAAGTTATTGGCATAGGTAAACGTAACTGTCTTGATATTGATGATGTCATGAATTAAATAAAAATTCACAAATCATTAGTCAAACTATCGATTAACTTGAATATCATTAAAAACAGGTGTTATGTTAACCCAAACATTCATTTTGTTTGCTTCCTAATAAATAATTGATATTTGCATTCATTAGTATTTTATCATAATTATAGTAGTATTTTGATAAACATCAGTATCACACTATCACACTAATATTATAAAGGCGAAAGTTTGTAATGTATGTGTGTTACTCCTTAACGCTCAAACTGCTGAACGGATTAACAGTTACGGTAGGTTTACAGTACCAGGATGGCATATATCATGGATTAACACATAAACTACTTTTCATTATTATCATCATTATCCACGCCGGTAAAACCGCGGGGCAAAGCTAGTTTTTTCCTAAATTAATAATGTCTGTATGGTTTCAGCTTAGCTCGCAGGCTCAGTTTTGGTTACGTAAACCTTCCCCTAAACTATTATGAAAATGTATACGAATGTTTTTTATATAAAATCAATCAAATGGTGTGGGTAGAGGTTCTTACACATTTTCATAAGTTTTGTATGTATTTTGTAACTCTTCTGACCGGTTGACGACCGGTTTGAATAGTGCAAGGTGCAATCATTTGTGTGATGAGCATAAATGTTTGTTTCCGAGTCATGGATGTAATATTCTATCTATGTATGTTTATCCGTTATCTAGTGCGCATAGTACAGGGTATCCTAGTTTGGGGCTAGGTAATTGGTGTGGAAATGTCCCGAATATTATTAGTTTATATTTATTTCTTCACAAATAAATCAGTTTATTATCTGCTTCAAATACATTATTTTCTTCGGAAAGATTTACAAAAGAAGATAGTGAACCATTTTTGATGAAATAATTAAGAATACCTAATAATCATCAAGTCAGACTAGAAATGCCGGAGATATGAGGTTCGGCGAAAAGGTGAACCTCCTCTTATATTAATTCAATTAAAAAGCATTTAAATTAAGCAAGCCATTGCGAAGTAAAAAAAACTTTATTATGCAACAAATCAGCATCTCACACTTTTGGCATTGACAAAAAATTCAAAGTCTCTAATATTTCATTGAGAACCCAAACGTAACAAGTAATATTACAAGGCTATTTTAGTAACACTACTGCCCTATTCTGAAGTGTTTATTAAAGATTATGTCATACGCCATTGAATGTTGTGCTTAAATATTAATTTGTGTACAAATGGTTAGATTGAATAGCTCGTTAAATCCGATTGAAATGACATGTTATCACTCAACGTCTCATCCAAAAAAAAAAAAAAAAGCGTTCGTCTCTGTCAAAAAGCGGTGACTGTCTCCTCTCATTAATTTTAAATAACATAACAATTTCTCCCTTCTAAGACCAATGAAAAGCGGTCTCGTAACAGCTTTGATTTGTTGGTAAATTTATATTTGTTTACAGATGAAAAGGGACTAATCGAAGGAGAATTTGGATTCATCACTGCTGATGGAGTCTACCACGTCACGGTGTACGCTACAGATGAACAAGGCAGATTCAAAATACTGTCAATGAAAAATATTCGAGTTAAGCCATGTAAGATTATTAATTAATAGTACTAACTTTTTTTATCTATTACGCAAACATGACTTTAATAGTTGTACATATATTTGCAGATCCAACATACACGGCCAAGCAGTCAAGCACTTCCGCGAGACAAGGCCACTCTCTCGAACTGCCAGCTTCATCGCAAACAGCGGCGCTTCCAGCGGTCACCACAACAACATTCAAGCCGATATCGATCCAGCCTCCAGTCAGCTCATGCTCTAGTTGCAGTATTCCTACAACTTCTACGCCACCACCATTCGTACCAGCATTGAACCAGCCCTTCAGTAATAGCCCCAATCAAGTTGGGTTAGCAGTAAATCCAAAATTCCCTCTAGGAGTCACACCTCAGTCAGCTATCTTCGGCCAGCCAAACGGTGCCAACAGTGTCTTCCCTCAGCAAGGCCCCAGGGGCAGCACACCACAACAAAACTATCCAACACAACCACAAAATAGCTTTGTACCACAGAGTCCTTTGGAACAAGGACTAGTACCACCACGAGATACACAGAATGTCCCGCAGCAAAGCTTCGGAACCGGTCAAAACTCATTTATTGGATCAAATGATCCTCAAAAAAGCCAGGTTCCTGGATCTAGCAACCCACTCCAATCATCTGGAATACCTAAATTCCCTCAACAACAACCTCAAATACCAGAATATTCTCCTCCTGGACCAGAAGTTACTTACCCCAGGGGTGAAAATGAGCCAAGCGTCCTAAATAGCCTCAACGGTCAGCCTTTTGGACCACAAAAGCCTAGCGGTTCACAATATCCAGGAGAAAACTCTGACCCAGCTCGTGAAAATGTAGCAAGTGGTAGGACACCAAAACGACTTGATGGTGAATCTTCATTTGGACCTGTCGGCACACAACCAAACAGTCTTCAAAGGGGTTCACCAAACGGCCAAAGTGCACCATCTCTTCCCACGAAGCCTACCCTAATCTCGGCCCAGATGCAAATTGTTGACAAAAATACTGACATCTACCATCGAGGACCTGGTGAAAATGATGGATTGCCGGAAGGATTGAATAAAGATGACATGAGCCGACTACTTTATACTTTCAACTACACAGTAGGATTCCATGGTCATTTCGAAGAGGGATATACTAATGGAGCTAAGCAAGGATATTATTTTATCACTGGAAGAAACGGCGTAAGAACAAGAGTGGATTACGTAGCCGACTCTAAAGGATTCCGTCCTAAAATCTCACAAGAAGTACTTGACCTGTTATCAGAAGACGTGCCAAAGCCCGAAACAGAAAAAGAGGAAAAATATGGTCTCAAAGGCTATGAATTTAAATGGCTCTATTATCCGGTTGAAGCTAAAGGACGATAAATATGTTTTTTTGAAGAAGTTTAGTTAATTTAATAGACTTTATCTCATTAGTAGTAATAATTAATGTTAGTTTAATGGCTTAAGCCATAAAAGTATTAAATAAATATTATAATTTGACCTATGAACTTAGCGTATGAGTACCTAATAAGCTCACTGCCACTAATTGTGTAAAAATTTATGTATGTTCTCAAACATAAAAACTTTATTGACAAATAAATTTTATTTTATATCTCTATGGAAGCCATTCTTATTTTATGAATAAGTCGCCTTTGTTCTAAAAAGCAACAAACAATAAAAAATATACAATTACTTGTCTAACGAAAATCAATCTAAATATCAACCTACTACCACATCACTACCAGTAGTATAGTTACTGTTATGTATGTTTATCCATAGGTCATTATAGTAAATTCTATGGGGCCCTGGCCCTCGCGGTCCAAGCGGCTCGACCCATGAAAGCAGAATATCGAGCTCAGTGTTGCCAACTCCTATAAATCTGAGTCCCTAGGCTAAATATCAGAAGTCGCTAGAAAGTCGCTTAAACTGTTGTTACCAGGGCGGAAACATTATATTTTTTCAAGTTGACAAAAAACTTATCCGTTTTCATGGTCTTTCAAACCAGGGTTTATATTAAATTGAGCTTAAATACTGCTATACTGTTTTTATTTGTACTCCAAAAGTCGTCAGTTAAGTCGCTAAATAATATTTGTCATCAAAACTTTTTTTGTTGCTAAGTCTTAAGGCGCTATGGGCTCCAAATTTTTTGTCCTGCTCGTCATGGTGCAGAGTAAGCAGGAAAGGTGATGCATCTCGGGAGCCGATTTTAGTTAATGTTTTCAATTTAGTTTAACTATTTTATTAATAATCTTTCAGTTTTTCAAAATACTAATTCCACAGAAATATTTGAATGTTTATTGGGATTACAAACGTTTAGGTATTTTAAAAATATCTTCGATGGAAACTGAATGAAGCTGATTCATTCCATCGACGGAACCGTCAAAACGGGTGATTTTTAGGAAACTTTAGGTTATTTTTCTATATAGCCAAATTTATTTAATCTAGTTTCGGTGACCACATCAAGGATTCGTATTTTGTGAACATTTATTACACATTAAAAAACAAACTCAATTAACCGTTTTCAAAGGTCTAGTTTTAAATATTCGTGAGGACGAATCGTCAAATTTGGATACCATTTCGCCATAAGCAAATTTCGTCATTTCTAGCAACAAAGTAGCTAAATTGGCAACACTGCGAGCTACTGATGAGAGATAATATTTTATCAGCCACCTTTCTTTGTTCCTGGAAGATGAGACAGCGCACGGGTATATAAGCAAGGTAACGGTGAGCCGGTGAGTGTAACTTTTTTTAACTTTGGCGTGCGCCTTCTGCGTCACGCATTGCGGCGGAGCGCTTTTGCGCCCGCCCCACCGTCCGGTGACGCTGTAGAGGTCAGTTATAGACCACCACATATCCTTTCTAAAAAAAAAAAAAAAAAAAAAAAACCGGTGAGTGGTTGGTTCCGTCTGGTGAGATCGTGGTCAAATGAGTGCCTAGTCCATAAGAGTTTCCACTCCACGCTTCCATGGAGTGAGAGTTAGTTCAGTGAAAAAAATGGTTTACAAATTAGTTATTAATTTTACTACTTAAAAATAGAGGAATATGTTCTATTAGCTTGGGATAATTATTTATGTAATTAACTTTAGAATTTCCATAGGCACGTAGGTACAGATCTGAATTGTGTTTATTTTGATGAGACTTTTGTATCATTTATATTTATCAAATAAAAAAAAATGTTTTTTGCCTGTTTAGTGTAAGAGCGTAACAGTAACGGTATTACCGTACTTTTTACTTTATTTATACTGGTAATTTTAATCTGTAATATTAATTAACGGAAAAACGAAAAAAAAACTGAATTTTTTGGTTGCTACGTGTATATTTTCTTTTTAACGGGTGTCTTTCCGAAGCACTGGTGGAATCAGGAAGATGTTTTATTGTTTGTGCTAAATTGCGCCATAAATCAGCATTTAAATGAGATTTCTATTTCATAGTCAGAGATTAGTACCTAGTATAATTATACTTATATTTTATTTCAGCGCCATCTACTACATTTCTGTCAAACTAGACACGCTAACTATTATGCATTGCGTATTTGCAGGTCGAACCTTAGATTGGCAAAAGTGTAAAATTATCGCTTGGTGGCCGTAACCATATTAATCTATGATCCAACAACACCACGTTACTTAGTTCCATAGATCGTCAACAGATGGCAAAGTAACAAAAGTTTTCTGTTTACTATTTTAAAGTTTTTTTCTGGTCTTCTAACGAACCTATCGTAAGGATATATGTGTACTGTGACTGCTGTACTTTTATAGTTGCCCCAATTACGTTCTTACACTTTGCTGCACACCAAAAATTAATTCACGCAAGGATACAAAATATAAATATCAGAATACAATTGGCGGTCTTAACGCTAAAGAGTGATCTCTTCCAATGGAGATTCCAATTCCATCTTCTCGATGGAGAGGATCGGAGATTAAATACCTTATTCTATTCAATAAGGTGTGACATGCGAAATACATTTTGATGATAGGAAAATCTGAGTCCCAATAGGTTTTGTAATGAACTAATTAATAAAGTACGCTCAAAAGACGCAATTTTTTTTCATGGGTCCATGTTTGTGATATGTTCATCACCTATTTATTAATTTGGGTATTAACTGCATTTGACTGATCATTTAAATAAGTAATTTATATAATAAGGTAATAATAAGTGAGTAATAATATCTACTTGTTGTTGTATTGTGCTTAGCACAATATATATAATCGGTATAATAACATTAGTTTGTAATTGTATTTGGATATGATGTTCTATAAGATGGTTCAAAGTCTTTAATTATGTAGCAAGTAGGTATGCATTTTAAGGATTTCACGAAAATAAAAATATATAAAAAATAAGGTTTTATATGTACTAAGGTTTTATATGTTTTTATAGGTTTTATATGTACTGTAAATAAGGTTTTATAAGCTTAATAATTAAATGAAATCGCGTGACGAGTCGAATTTCTATTACTCAGGTTACAATACGCCCCACGATTTTATTTTATTTTTGCTTTTAGTTGGTAAGTTCATAAAAAAACGAAAAACTTAACAAAAAACTAATGTTATTTCAAATTGTTTGTCTTCTATTTAGTTACTAGCTTTCCCGCCCGCGACTTCGTCCGCGCAGAAAATAAGCTTCCTATGTTCTTCTAGGATATTAAAAACCAATGCAGAAGTGCAAAAGTAGGTATAGCACCAATGCTCTTGAATTTTTTTGACAGACTTGTTATTTCGTTTCCATGGCAACCGTTCCTTACAGCGAGTAATCAACATTTTCTAATGTCCTGTGGAAATTTTCAATTTTCCGGGATAAAATTATCCTATGTTTTATTCTAGGGTATAAGCTATCTCAATTAAAAATTTCATCAAAATCCGTCCAGCCGTTATCGCGTGAAAGCTCCCCAAACAAACAAACATACAAACAAACAAACAAACAGACAACATTTCACTGTTATATATTGGTATGGATTTCTAAAGTGTACTGTGTTCTACTTGTAAGCCCTTTCATTTGATACCCACACCGAGGGTTTTGGACCTCCATTTTGTGGTAGCGGCCATCTTAAATTTGGAATTTTCATGGCGTACTGCATTCTACTAGTTAAGCCCTTTCATTCGATACCCATATCGAAGGGATTGAAAAAAAGAAGTAATCCGCCATTTTGCTGTGGTGGCCATCTTAGATTTAGAGTTTTCATGGTGCACTGTATTCTACTATTTAAGCCCTTTTATTTGATACCCATAATGAGGGTTGAAAAAACTTAGTCCGCTATTTTGTGGCGGCGGCTATCTTGGATTTACAATGATACTGAATATTATACATAATTGTATTGTCATCGGAACTTGTGTACCAAATTTCAGATCAATCACTACATTAATTAATTCATTAATTCATTTATTCATTAGCTTTTTTTTTAAATATTTTTCCAAACATACCTATCTCCATTAAACCCACTAAATGTCAGGATGCACAACTTAGAGGTACCTAATTAGACAATTTTTTTGACACCATTTTGTTTAGGCGCCAAATTAGTCAATTGTTCTATAGCAAATTAATTTGTAGACACGGCACGGCAAATTTGTAAAGTAGTGTTTTTCGCTTGAGCAACGTGTTTTAATAATTAAATCTTTCTATGCAAACTAATCTTCTGTTGCGGAAACTAAGAAAATTGCGGCAAAATAACTTTACGAGTGATGAAGCCCATTTTGACGTCAGTTGATTTCGTCAAAATGGGCTTCATCACTCGTAAACAGTTGATTTGTTTAACAATATATTAGGGTGGAGCCATCGCTGATCCATGCACCACCACATCCACGCCGAGTGAAACTTTGGTCTGGAACTTGGTCATGAGGAGTTATTGGGCCCTAGTTCTTTGAAACTCTACAGGGGCTGCTGTAACAGTGAACAGCGATCGTTACCGTAACAAGATTATCAATTTTCTGTTACATCAAATGAATCCGTTTGGCAAAGACAACAAGTGGTTCCAACAAGACGGGGCCACATATTATTCAACACGGGACAATTGAAACATTGCTATGGATGTTTCCAGATCAATTACCTGTTGGCAATTGGGTAGCTGATTTTTTGAGGGAACGATCTATTCGAGTAGTCCTAGAGGGCCACTTGTCTGATCAAATGGCCATCAATGCTGGTGTACCTCAGGGATCTGTTCTCTCGGCTACACTGTTTTTATTGCACATTAATGACCTTCTGAAGCCCAGTACCTTTGAGTATGCAGATGACAAAACTGTGGTTGAGAGATACAGTTCCAATGCTCAAGCCAGCTGCGACGCTGTCCAGCTTCAGAGACAGGCTATAGGGGACCGTTTGAATTTAGCCTTAGAAGCGTGTCCGATTGGGGCGATGCTAACCTGGTTAAGTTTAATGCTACTAAAACCACAGGTGTGTTTGTTCTCTGCTCAAAAGAGTCCTCTTAACCGATCTTCGTCTTTCGTAGTGTAACAATACCATTAGGCAACCATCTGGAGCTTTTGGGTGTCGAACTCACATCGAACCTGAATTTTGGGTCTTTTTTTTTTAATTTGATTCCAAAGCCAAGGTAGCTGCGAAGAAACTTGGTATTTTGTCTAAGGTTAGGCAGCTTTTGAATCTTTATTAAGCACCAGGTCCGATCTTGTATGGAGTACTTCTGCCAAGTATCAGCTCGAGGCTTTGGATTCAATTGAGAGACGTGCTATGAGGCTCCTTGGTGATGACAATCTGGTAAAGAGTAAGCTTCAATGTCTAGCGCATCGACGTGAGGTCGCAAGCCTGTCGGTATTCTACAGATTGCACTATGGAGAGTGTGCACAAGAACTGCACAATCTGATTCCCCCATCACCTTTCCATTACCGTACGACTAGACGATCGGCAAAGCGCCATCCTTTTATGGTTGAAATTCCTCGCACAAGAACGAAGCGTTACACTTCTTCATTTATTATAAGAACTTCTAAGGAGTGGAATGCCCTGCCCTCGTTAGTGTTTCCGATAAAATATAGCCCTGGTGTGTTCAAGTCAAGAGTGAATAGGTATCTACTAGGTAAGCGTGCTACACCTTCGACCACATCATCGCTTTCCATCAAGTGAGATCGTGGTCAAACAATTGCCTAGAAAATAATAAAATACAAAAAAAAAATGTTTATTGGCCACCCTGAATAAAAGTGAAAAAGTTTGGGGCGCCACACGCCAGAACAACTTGTTCCGATTTTTATTCATATTTGTATGTAAATAACAATAAAATACAGTATAGATACAGTGTATATACAGTGTGTGTATATATACAGTGCGTATATAGTGTAGATACTGACACAACAGAGCATTACACTTACTACTTTTGGTATAGAAAAAATGTACGGGAAAACAAGTAACTGATTTTAATAAAATTTTATATATATGTAGGTACAGTACAATACACAACCCAACATAAATTACATTTACCTATCCAGGTAAATGAGTGAACCCGTTTTTTTTCGTAGATTTAAACACTACTCGCTTGCATGTCAAAACGACTAATGGCCGGTTCCTATATCTTAAAACGAACCGTTTTCGCCTACTGTCCGTTAGCTTTTGACATAAACGCCATACAAAAAACGTCAAAAGTAACGAGTCGTTAGAAAAACTACTCGTTTCATTTTTATAGGAATGGGGTTTAATCTAATTTCTTTGATTTGTTTTAGACAGGTATTAGACTAATATACATAAAACGTAAAATCATTTATCCCGCAAACAGAAAACTCCCACGAGTAAATCGCAAAACCGGATTGCGATTTTAATGAACTCGTATGCAAAGGTAAAAACAGCGTTTTTTTTCAATACCCTCAATATGGGTATCAAATGAAAGGGCTTGACAAGTAGAACACAGTACACTTTAGAAATAACTGAATAAAAACTAAAAACTTGAAAATAAAACATGTTATCGGTTTTTTATATACTTACCTACTAAAAGCAAAAATAAAATAAAATCGTGGGGCGTAGTATAACCTGAGTAATAGAAATTCGACTCGCAACACGATTTTATTTTATTATTTTCCATTTTTTTAATTTTCTTTTAGTACACATAAACCTTTGTTTTTACTTTTCTTATTATCATAAAATCCTTAAAATTAAGACCTACTTGCTACATAATTAATGACTGAACCATCTTATAGAACATCATAAATCAAATACAATTACAAACTAATGTTATTATACCAATTATGTATATTGTGCTAAGCACAATATACATAATATGTAGATATTATTACTCATTTACATAGCTTAGTATATAAATTACTTTTTTAAATGATCAGTCGAATGCAAATATTACCCAAATTATTAGGTAGGTGTCTAGAAACGCAAGCCAATTATATTTTAAACATTAAAGCTAATCGCTTTTCTTTTGTTTACTAATTAATGTTTTGAAAAGTTGACGGCAGTCTTTTTACGTTTTCTTTATTCGTCACGTCAATCCTAAAATATAATACTGAGTCACGGACGCGTCGCTATCAAGGCAGTCAACCATTTGTGGCTGTGATGAGTGAGCCATGTGCGGCTGGCCTATGTTACAACCACAGAAGAGGGATGCGACAAAAAAAAATCTACGGTATATGGTCCCACACTAGCATCTCGTATCGACTAAAATCGCGAATTGGTAGAAATATCGTCCATATTACCGCACGTTGCAACGGTGCTACATTGCTCGACGTGGGTTGAGAAGCAGGTGGCAATGTAAATCTATCGACGTCCATCGACGCTGACACTGAAGTATTTCAGGAAGTAACAGCAACGCGAAGAGCTGTGGCAAATGGCAAAATCACAACACACATCCCCAGCCCGACGACACTGCTGAACAAAGGCCTCCCGCATAATTGCCACAATCCCCTCAGGAATATTGGTGATCGCAGTAGAAGAGATATGATCCTTACACAAGAAATGCTGCTGAATTCTCTATGCTGGCCCCCACACAGCAACCGCGGGCATGAATGTAAAATAACTTTAATATTGTGGCCTTTTTTTCGTTTTTTTTTTTTTGAGAGAATATGTGCTATTTGTCTATAGCTGACGTATACAGCGACGGTGGGGTGGGCGCAAAAGCACTCCGCCGCAATGCGTGATGCAGAAGGCGCACGCCAAAGTTAAGTTTTGGCCACTTGCTCAAGGGCACCCAGGAGGTACGAACTTCGGCTTGGACAGTTGCCATTGATTACGGGGAGTATCGAACTAAACACCCCTGGATCTCTACTGTTAGGTAGTGATCGAGGGGCCGTGACGAAATGGCTGGAGCCCTTTGAATGAATTGCATAACTGATCACCGATTTGGAATACACCTTCGAAAAGAATCGGCAAGAAACTCGAAGGCATTAATTATGGGACCTTCGACCTCGCCGGCGAAGTCGGTGTATGTGTCTAATTGTGTTGAAATATGGTGAAGATGACGAATTGGACGAATCTATCGCTGCCTGCACTGCGGCAGTGATTTCATCATCCGGATCGCTCAAGATGTCTCTAAGACGTCTACGGAGGGGTCGTGCGTCTGTTGGTGTATCTGTCGAGTAGTCAAAGGCCTGAACTACTAGAGGGTTGGGTGATGGGGTGCCGTGTCAAAAGAGCGGCGAGAGGCATTTTTCATGTATTGAACTATCAAGGGAAGCTCGTGATCGCTGTGCAGGTCGATGTTCCTCTGATACCAGGGGGCATCTACTGCACATCGGACGAATCTATTTTGTAAAGTCTGAAGTTTCTCTAGAGAAATGCGGGAGGCGTGAGCAAATACTACGGACGAGTATGTCATTGTCGGTCGGACGCAGGTTTTGTAATCAACTTATTTCTAAGAGACATTTTACTGTGCCTGCCTAGGAGTAACGCGAGGCAGTATTGGTAAAGTGCTGCCTTTTTGTGGACGGTGCTGATGAGCTGATTGAATTTGAGTCAATAGTCAAGGGTGACTCCTAAGTATTTAGTTGACCTTTCTCACGGTATGGGTCAGTCATTAATCATGGCTTTGTCAATTGGGAAATAGCGTTTAACCCCGTGAGTTAAACGCATCGCTACGCTCTTCTCGGGATTAACCGTTATTCGCCACTTGCGGAACTATTCATCGAGCGCTCGGAGCGCTCGTTGGATGGCTCTTTGTAGAACGGTTGGTTTCAATCCGTTGGAATAAATCGCGGTGTCATCCGCAAAGAGAGCGATCTCTACTTTGGGAGTGCGGGGGAAATCGCTTGTGTAAAGCGTGAACAGGAGTGGAGACAGCACGGAGCCCTGAGGGACTCCAGCCCTAATGGGATGGGGGGATGATTGGTCGCCCTCGACACGATAGCGAAAGCTACGGCTGGTGAGGTAATTTTGTACTATAAGCACAATTCGATTTGGAAACCCGAGCTGGTACAACTTGTATATCAGCCCGGCGTACCAGACCTTGTCAAAAGCCTTCGCTACGTCTAGGAAGATGGCTATCGTGGTTTGGAGTTTTGGTTTCCTATTGAAACCCTTAAGGATGTGCTCCGTGATGCGGTGCAGGAAAGAGAGTCTCGCTCTAAAGCCAAACTGCTCATCCTGGATGAGTTTTTTTTATTTTCGCGACGGACCGATTCAGAAGGATTCGCTTCCCCAGAGAGCTGAAGAGACTGATAGGATGGTAGCAAGAGGGCTCGGATGCCTTTTTTCCTGGTTTGTGAATGCCGATGACGTGGGCACTCTTCCAGGCGTCGGGGAAGGAACAATTGCTCAAGGCTGTATTGAAGATGCTGACTAAGAGATAAACTAACGGGACAGAAAAGTGCCTGAGGACCCTGTTGCTGATGCCGTCAGCGCCAGGGGCATTTCACACTTTGAGGTCCTTGATGATCGACTCAACCTCTGCGGCTTTAACGGGCTCGAGGGTGGGGTCGGTTGGAGGTAGGGCATTCCTACGTTCTAATTCGTGGTCCACCGCAGCGATGTGGACAGGATCAACGTGATCATTAGCGAGGGTGCACTGGGTTTCGAGACTCTCCGCCAAGCATTCAGCCTTCTCCTCGTCTTCGAATGCTGGAAGGAGATCGATTCTATTGAGAAGGGGCATTACCGTGGTGGTGTCGGATTTAAGCTTCTTCGCCAACCCCCAGTAGGCCTGGTACCCACCAGGCCTACTGGGGGTTGGCGAGGAAGCTTAAATCCGGTGAGATTTCGGATAAAAAGTCATCCCAACGTTGTTCGCGCAGCTCGCTAATACGCGTCCTGACCAAGCGGTGGTAGTAGCTCAAGGTGACTTTGCGTTCAGCATTGGGAATGCATGGTAGGCTCTGATGGCTGCGTTCCTTGTCGTCACCAGCCTCATCACGTCGTCAGGCAAGGCCCAGTGGCGGTTATCCTCCGCTCACCGATAAAGGTGTTGAGGTGGGCATTGATCGAGCGAGCATATTATGCTCGAAACATAGGACGGTTTTATAAGGCATGACTTGGATTAAAACCAAATTAATTCTTATTTAATTTCGGTTGAAACTTCCTTAGGTCTTCTCGTCATCTATTCCACAGTGGCAGAAGACGAAAGTCTTCAATGCGTGCGTCTTACCAGTGCTGACATACGGAGTCGAGACGTGGACACTCACGGTGGGACTAGTCCACAAGTATATGTTCGCTCAGCGAGCTATGGAGAGAGCTATGCTTGGATTTTCTTTAAAGGATAATTTCTGGATTTTTTCTGATCCGGAACGAGGAAATCCGACGGAGAACCAAAGTCACCGACATAGCTCAGAGGATTAGCGGGTTAAAGTGGCAGATTACAGTTTATCGCGTAAAAATTTAAAAAAACTATAGGACATAGCTCCTCATCATCATAAGACTATATTTTTCCACTGCTTGACGTAAGCCTCTCCTAATGCACGCCACTGAGCTTGGTCTTCAGCTTAGTATTGTTTTTAGGATTTATGTGACTTTCTTTGTTCCTCCATTACTTTTAAATGCCTGAGCAGATTAAGATGTATGAGGTATCATTAGAATCCTTACATCCCTCCAAATAACGTAGAATATAAATTCCTTTCAAAAAAAATATGGTGGCTGTATGGCTCCATTTTCAAAGGCAAAAAAAATATTCTAATCTATACTTATAATAAAACTGTAACGGGTCCAATTCTGTACATTGAAGCTATTTTGAAATTTTCTTTTGGAGTATACTCTATATTCGATACTGTATTTATTTTCATTTATGTCTTTGGTATTATTTGAGTTCATACTTCGAGGTAGGACATTGAACACTTTTCATCCCGAAAAATTAAAGAGTTCCTGCAGGATAGGGGCGGAAAATTATTTAAAATAACACGTAGCACGCTGAAACTATTGTTCGGATGTTGATGCAACTTGGCACAGTCATAGTTTATAAGATGGGTGAAAATTATGAATACTTATTGTCCCGCAAAAATAAAGGGTTCTTGCGGGATATGTGTTCAAATTCTGTACAATAAAGTTTTTTTTTTTTTTTTGAAACTTACTCTTTTTTCGATAATTAAGCCTAAACTGTATGTTTTTCATTTATGTCTGTATGTCTGTATGTCTGTATCATGGCCGCGCATCACGCCGCCGGAACTACTGGATGAATTCAAATGAAACTTAGTATGATTTGAGTTCATACTACGAGGTAGGACATAGGATACTTAACATCCCTAAAAAATTCACGTTTTTTTTATCATGTCTTTCTGTCTGTTTGTCGGTATGTTTGTTTGTTCACGCATCACGTAAAAACTAGGTATTGGACCGATTGCATTGTTAGATAGCTTAGGGTTTGAATTAAAAACTGGTGTAATTGGTATCTCAATCTGGTGAGTTAGAAGCAGGTGGTGGTGGATAAAAGTATTTTTTCACGGCTAAAGTTTTTTTTATCAAATGTTGGTATATTGGTCCTGGAATATCATATTATGGTTCTTGGAACCTAAAGAAAAGACCACGCTTGCGAAGCCGCGGGTACAGCTTGTTTTACAATATGGGTATCAAATTGAAGGCCTAGATAAGCACATTCCAACAGTTTATAATTTATTGGCTTAGTTCTATTTAGGCAGGACAGGCGTGTTTTTTTAGCTTTTAAGATAGTTATTTCCATCCGTTTTTTGCAGGTCGTCGCTCTACCTGGCCACAGGGCATCCTCCACTATGTTTGCCTAAACGTGGTCTCCACTCGAGAACTCGTCTACTCCAACGGTTATCGGTTCTTCGGGAAATGTGACCAGCCCACAGCGCCTTTAGCTTGCTTATCCTTAGAGCTATATCGGTCACCTTGGTTCTCCGTCGGATATCTTCGATACGAATCTTGTCCTTCAGATAAGCTCCATAAGCGTAGCTCTCTCAAATAGCTCGCTGAGCGACCCTAAATTTGTGGATTATTTTGACCGGGAGTGTCCACTTTTCGGCTCCGTAGCTCAGGCTAGAACGCACCTACTTTTTCCCCAGGGTTCAAACTAATGTCTCCCTAGTCAAGTCTGCATGGTTCAGTTCAACCTTTTAGTTGTGAAAAGACACAGTTACTTTCGCTTTTATAATATTAGTACCTATAGTATGGAAGTATATGAAATAATTGACTTCCAAAAAGTTCTCAGTTTTTTGTGTTACTATTTTCACTCATTTTGAAAATAGTACTGAATCTCCAGGATTTCAGAATAGTTTTTTTTTTTTTTCAATTATCAGCGTTTATACATACGACTTCCAGCTCCAAGTGCTACCAATTTCATTGAAATTGGCTATTGTTATTACTTAAATCTATTTGAAGTCACCCATATACTCTCAACTAAAGCGTTTAATAAATGTGGATTAAAGACTAACCTAAAAAACATGTTTTTTGGTATTCATTGTCATCAAGTTGTGAGCTACCCTGATAGTTTCAGCCGGATAGCTAATCGGAAGTGCTCGAAATTTGATTTTCCTGATTCCACCCGGAACGACAGACAAACAAGAAAGTTACTTAATAAAAACGTGGTAAAATTAAAACAGGGTGGGAATACATAATAATAAGTTTTTTTTGCCTTCCAGAATTATTTTATGTTACATTCACCTTAAATATTTTTCTTTCAGTGCACAGCGCAGAAATCAGGAAGCCCAGTTCAAGAGTCTCACGAGGTCGTGACAGCAATGATACAATCCAATAAGCCCGATAAAGGGAAATTGCATAACTTTCGCGCTCATGAATGAACCTGGCCACGAACAGCCTCACTGCAAACATCTGCGCGTACTTTTGGCGGGAACGACCAACCAGTCATTGCAAAGCCGCTGCGTGCGCAACACGCGTTCGTTACTTTTTAAAATAAATGCAATCGCGGACGCGACGTCTTGTCTCCAAATCTTCTGAATGGAAGTATTGAGGACACTCCTCATTTCCCATTGTACCGATTCTCTATAACATGGTGTGAACATGCATTGTTAATACATAAAAGAAGTGTTAGTTCTACTTTCCTAAACTCCAAACAAAAGCACATGTGACTTTCAATTGAATACTTGGTCTCTATAATCAAGTAAAAGCCATTGTATCTGATGTAAGTTGCTTCAGAATTTATATTAATTTTTACTAAATTAGGAAATAAATGCATTGTCAATCTGAGTTGACTAATACCGCTAAATAACAGGGTCAGGGAGCGGCGTTGTTGCATATTAATATGAACAAAAAATATACATAGCATCGCCACATAAAAATGTATGTACCAATAACATCTAAGATATTCTATACTGATCAAAAAATAATAAAAATCTGTTTGATTTCTTGACAGTGGCATGTAAATACACTTTTCCGTGAAGGTATCAACAGAGAATGCAATTACACTCATAACATTAAAACTAATTGACCAACATAATGGGATTCCTCCCGTGATTAACGCAATTTTACAGATGACATTTTCATACACATATTTCCTAGTAAATTATCTTACTTTAGCTTTTTCTTATTGTTAGAAATTAACACATGATAAGACCTTGCTACCTTGTGGTAGTATAGAACGAATAATCATTAAATTCATCAATCATTCCTTGTATTTACAGTTCTTATGATAAATTGACTGATGATTATTGTCCTTACATAATTATTATGAAAGAATCCTAGGCAATAAACGCAGTCAGTCAGTTTCAGAAATATCTCTAAAAATACTCGACTGGTTCCGGTTTTAACCTAGGGCATGAAAATTATACATATATGAAAAGATTGTTATCCTTGAAAAGTTCTACAAAAAGTGGACGACAATTAAATTATGTGCCATATTATAGGATTTGGTAGACCTCTTGCAGATATTTGACCGTCAAGCAGTAGTGTGTAAACAATTCTTTGTTTCAGTTTGAATCAAAGAAATGTTCCAGCGAAATTACTATCTCTCTAGGTGACGAGCACAGTCCAGTTACACGCAAGATTTTGCAATAAATGCTGGGCACTATGATTCTTATGAGAAGCTTACCATCAGGCGACACGTCAGTCAAAGGAATAAAAAGAAATAAACAGAGTATAGTCGAAGATAGCGTTTTTTTAGAATATGTAACTATACAATGAACAAAGACTCATAGATGTGTTGTTTTGTTTATTCTAAGGTTATTTATTTTACTGATAGTCTCTTGACTTGTGTAATGTTACCGTTGAAACTACATATGTAGCGCATAAAAATAAATTAAAAGTGATTCGGAATAGTTTTCCAAATCATTTGTTTCATGGGCAAGTTTTGAGCATACTTAAATCAACCAAAAAACCGCGTAAGATTCTATTATTAGATTATTATCAAAACATAACTCTAATATCCTAATTGCTGAACCTCATTTTGTTTACCAATGAATGACACGATTACATGTAACAAACGGTTACCTAGAGCTGCATTGCATTTTGCAACTGGGAAAATACACACGGCAAGTAGGTACAGGAACTGTATGTTGGACATAAGTAAAGTTATACTTCATTAATAAAAAGTGTAAGTACCTGTTTACGATTGGTTAATGGTACAATTAAATGTTACAGAATGTATGTACTTAATATCAGGTCGCCTTATGAAATAGCAGATATCGCATACTCTGTACATTTTCAAATAATCACATAGACAAATGACAACAACAAAATTTCTCCTACTGTCAATTTATTGCCTTACGTCTCGGCCATGTTTAATTTTAAAATGTTGGCCCAGTTAAACAAACTAATAGTCAATACATCGGCAATCTATACTTATAATAAAACTGTAACGGGTCCAATTCTGTACATTGAAGATATTTTGATATTTTATTTTGGATTGTACTCTATGTTCAAAACTAAAGCCAAATCTGTATTTTTTTCATTTTTGTCTGTCTGCCTGTCTGTCTGTCTGTACCTTAGCTAGGCATCAAACCGAAACTACTGAATGAATTTAAATGAAACTTGGTATGATTTGAGTTCATATTACGAGGTAGGACATAGGATACTTTTCATCCCGAAAAATTAAACGGTTCCCGCAGGATAGGCGTTGAAAGTTATTCAAAAAAACACTTACTACTCTGAAACTACTGGACGGATTTTAATGCACCTTGGCACAGTCATAGCTTATATGATGGGTGAAAATTGGGAATACTTTTCATCCCGAAAAAATAAAGGGTTCCTGCAGAATAGGGGTCCAAATTCTGTACATTGAAGGTATTTTGTAAAAAATTGTAGGCTGTTCATTCAATACTGAAGCCGAAACTATATTTTTTTATATTTTGTTCTCTCTGTCTGTCTGTATCCTGGTCGCGCATCACGCCGAAACTACTGAATAAATTCAAATGAAACTTGGTGTGATTTGAGTTCATACTACAAGGTTGGACATTTTGGATACTTTTCATCCCGATAAATTAAAGGGTTCCCGCAGGATAGGGATTGAAAGTTATTTAAAAGAACACATATCACGCTGAAACTACTGCACGGAGTTTGATGCAACTTGGCACAGTCATAATTTATATGATGAGTGAAAATTGAGATGCTTTATATACCGAAAAAATAAAGGGTTCCTGCGGGGTCCAAATTCTGTACATTGATGATATTTAGGAATGTACATTTTTTTTCTATTATTCATACTGAAGCCAAAATAGTTTTTTTTTTGTTTTTCATATATGTCTGTTGTCTTTCTGACTGTCTGTATCTTGGATGCGCATCACGCCTAAACTACTGAATGAATTCAAATGAAACTTGGCATGATTTGAGTTCATACTACGAGGTAAGACAGTGGATACTTTTTATACCGGTAAATTAAAGGGTCCCCGCAGGATAGGGCTTTTTTTTTTGGAGTTGGATTTCATGTTTTACGTTTTATAGTTACTTACGTAGTTCATATCAAGGATACTCAAGGAATATTCCTCCAAATTTCAAATATCTAGGTCCACTGATTTAGGTTGGGCGATGTCTGTCAGTCAGTCACGGTACTGTTTTATAGGCTTGATTAAAATAATGTAATACAACACATTGTTTTATTAATCTGCCCAAAAGTAAAGTCCATATATATATATAATATAATAAAGCAGTAAGTACCAAAAAAACTGTAAAAAAAGATATTTAAAAAAAAAACGGGACATATGTCATTCATCAATCCGCACCGAGCCAGGCGTGGTTGAAAATGGCCCATCTTCTCTCACTCAGGAGTAACGACTATGTCCCAAGAGTAAAGATGTTCACATCATGATAAGTATTGTCAACTTCCTCTCCAGTTCTTCTGGAGATGTGTGTTTCGAATCCGATGGTAGTCATAATTTAAATGAGCGCCCACTTTGGGCCCGTATGAATAAACATAACATTTAACATTTGAATACAAACACACAAACGCACATCCGCGTTAAACACAAGACCTCTGTTAGTCATGTAAACCGAACATATTGTGACTGCTGTAAGCCAAGAAGCGGACCTAAAGCAAACAAATTCGTATAACAAAAATATCGCTCCTCAATGAGCAAAGAGTTGTTGAGCAATAAATGCAAATACCCTGAAACGTAACTGAATGCGTTACGATATTCAAAGGCGTTACGTTAAGTGTTCGTACGTGATAATAACATGTTGCGGTTTACTTGTAACAGCAGCCAGCAATTTTACTGTTCATACCAAATCTATAATACTTCTTGGATAGTTAATAGATTGTGACACAAATTGGTCGGACTTTCCAATTTAAATATTTAATGATGAAAACCGTTGTTATTACCGAATTGACATCTTTAATTTAACCATAGAGTG
This sequence comes from Alsophila aescularia, assembly GCA_946251855.1. NCBI lineage: Eukaryota > Metazoa > Arthropoda > Insecta > Lepidoptera > Geometridae > Alsophila > Alsophila aescularia. The sequence continues at coordinate 41,279,607 of OX276386.1, read as the reverse complement.
TGATCATTGGGTCAAGACTTTGTGAAGAAGCAACCAAGTGGAATTTATTAGCTAAAATTGTATTGAGCTTTACTTTGAAATCCAAGCAATGTAGGTAACTACAAGCAAATATCTATACCTATAATAAAGCAATTAAAAAGTACGAAAAAGTCTGTACAAAGAATATAATAAAAAAATGGTCTTGGGTAATAAGCTACTGAACAATAATATAAGATTCTAAAAAGATTGTGTTTTTTGACTGTATGTTTGATCGCGCATCACGTAAAAAGTACTGGACCGGTTGCAATTTCACTGTTGGATAACTTGGGCTAGGTTACATTAAAAAATGGTGTACGTGGAATCTAAATAAGATGAGTAGCAACCGCGCAATCGATAAAAATATATTTGACAGCTAACGAATTTTGATTTGTTTGTTTGTCGTAAGAGATAGTGCTGGTCTCTGGCGTCTAAGTTTGTCAGGACGCCCGAGGGCCTCTGAAATGGCTTAACGACTGCTATTAATCAGTAACAGCTGGAACCGACTGTTTAACGTGCCCTACGAAGCACGGAGCGATGAAAAGCAGCACTCAGAAAAGTCATTGGTGCGGAGCCTAGGACCGAACCCGGTATCGTTGGATTCTAAGTTGCTCTATTGAACCGTTAGGCTACCATCGCTCTTTTGATGAAATATAGTATATTGTATTTTTTGGTCCTGAAATAATACATAGGTTACTTTTAATCCAGATAAATGACCACGCGGGCAAACCCGCAGGCAAACCTAGTCATTTTATAAAAGTTTATTAATATTTAGCCTAATAATAACAAACAAAGTTCATGCATAAAATAATGCTAATATGCATACAAATGGCTAACCTGTGCATTCTATGTATGAGTCATATCTCATTTTACCTTTGACCAATGAACTTTACACTTCTCACTAAATTCTAAATGTCCTCTAGACTATTCCAAGTTGAAGTATCTCGAGACTAAGGTGTGAATACGAGTTTTAATCTCCATAGACAGACTAATAAACTTTTTTAATCGATGTTTTAAAAGAAATTCTTGTGTCACCACATCATTGCTTTTATTTATTTTAAATCATATATTTTTCGTACTTATTTTAAAGTTATGTTGCTATGGTTTAAGTGATATTGATATATATTTAATAACATAAAATTACGCAATCAGTTTTTTCACCCTATCTTTAGTTTTTCTGGAGAAAAACTAGATAGTATTTAAGATTGATCATTTGACAGTTTGACGTTTGTCAATGATACCTTATGTCTATGGCCGTACTACTTTTAAGCGCAACAAGCATGGACAACTACACAAGAAAATTTAGGTTCAATCAAAAAACCCGAAATTTAAATCGTTATAGATTCTAAATGGTCATTTGAAATGAAAAGAGAAACCTTATGATTACATTCAAACCTATTCAATGATATCCCACAAAATAGTTCGTCAATTTTTTTTTCTTTTTCATTATATGGCGCCTGGTTGTCGCCATATTGCATGTTGATTTCTGTCATGTCTTTAGTAAAACTCGCAAGATTAAGTTAAAATTTTGTTTGATTGTCATAAAAATCATCAAAATCGGTCCACGCGTTTGGATTATACATAAAGATAAAGGAACAAACTACAAAGGCTGATAAAACCTCCGCTCAGTCGGGTAAAAATTGTAAATATTATTACAATAATTCCTGCGTGCGGTGTGTAGAGCAACCGCAATAGTCGCTTCCTTTACAGAATCGGGTTACTTATCCGTGTTCCTTATGTATCATATTGATATTGAGAGCGTGTACTTACAATCCAATGGCACCCGGTTTGTACTATTATTTATTCTGTGACATGGTGCAAAACCTAGGCCCTGTCAGGGTTACCAACCATACTGTAAAAAACTGTTTTCCGCTCCGTATTATACTGTTCAACTAAAAAACAGTATGCAAACTACTGTTTGTAATAACCATCTACATCGAAGTAAACATCTACATCTACTGCTATCAGCATGCCGCCTGCCAAGTGTAGTAGGTAATTAAGACAAGATCCCCCTCTCCTCTCCTCTCCTCTCCTCTCCTATTATGGGTGGGGGGGCTCATGCTCAGCAGTGGATTTCTTCGGGCTGATGATGTGTGGTGTGATTCGTACTACGATTATTTTGATGGTGTTGTGTGGTTTAACGCTACGAAGTAGTGGGTTCACCAACCAACCGGGGTCCAAAAATCTTGGTCCTACGGCAAGTAGTAACAGATTATATATTAAAACACACTGGCTAGCTACCACCAAAACAAACAATTATAATAGCCAAGCCCCTTTCCGGCAACATTTCTGTAGGTATTGTTTATTCACTTTCCCTATTTGATGCGTCATTCAGAGTCAGAAGAGTTCCACTGAACTCATAATTACATATTTAGGTACATTAGCGTTTCGCCGCTAAGTCCACGCACTGTCCAATACATGCAAAGAGAAGACAATACATTCTCCCTTAGATTCACGACAAGTATAAACATGAAAATCCATGCACATTCTCCACGAAGCTTGCTTCTTGCATCAAATTAGACTCTAACCAGGAACTCCAATCAAATCGGTAATGACTGTCTTATTAAGAAAATCGACAATCTCAGCTGTCCGTATGATTGGCAGACAAGCCACGCTATTTCCTAATCAGACCAAGCTACGTAGCTTACACAACTATGGACCAGTGCAGTTTCCAGTCTCCTTTTAAACTGCAATCCGTTTTCAAAGAGGTGGCGACTAACCTGTATCTCATATCAATAAGAGCGAGTGTCCGAGTGGTATAATAGTGTGGGATATAATCAAACGATACTGCACACATAGATACTTACGATATATATATATATATATGTATTACTGTGATACCGAGCTAAGTAATCGGCCCCACACCAATGACTTCTAAAAGTTACTAGCTGCGCCCCGCGGCTTTGCATGCTTACAAATTTCGCTCCCTTCTCGTCTCCCTCCCCTCTCCCCCTCCACCCATCCCCTACCCCTCCTTACCTCGTCCCCTCTAAAACCCCTACCAATAATCCCGACCCCGCCCCACAAACCCCCCTCTACTATTTTTTTATTATTTTAGTGATTTACTTAATTTCCAATGCGCGAGGAATCCTCGAGACCGAAATAAACAGAAAAACCCATCGAAACCATTCTCGAGATATGTTCAAATACATTAATTTTAAATCATTTACAAAAGCTTTTATGCAGTAGCCATGTCATGGTAAAACTTAGAACGGGCTATGACAATTAAATGCTTTTACAATGTTTCGTAACTGTGCTACTAACTGTTGAAGAGTTCCCTAGTCAGGAGCCAACCCTGAGTGCAGCAACCTTGTAATGGAAAATCTTATGACCTGCTATCATAATAAAATGCGTGCACAAATTTTTGTGTCTGTTCTTTTGACCGTTTAAGAGTTCCTTTATCTGGAGACCATGTCATGTTAAATTTTAAAACCGGCTATCATAATAAAATGTATACACAAAATTTCGTGTTTGTGCTATTAACCGTTGCAGAGTCCATTTAAACACAGTTAATCCTGGATGTCTATTAAGGTAATGCTTACTATAAAAATGCATTGTCGTCGGAACTGAACCAAAGTGTAAAAAATCAACTCCGTAGGATAAGAGAAAGTGGTTCTAATTCAGCTTGCGAGATTTGAACTAAACTAATATATATAATAATTTTCTAATGGAGAAATTTGGATCACGGACGAGATTCGAACTCGCACTGTGCCTTAGCACGGCACATGCCTCTACCAATTCGCTTACCGTGACTTATGCATCGCCATCCAAATTTTCCACTAGCTTCTCGGTTAGTTCGAAATACTACCAATAGATGGCGTTACCGTCTTTAAGACGGGTTCAATAGTATAGGAAAGATTCAACTAGACGAGATTCGAACTCGCATACTGTGCCTCAGCGTGGCAGATACCTCTACCAATTCGGCTACTTGGTACTTCCCCGGGCTGCATCTTGCATTGTGGATGGGGCACCTTATCCCTATCCTAAATACTTAGGAATAAAGCTGTTGTCATGCTTTCCGCATGCTCTACTCGATTAGGTATCGATTTTTGGTGAATTCCCTTTAATGTTGATAAGCTGTTTTAATGTTGGTCAGTAGGCACAATTTTTTCATACAATTGCGGGTAAGATAACAGGGCCCCGATTCTGTAAGCTATTGAACCGCGATGACGTAAGTCGATCGCTTGAAATTTTTTGAGAAATTTTCTTATTTACCACTTAAAAGTGCTAGAATTGTTTTTTTTTTAGAAATATTCAAAAAAAATGGAAAATAAAAACAAAAAAAAAAGCGAAAATTTTTGCAAAACTTTCGCTTCCAGCACTTTTAAGTGGCAAATAAGAAAATTTCTCAAAAAATTTCAAGTGATCGACTTGCGTTATCGCTGTTCAATAGCTTACAGAATCGGGGCCCAGAGCCAATGCACGAGCATTATATGTAATTATAGTGCCAATTTTAGCAGAAGGGTGTAACGTAACAAGTTCGCCCCAAAAAGGACGCGACACAAGTCAGTCGCTAGAACCACATTAGTTGAAGTTTATATAGAAGAATCCTGTCTGTCATGTCATATTGGACGTCAACATAAAATGCTTAATATTCTAAAAACGTATGCATTTTCACTATCGTTCAATGTCCCATTGTACTGACACTTTCTATAGTAAACATCACCTTATAAGCAGGTATAGAATTAATTACGTATTGGCTGAGTTAAAAATATGATGTCATGATTAGTAACACTGTGGTAGTTGACTATTTCGGTGTTCGGTAATATGTAATAGATGTCCATATGAGCTATAATACTTAAACTCTACTGTTATTGAGAGTTAAGACTTATGTAATTAATTTCTCACTAAAGAGTTTTCCATACGATGTTTTACGATTAGTAGAGAAATATAATTTGGAAATAACTAACCCAATCGTAAAGGTTCTTTGTTCATGCTTATGATATCCGATAAAACTAAGGTAAGTATATTCTATTTGAAAAAAATTATAGTGCATTTCGTTTATTTTTGATACAACCAAAATAACATTTCTTAAGTATTAAATATGTATGTTAAACAAGTATTCAATGCCTACCAAATTTTTCGTAGCATCTCGATTAATTGATTAAAGTTTTTAAACTATAAACATAATAGCATTATATATAGTTTTTAAATAATTAATACAGGTAGGTAGGCATAATATTTATAGTCTTCAATTAAATTAATTACTTTATATGTAATTGAAATATAATTAAATTAATAGCGTTTAATAAAACTTCACCTTCTTCAACAATTAATCCCAACTCAAATAGTAGCACTTGTTAACTGTAACCTCGTTAGAATCAAATAGAAATGACTTTGAATCTTTGTTCATTCAAAATCAAACAAATAATTTATCGACACCGTTTATTTGTCATTCGTTTTTACGTTTTTAAACCTAAAAACAAAACTCTGAACAAGCACAAATCAAGCGACATGTGTTCAGGGTTCTGTATCTGCATCAAATATATTATAACGAAGTAACGCATTGATTAGAATTAGAATAGGTACCTACTTAAATTATTATAAACAAAGAAACTATTAAATCTGATCTTATATTTTCTATGGTTTCTAACATTTCGAAAAAACAACCTCTGCATAATAAATTAAGAAAAGAACTAGCTTAAAACAACCTCTGCATAATAAATTAAGAAAAGAACTAGCTTAAAACAACCTCTGCATAATAAATTAAGAAAAGAACTAGCTTAAAACAACCTCTGCATAATAAATTAAGAAAAGAACTAGCTTAAAACAACCTCTGCATAATAAATTAAGAAAAGAACTAGCTTAAAACAACCTCTGCATAATAAATTAAGAAAAGAACTAGCTTAAAACAACCTCTGCATAATAAATTAAGAAAAGAACTAGCTTAAAACAACCTCTGCATAATAAATTAAGAAAAGAACTAGATTAAAACAACCTCTGCATAATAAATTAAGAAAAGAACTAGCTTAAAACAACCTCTGCATAATAAATTAAAAAAATAACTAGCTTAAAACAACCTCTGCATAATAAATTAAGAAAAGAACTAGCTTAAAACAACCTCTGCATAATAAATTAAGAAAAGAACTAGCTTAAAACAACCTCTGCATAATAAATTACGAAAAGAACTAACTTAAAACAACCTCTGCATAATAAATTAAGAAAAGAACTAGCTTAAAACAACCTCTGCATAATAAATTAAGAAAAGAAATAGCTTAAAACAACCTCTGCATAATAAATTAAGAAAAGAACTAGCTTAAAACAACCTCTGCATAATAAATTAAGAAAAGAACTAGCTTAAAACAACCTCTGCATAATAAATTAAGAAAAGAACTAGCTTAAAACAACCTCTGCATAATAAATTAAGAAAAGAACTAGCTTAAAACAACCTCTGCATAATAAATTAAGAAAAGAACTAGCTTAAAACAACCTCTGCATAATAAATCAAGAAAAGAACTAGCTTAAAACAACCTCTGCATAATAAATTAAGAAAAGAACTAGCTTAAAACAACCTCTGCATAATAAATTAAGAAAAGAACTAGCTTAAAACAACCTCTGCATAATAAATTAAGAAAAGAACTAGCTTAAAACAACCTCTGCATAATAAATTAAGAAAAGAACTAGCTTAAAAGCTACAAACACGCGCCTGCCGCCAAAAAAGAGCTTTTGCCAATAATCTATATACTGTTGGAATGTGCTTATCAAGGCCTTCAATTTGATATCCACATTGTAATTTAATTAATATTATTTTTTTATTTCGATTTGTATGTGGTGCCATACTGCCGCCATATTGAATGTTTAAAAAAAATATATAGCCTATGTTACTCGGGGGATGTAAGGATTCTAGCGATACCCCATACATCTAAATCTATTCAGGCATTTAAAAGTTATGGTGGAATAAATAAACTCACATACATACATACATGAATGCTAAAAACTATACACTCCTTTTTTGGGCAGTCATGTAATGAAATTATTTTCATTGTTAGATGTTAAATTTTCTCGTATCAAAATATTTCCTTAAAATATTTATGAATGGTTAATATAATAATAATAATATAATAAAAAAGAAACATTGTCTATTTGTTTGTTTGTTTGTTTGTTTGTTTGTTTGTTTGGGGAGCTTGCTCGCGATAACGGCTGGACGGATTTTGATGAAATTTGGAATGCAGAATTAAACCTGGACCCTGGAATAAAACATTTAATACTTTTTATCCCGGAAAATGGTATGATTCCACAGAAAAACTGGAAAATATTGATTAATCGCTGTAAGAAACGGTTGCGAGTCTGTCAAAAACTGTTGTATTAGTTTTTAATATCCTATATGAATATAAGATGCTTTCTTTCGCGATTAAATGTAGTCCGCGCAGATGAAGTCGCGGGTGATAGCTAGTATAATAAATTCGGGACAATTCCACACCAATTGCCTAGCTTGATACTGGGTTACCCTGTACTCGTACTATGGGCACTAGATAACGGATAAACTTACATAAATAGATACAAATATCACATCCATGACTCGGTAAACACATAACTATACATATATTTTACGACAACAGCATATATTTTAGAAAAACTACTGCCACAAAATAATGGAGTGTAAATCAGGTTTCATTTTTTTCATTTTGATATACGGAACCCAGAAAACAAAACAAACAGCAGTGCTGCGGATCATTTAATCGCGGTGATTAGAGCGTCAAATTGCCGCGCTGCGTGTCAATGTCACCGACGCGCCGGCGCAGGCGCACGCGTTATGGACGCCCACCTCATAACCTTGTCAAACAAACTGGAGCACTTGAACACGCACCGAATTTAAATATTTGTCTTTTTGCTTATCTGTTTACATATATGGGCATAGCTTTTAATTGGCTGACGCATATTTTTTTTGAAATCCTTGGATTATTTATTGTGTAGTATGTAGGTGTTATTTTGGGGTTATTGGTCAAAGTCACAGCTAAAGTTTTAATAAGAAGCTACTCTTGAGAAAATAAGCTTAAACAAAAAAGTACTTGTACTTGGGTATCCATAGTTAACCAATGTAGTGTAACTTGCGTAATAAAAGTACTTGTACTTGGGTATCCATAGTTAACCAATGTAGTGTAACTTGCGTAATAAAAGTACTTGTACTTGGGTATCCATAGTTAACCAATGTAGTGTAACTTGCGTAATAAAAGTACTTGTACTTGGGTATCCATAGTTAACCAATGTAGTGTAACTTGCGTAATAAAAGTACTTGTACTTGGGTATCCATAGTTAACCAATGTAGTGTAACTTGCGTAATAAAAGTACTTGTACTTGGGTATCCATAGTTAACCAATGTAGTGTAACTTGCGTAATAAAAGTACTTGTACTTGGGTATCCATAGTTAACCAATGTAGTGTAACTTGCGTAATAAAAGTACTTGTACTTGGGTATCCATAGTTAACCAATGTAGTGTAACTTGCGTAATAAAAGTACTTGTACTTGGGTATCCATAGTTAACCAATGTAGTGTAACTTGCGTAATAAAAGTACTTGTACTTGGGTATCCATAGTTAACCAATGTAGTGTAACTTGCGTAATAAAAGTACTTGTACTTGGGTATCCATAGTTAACCAATGTAGTGTAACTTGCGTAATAAAAGTACTTGTACTTGGGTATCCATAGTTAACCAATGTAGTGTAACTTGCGTAATAAAAGTACTTGTACTTGGGTATCCATAGTTAACCAATGTAGTGTAACTTGCGTAATAAAAGTACTTGTACTTGGGTATCCATAGTTAACCAATGTAGTGTAACTTGCGTAATAAAAGTACTTGTACTTGGGTATCCATAGTTAACCAATGTAGTGTAACTTGCGTAATAAAATTGAAAATATTTATATTACTACGTATTTCCTAATCCTTTCATTCACATTCGTCACAACACAAAATCCTAGCAGTGCCAAATATTAATACCTACTTTTTGTTTTTGTTGCAGAGTTATCTCTATCGTGTGATGAAAAATGCTTAAACAGGGATTTCTTGTGTTGGTAAGTTTATGATAACATTCCTGTAAAGTTCAACGATAATTATAGTTATTGTTGAAGACAAGCAGAAATCGCTACTGCAAAAAGTTGTTGAAGATATTCATTGGGTTTTCCTTCAATTTGCGTCATGTCTCTCACACATGCATGCATTTACATATATTTTTTCGCTGCAAATATTCTCACCGTAAAGTATAACCTTATTGCCAGGATATCCATAACGACAACTATGATAACGCCCCTAAAAAAATAGCGGCTAAACAGAGCCTTGTCAAATCGATAAAAATCGAAATCATCGTGACACAAACATCTGTATCGCTGTTGGAATAGGTATTGAAGTATGTGGTGTGCAAGATGCTAAGAAGTGAATTCTTTATCAAACATCCAATTTATTTGCCTATTAGTGTGCATTGAACCAAGCAGCAGATAACATTTTATTACGCCCACTCTAACGTTTCCTTTTAGAGAATTCTTACGCGTGATGTAACGCAATAGACATGAATTGTACTTTTTTATGTTTAGTCATAAGTCAGTTTTGGCTAGCGAGCCGAGTATATGCGGTAAGTTACATTCAATTAAATATTATATGTCTATAAGAAGATATGTGACACCCGCTGGCTTACTGGCTGACTGACTCACTTTTTGAATGCAGTCATCGTGATATTTTGTTTTATTCATGTCAATTATTTGCTGCACGTGTGTTTGATCCCTAACAACGAATAACTCGTCATATTCTTACAGGTTTACAATAAGGATGTTGTTTGTGTGATCGACCAGGTATATAACTTTTTATTCTGTAATAGCTTCTTAATAATTTTGCGATAAATTAATAATTTATCGGTAACTAGTTGAAGTAGAGTCAAAATACACGTTGCATGAAATCTAAGTAGCAAGGCTAAGTCCCCTTGAGCGAAGGTTGCAATCCGTCAATATCTCATAGGTCACGATTAATAACCCCAAATAGTACCTACAATTATCGTCCACTGCAAAATCATGACGAATATATCTAACCTCGAACATGAATTCCTTATTGGACTTTTAAATTATTCGCTAACACATTTCAGGGCACAAGTCCCGTATGCAAAACGATGAGGAGGTCACATCGACGCAGTGTTGGCATAGATAATACCTTACCGTCGCACGACCCGTACATTCCAAGGAAAAGCGCAATATTTTACAACTGCTCTGCACCTGAATGTAAAGCCGTGGCTCTTCAATCAATCACTGAACTAACATCCCCCAAGCTAGTCCTAAAGTCTTGTTTCGAACTACAGACAGACACTTACGAATGCGAGACAATAAGGTACAACTATTTCAAGAACATAGACAAACTATTGTTCCTATCCAACAACATACTCGACAAGACGTTTTACGTTGTCGATTGTTTAGTTTACTCAGATAGTGGGCGAGTGTGTCATAAGAAGGACGGAGTTGAATCACACACCAAATTGGTCGATACTGGGACATTGGCAAGGCCTAACGAGACCAGCATTCTGTCACAAGACGAGTTTATTTGCGAAGAGAGAAACAAGAAAGAAGTCCACTGCGATTTAGATCCTTTCATACCGTTTGATGATGGTCTCAAACTTAAGGAGAAAGTTAAATTTGAAGGTGATATTCTTCTGAAGACTGGTTCCTACGTAGTCATCCTTAAAAGGAATTGCATCGGTGCATGGTGTGGCTTCAGCGGAAACATAGCTCCGACGCGAAGAGCGAGCGGCGGAAGATATCCGTACGAACCTCCCGGAGGCTGGGTGTACAATTGCTTTTACGCTAAAAAACAGCAAATTTGCAAGCCGTTGTACAATCCAAACCGCCCAGTATACAACGAACGGGAATGGATAGATAACTAAAAGTGTGTGTTAATTAGTTTATTATTTGCAGTACAATGCGTATCATCGTGTGATTGATATGTAGGGAACACAATTAAATAATCATGGGTTAAGTTGTGTACTCCTATTGAAAAGTTTTATTACCTAGTAGCTGTGCCCGCAGCTTTGCCCGCGGGGTCATTTTTAAAAAAGTAGTCCGTACGTGTTATCCCAGGACCACAAGTACAATAAACTACATTTCTTCAAAATTTGTTCATCCATCAAATAGTTTTTAGCCCCTGAACAAAAAGACGGGTGTTATAAGTTTAGGATGTGTATCACTGTGTGTGTGTGGGGGTGTGTGTGTGTCTATCTGTGGCATCGTAGCTCCCAAACGAATGGACCGATGTTGATGCGGTTTTTCTGTTCGAAAGCTAATGTGATCGAGATGGTTCTAAGATATATGGGGAAGGGGATCAAATGTTAGTGTGTTAGTATTTTAGGTCTAGGAATAGCTCATTGAGTACTTTTAACCTAGATAAATAACCACGCGTGTTAAGCCGAAGGCACAGCTAGTACAAAATAATTGCGGTTTTCCATGACTCCGTGCTTCGGAGCTGTCGGTCCCGGATGTTATTAATAGCTGTCGCTAAGCCAGGTCAGAGGCCCTCGGGCGGCCTGACAAACTCTGACACTAGAGGCCAGCACTATCTCTTATGACAATCAAGCAAAAAATATAATTGAAAAAACAGAAAGAGGCATGGGACCTATCGAACCTAGTTTGGGAACCAGTCGCTCCATTAGGTACCAACCTCAAAGTGTTCTTATTTTGCTTTTTTTGGACTTTGGATTATAAAGATTGATTTTGTCTTTGGGACCGCACATACACAGAAAAAACATTGGCAAACAATAAAACGTTTATATTTTCTTGTCACACGCCTGAGAGTGAAAGTGAGCGCTCCGATGGTTACAATCTACGCAATGACATACAGGACCCGAATGCAAGTAATGAAACTTGATTGTGATCACGTAAGCCTTGTGTAATATCGGTTCAAAGCTTTTTAAGGGACAGGCTTCCCTTTAAAATAGAGCACTTGCTTCTGTTCTTTGTCACATTGTGTTGTGATAAAAATGTATAGGTAAGCACGATTGTGAATATTTTAATTAAATAATATTTTATTTCTTAATAGCTGTGCTTTGCCTGCGTAATCATTTTTGAGATAAAAGTTCCTTACCTATAAAGTACAAGATACCCAAACAAATTTCATCAAAATTCCTTCAGCCATCCTAAATACTTTTAACGATTGTTCGGCTTCTAGTTATCAGATTGAGATAAAAGATTTTAAATCAAAACCTGAGATATCCAACAGTGTAAACCGCATTTCAATCGGTCAAGAGGTTTCTACGTGATGTAGGTTTTACATCGCTATTTGATTTTCGCGGGTTAGCATTTTTTTATTCGTCTATATGGTGTAGATGTCCAAATAACTCGAACACACCGTCAACACTTCGTCATGAACAGCGAATATGCCGAATATTCAAGAATATTTTTGCTATGTATTATATGCTATGTATATATTATATGGAAATAATAAGTATTATTTCCTCTGTGTTAATTACCATATGTTATGCGTACGTAAAAACAAATTCGTTAAAAAAAACATGGAATAGAAGACGCTGGTGGATGTTAAAAATTCTCAAAAATCGTACTAATAAGTAGCTATCGAAAAACATCATAAATTAACAAAAAAGTAAAAACTAAACGGGCACCGCATTCTAACTGAGCAAGCCATGTGTGGATGGTAGGTGAACTTATTCGGTATATTCGCAATCCTTTGATATGTGACCCGGCGGTGTATTTGCGTATTCGTCTTGTTCGTGACTAAAAGGCAAATAGGTGAATAAAGTGATTTCTCATCGTCGTATTTGGGCAAATAAGACGAATACGCGAACACGAATAGCGATGTGAAGTACCACCATGATGCGTGACACAAAGATTTTCTAAAACGTTGTATGCTTGTTCATTAGCTTATTTTAGGTCCCCGCGACTCCTACACCATTTTTTTATTATTTTCATTGTACTGGCTTTTTATTACTTAATGTTTTTTAAAAGTACCTGCATATTATTAAAAAGTCTCAGTGCAGGTGGCATTAACATCGTCCCGAGTGTCGATTGTAGGTAGCCGTTCTCACAGCACCAGTATCACACAATAAATAATTTTACTCCATACCAGTAGGTACTTAATATACAGGTAGTAATTGTTCGGCCTGAAGTGAGACTTCGTGGCCTAAAATTTATCAAAAAACTAGCTGATGCCCGCGGCTTCACAGGCGTGGTCATTTCTGTAGGTTAAAAGAACTCTTTGTGTTCCAGGAGCTAAAATACCAATATACATTTCATCAAAATTACTTCAGCCGTCAAAAATATTTTTATCGATTGCTCGGCTTCTACGTACCCCAGTTTTTAAGTCAAAACATAGCCATCCAACAGTGAAAACCGCATCGCAATCAGTCCAGTAGTTTTTACGTGACGCACGGACAAACAGACAGATAGACAAACAGACAGACACGAATTTTTAAAATGTTATATTCTTGTTCAGTATCTTATTTTGTGTACCCTAAACCATTTCTTTTTTAATTATCATCTTTGTACAGACTTTTTCGTTCGTTTCCTATTGCTTTATTATAAGTATAGTTACCTAGTTTTGGAATAACATTCAAAGCTCATTCATACTCGTATGACACCTCACTTGTCCTGCTTGTGAGTGTCACTTTGAAAATATTAAAACCCATCAAACCCACGCAACCTTTGGGTTTTAATACCTCTATAAATCTCAACTTTCAAAAAGCGTTTCAGCTTATAAGTAAACACAAAAATGTTTAATTATTTGCGGCAGAGCGCTTTTGCGCCCGCCCCACGGTGACGCTGTAGAGGTCAGTTATAGACAAACTAAAAAAAATATTGAAAAAAAATATTGCTTTATACCTGCTGGATCAAAACGGTTCTAAATTTAACGTTCTAAGTTTTCGTAAACATTCACCTAAGTTGATTTTTAGACCTCAAAACTTCTCGCTCTCTCGATCAGAAATCAACAACTCTATCGTCAATAAGTCAGTGGTGGAAGTCTAGCGGTTTACTAGTGCAACTTAGAATTAAACGATACCGGGTTCGGCTCTAGACTCCGCACCAATGACTTTTCTAAGTTATGTGCGGTTTTCCATCGCTCTGTGCTTCGGAGGGCACGTTAAGCTGTCGGTCCCGGCTGTTATTGATTAATAGCAGTCGTTAAGCCATGTCAGAGGCTTTCGAGCGGCCTGACAAACTCTGACACCAGAGGCCAGCACTACCTCATACGACAAACAAACAAACAAACAAGTCACTTACATATTTTTTACTATAAAATTTCATATTACAAAAGAAGGAAGCAGTAATTTCACACATCGTAACAACGCAATAATTCTTGAACTTCGATGGTATTATTCACACAAGTAAATGGATTTTTCATGTCCGTTAAAATAAAATTATTGTACCTAAATAGATTGTAACTTCCTTCTCTACATTATTTTAAAAGAATGTATCGTATCCATATCATATCCCACTCGTATCCATAACCTTACAAATAGCTATCGTACTGCTATCATATTGCTATCTAAAACCTTTATAGTACCTTTGTAGTAGTAGGGTTTATCTTTATTTGTACAGGATTCTAACCATTTGTATTGACTAATTTGAACAAAAAACGGTTATATGTTTTGCGAAATAATGTCTTTTATAGGTTTGATACTTTGGCTTACATTATTGCAATTTTTATCTCTAATTTTTTGATAAAATAAATACTGCGCATTTTACTCGCTAATAATGAAGCCTTCTATAGGTGAAATAATTTTTAAAATCGGTCAAGCGTTTTTTGAGTTTATCCATACAAACAAACATCCAAAAATTCTAATCTTTTCTCTTTATAATATTACTGTAGATGTAGATTAGTGTAAATGTACATCGTCTATGTTTTCAACTTTCAACGATTCGCAAGTTTTTCGTTTCTTCATTTTACTTGAACTAGAACTCTATCAGTCGTATCCGGCAGACCGTATCTCCTACCTATTATGGACTGTGACGACAGATAGGGAGGGATATTCGGGTAAGACTTAAGTAGGAAGAAACCGTTAATTGCGGTACAAGACTCATTATTAAGGCTCAAACGAGCGCGCCGGCTGCATTAACCGTTTTTTTATCGTATTTTGGTAACCACACAACCGACATAGTTCAAAGAATTATAAAGCTGAAGTGGCAATGAGCCGGTCGCATATCTCCAAGAACCGACATCGTTGGGTAAACGAGTCCTGGAGTGAAGATTAAATTTAGTGTGGGGCACCCGACAGCCTAGTGTAGTAACTACTTACGTAAGTTGTCTGACAGCGTCTGGATGAGGAGAGCCGAAGATCAGGTTCTCTGGCGTTCACAAGAAGGGGCCTACATCTAACAGTAGACGAATATGGGCTGATATTAATTCTAGAAGACACGTTGGCGTCGAAATTTGTTATGTAAGTGTGAAAACAGGTAGTACAAAGCAGACACCGAATGGTCCAAACGTTGACTGAGATCTTTAGTCTCGAGGCAGACCCTCTCGATTGTCTGACGATCATGCAATGTATGCTAGAGGAAAATTGATGAAACTTGCTTAGAACCGAACAACTGACTTGTGAAGACGTTTAGTCAGCAGTATAGACTGCTTAGGTTGATAGACTAATGGTAGTCCTCTACTTCCTCAATTACCAGTTTTCACACTATTATTTGTTTAATTCATGTTTTTTTACTTCTTCACTCTGAAACGGCTCAACGGATTTTGATGAAATTTGGTATTTAGATAGTTTAGGTCCTGGAATAACACATAGTATAGTTTCATTATCATCACCGCGGAGCGCAGCTAGAATGAATCAAAGAGTACCTGTACAAATTTTACTATAGGAATGAATGTGTCAAAGTGCAAGATGTAAAAGTCACAGGAGTCAGTGACAGTTGTTACCTTATCATCATCATCCATCATCATTGTCCACGCGGGTGCGCCTAGTAACTTTTATTTGCGGAAGTTAAGTTATGTCCTTCACCAGTTTTAAGTTATACATGCACAGATTTGTCATCGCTGCATTCTTCAGCGGCCATTAGTGCAGTATCAGAAGTCCTTGGGCCGCCTGACAAACTCTGACACCAGAGGTCGGCACTACCTCAGACAGAAGTGACACATACAGGCATACAGGTTGATAGATGGTAAGATACCTGGTCATATCAACATTGACTTGTGTTCAAGAGGAAAACGAATCTATTTATAGCTCATGGAATCTGGGGCAACATGCTTTATTACGCAACATGGTATTTTGTAAACAGTAAGCTCTTTTGTAATTTATAAGCAGATATAAATGGACATACATGCATAATTTAATCATCTAATGAGATCTCTGTCCAATAAGGCGTGGTCTTTGACGTAATATTGCATACATTGTTTCTATAGAAAAGCAAGAGTTGAATCTACGATAACACTGCTAACGTCACAAGAGCACAGTAGCTGTACATTTGGTAATGCGCGTTCTATCTTTGATCTTACTTCTTAAAAGTCTTACAAATATTGGTTCGTCAAATTTGTGTGAAGTACTTTTGATACTTTTTTTGTGAGTGGCTTTTTATCGTTGATTGAAGATATTCTGCCAATTAAAAAGTGTTGGGAAGTACTTAATCTCGGAGTAACGATTGAACAGGTGTCAATCAAAATTTCTGAAAAAAATTTTTTTTTTTCGCATACCTAAATGTCGTGTATAGGAGAAAATAAAGTACTAAAATCGTTTCCACGGGAAATCCAGTATTCGGCAGAGTTTATCCGCAACTTGTGTTATCAATAGATCTATAACAGCGTATATGATGTATAAGACCATTCTTGGAAAATCTTCAGCGAATAACAAGTAGGTTTAAAAAAGATAGAATCCTTACCGCCAAATTGAAAGTGAAGCACCCAAGATACGCTGATTCGCATACGCACACACTTACAACACGTTATGCCGACAGGCCGCCACATCGCAGCAAGGTCTCAATCTTGTCATTCGTTATCAGTTCTCAAGAAAAAAATAAAAACAATGCAGTCTTTAGTTATGAAATTGTGTATTATCCACTGACGCACACATACGCAGCCGCCACTTGCTATGCTTCACGCGTTTGTTTAGGCGATGTCGACTCCGGACTACCTTTTTGGCAAATATCTAACAATTAAGCGTCACAATCCACGTCTACGCTTATGCAATGTATCTAAAATGGTAAATAAATAACCACAGCGAAGTACTATCCTAAACAAACAATCGCAAGGCAACAACGATTTGCACACAGCGTGCTCGGAGATCGGAAGTGGAGGACGAAACTGAAGTAACTGTTGCCAACGTTCTACGCAATGCACGCATTCTTGTACAATCATTGTTTCTTGTAAGTGATACTATTGTCGCTGGATAAGCCTAATAATAAGGGCACATACCTAGCAATAGATACATTATACACAAAGTGTTAATAGTTCTGATTACCTAGTTACTAACTATCAACATCATCATCATCATTATCAGCCTGAAGACGTCCACTTTTAAGGCCTGACATCCAGTCATCGGAAACGATTTTAGTGTTTTTATTTATTTGTAGGAAAACTAAAGCTTAGAACAAACAAGTGTCTGGACAATTTTCTCAATAATAATGAGCTCTTTCTCTGGGTACATGTTTGATATCATTTACTGACGTTATCTCTTGGTACATGTTTGATATCATTTACTGACGTTATCTCTTTACAATCAATGTTCTAGCAGAAAGTAGTGTTTACCTTTGTTTTTATTTTCTATCGAGTGAATTGTCACTAATCATGTTTCTGTTCACAAATTACGAGATAATATTTTATGTGATATCAATTTCATAATTCTGGGTTAATTATAAAAGTAGATACAGATATTCAAAAATTATCTAAAATTGCTGATAATGCTAGAAAGATAGGTCTCCCCATAATACCAAGTAGTTTTTGCAATAATCTCATTAATCACCATGCCTTGTGTGTGGGTTTCCATCGCTTCGTGCTCCAGAGGGCATGTTAAGCTGTCGGTTCCGGCTGTTATTGGTTAAAAATAAAATAATAACTTAAAATTTTGTTCAAAGCAAATATCTCTTCAAAGTCTGGAGGTCACTAACTAAAAAAATAAGGATTAATTTATTTTTTGTTTTTTTCTTAAAAACTTCAATTCACGGGCAATAAAGTACCTAATAACAGTCGTTAAGCCATTTCAGAGGCCCTTGGGTGGCCAGCAATACCTCATGCAACAAGCAAGCAAACCACGCCTTGACACAATTTAATAACAGTTATTAATCTGGCAATTAATTAAAGTATTGATAATTGTGATTAGTTACCTAGTTATTTCAGGTACTTAAATTAGGTAACTAGTTACAAACTTATTATATGTACTCGTACCTTGGTAGTTTGTATTAGTTACAATTTCTTTCAAATTTGAAATGTGAATATGGATGTCTTATAATAAACATTATTATTTTTCACTAAACGAACTTATAATTTATTTGTTAACACACTATAGGTATATTCAACAGACACATCTTGTAACAAAGTATCTAGTATCAGTTACTACCACAGAATAAATAATAGTACAAATTACTACTTTCAAAGTAGCCTACCTTGATTCCGATAACTTTAAAAGTAAATACTTACCATGGAATACAGGCCAGTGGATCGCATATCCGCAGTTTGCATTGCGAGCAATGCGAACGGTCCGCAGCGAGACAAAGCGAATGTGGAGCAAGCTATCAGGCAACTTACCCTTGCGCAACTCACGCTGGCTCGGACAGGACTGTTGTTTTCAACCTATTTTTCGTATCTTTAGGTCACAAGTTTCTAAGACAAGATGTTAAGTTTTGAGCCCCAACTGCCCTGAATTTTAAATTATGCATTTCCGTTGCACTTTCTAACAAAACATTTGGTTTTTATGAAGGTACAAAATATGGCCAACAATACAACATAATAATTATTTATTGAACATTAAATTAAAAACACATAATGTTAATAAATTATAACAATACAATGTTGTACAATAGGCGGTTTTATGGCTATTAGCTATTTCTTACATGCAACCTTTGCATGGAGAGGAATTAATAGATACATACTATTGCATACCTAACATTCAGAAAAATCGACATTTTCGTTCACGATTTCGTAGTCCCCGCCAAGTATACTTCCTCTTGGGGACTATAAAAATTGCTGCATTTTTGTTATTCGCTTTCTTCACAGATAAGAAATTTCCTATTAGTATTTCCATCCATTTATATATTATTTCCATTTGCCCGGTAGGTAATGCCACAGAATAAATAATAGGAGTTGTACGACGCGAGTAAGCATTGTTTTAGGGTATATAAATGGGTAAAGGTTTGAATACAAATTCCTACAGAAAAGCTTTCATTTTGGAGTATGAAGCATTAGAACGATGGTCCGTATTGCAAATAGGGATTCGTGTAACGATGTATTTATTTAATATTTATTGTAAAAGATTCTAATAATAGTAGAGTCCTGCCTAAACGTGCCTACAAATTCATGTTACCTACTACTTATAAAGCAACATAGTAAGACATAGTTACACATAGTTATACTTAACGCAGTATACTAAACAAAAATGAATGTCTCTTGTCTGCGTAGCTTGTCTGTTTGTTTTTTCTATTTGTTTGTTCGTCTCAATGGCAAACAAGTTTAAGATTCTTGATTTTGAAATAAAGGATGCAGTCGGAGGCATGAGGAATAGCTTGCTAGATTCTAGCTGATCACATCAAAGGAGAAATTAAATGATTGTACCTTATATTTCAAAATAAAGAATCTAAAGCTGGCAAGCGATTTAGTTTTGTTCGCAGTCGGGTTTTTTGTTATTTTTTATAAATATGTATTTATTCATTTTAAACTTTTTAGTTTCTCTTAAATATTTTTGGTATTTTCTTTTAAAGACCTTGATTTTGATACTTTCACTAGATAGCTTTTGGTAATTTTTTGGTGCTTCGAAAACGGAAATACAAAATGGCAGCTGTTAGCTTTAACTACGTCTCCCGGGATGAATGATAATGGATCCCGCGGAAAAGTAGTTAATCGTAATAGAAACTCGTAATAGAAAGGCCACATTGTAAAGCTATCTAAATACATCCCAATTTATATTAATTATACGAAGCGGTAATATTTTATATGGATAACAGACACCTCTAATTAGTATAAGTCCTTGAGGGCATTTAGTGGTCTTCATTGTAAAGATACCATTTTCAATTGCGCTGCAGAGCTCAAAGACGCAGACGAGGACGAAGAGAGTCCCGATAGCTCTCCAAGTGTTCATCTGAAATCAGATACAATACTATTTAATGTAATTAGGATTAATCTCCACCTCCACTTATCTACACTGGTACTAGGACTTGACATTGGACAAGATTAAGTTCAATAACTAAAAACCGACTACGGTCGGGTAAAATATAGCCTATGACTCTCTTGCAATGAAGACAAATCGATTGATGCCGATCACTTGTCAAAATCAGACCAAGTTTTTGTTTGAATTAACAAAGACTAAATAATAATCATATTATATTATAATATAGTTTTTATTACAATAATTAACAGAACAAAAAAAATAGGTTTTCTTACAAAATATCATCTGAGTATTTTGAAATCTAATGCTTTTTTGGTATTTTAATTAAAAACAACAAAAAAAAAGTAAAAAATAAATTACATTACATACATTTTGCGTTCACCCCCGAACTCCGCGTCTCTGATTTTTGTAGTTATATTAAAAATGATTAAAAAAGGAAACATAAGGCAAATAAAAAAGTTATTTTCATCAATATGATGAAAATAACTTTTATTCAATCACATTAATACTCATACAAAATAAAAAACTTACTAGCTTCATTTATTTTCATTCAGAACGCAAACAAAAATCAACACCAAGGTCACCTTAGCTGCGAAAATGATCCTCATCACTATTTTATATACTATTTCAAAACTAAATGTACTTAACATTCGGAAGAAATTAAAACAAACATATATTACATTTAGGACATAATCACGACCGATAGCTTTAATAATTGGAACCAGACTGGGAACCAACCGAACATCCTGGGAAATACATTGCCTATTTTATCGATGTACTCGACTTTCAAGACTAAACGCACCTACTTATGCTGTGGTTTAAATTGCACCAATGTGCGCTATGTGTGTTGTGTACTGTCAGTGCGCACAAAGTCGGATTAAAATGCGCAATTATTCTCCACGTCGGACACATGACATCAGGAGTGACGTCATTTTGGTGTGCACGCAACGCTCACATAAAAGAGGTAGAGCAGCGTATGCGGTAACGTCAAATTCAATTGACATAATATGTCATTCTGTGTTGATATGTTGTTGAAACTCCCGCCAGACTGCCGTTACATATAATAATGATTATATTCTTTTAACAGAAGCAAACGAATTCAACAGAACTAAAAGAGAAATGAGAAAACTAAAAACAAAACAAAACAACAGTAGGTAGATTCACAGAACAGCTGACTCAAATGACATAAGCATGCAATCGTCGGTTTAACTTGTTAGCGTGCATATGCTGACCAACAATATAAACCGATCGTTAGCAGTGTTTGCAGTCTCAGCACTGTGAGTGCAATTTAAACCACACTGTTATAGTAGTCGCAACGGATCTTTATGGTTGTGAAGTTAGGTACTGCTGTGAGAATAAAACAGCATAAAGTAACAGCGAGATAGAATATGCGAAAAACGTAAGCAAGTGAGTGAGGCAGTTATACAATGCTGTCTTCACCTTCAACATTGGGATTGCACCTGAAAAATAGCAGTTTGCGCGAAGTGACTTGCAGACAACTTCCGAGCCACAAGCTTCCGCTGCGACTACTATATTTATGTTTGTTGACAAAAAGCACCTATAATAACTTACATAACTGGGACCTAATCGCTCGAAATTAAAATGCAATTAATGTGAATAGGCACAACATAAACAGTTTTTTAAATCAAAAACAGGAAAAATATAAATTATTCAAAATAGACCAAATCAATAAAATTAGGTAAATAAACTAAGTATTCCTTGAGTTAGAAAAGGAGATTTCGTATTCATGAGCTGACTCAGAGTTGAATGTCGCTCATGAAAGGGAAATACCCTTATCTCTACCGGTTCTTCGGAAATACGCACGTTTGATAAGAGAGCACCAGGAAACACTCTGGGTTGTATTTTTTGATATTTTTTTAAATGTTATAAATTATACTAATAATACAAAAATAAACAAAAATAAAAACGCACATGAGAAAATGCCGTCTCAATATTAAAGAAAACAAAAGTGTTTTTATTTTATACACATTTTTCAGTGATACGATCTTTTTTTATCCGGTTTTATAAAAAACTAAAAAAAAAGTTATTTGGATTTCAGACAGACTTCATACATTTTTGCCCATCGCTTCATGAAAATCGCAAGGTTATCGCCGCCAAACACACAAACAAACATACAGACGCTGACTCCTCCAAGTTGACTAAAAGATGTTGCTTCGTCTGGTAAACTTATAATATAAAAGGTAATTCTTACGTAGGAGCTCTCTCACACTACTTATTAGGATCTACCCACTAATTCAAACGAACCAAGCCCATAGGTATCTATTACTGGCCCAGTTTCAAAACCACGATTCATAGATCGAAACATCTATGAGAGAAGTTTCAAGGCCCCTTCTAATCATAAATCTGACCATTTTGTTCACCGCCATTTTAAATATCTACCAGATTTTACTTAACAATACAAATAATATTTAAAGTACAAACTGACAGTAAACAATCTGTCACAATGTGAAAGTTGGAATGTTTTAAATAACGTTGTAGCTTATTGCAAATGGCTGAATGAATTTGGATGAAATTTGATAAAGTAATAGCCTATACCTATGTTACATCGATGCTCTTACCTTAGCATTGTGTTAACTGAGATTTGATCCGAGGGGCAATCTAATAATTAGACTATTGTCTATGATATATCAAAAGCAGGAAAAAACACTGACCACAATATACAATGGATTCTGAAAATTGCAGGTATTATCTATGGGTATTTTGATTCAAAATTTAACCTCGTAAGTATCACTATTTACTAAATATGCTAATTGCAGTAGAAGAATCTTATTTCAACTAAAACCAAAATCACAGATGTTTATTTGTTCTTGTGTGTTTGTTGTTGGTGTATTGTAAACGTACTATGTCCTCGCGTGACTAATGAAATGACTAATGAATGAAACAAATCATAAAAAGAATACAACTCACATAACATGAGAAATACAGTATTTAGTTACTATTTTAGTAATTAATTAAGCATAGCATAGAAACATCAATCGGTTCTGTAGGCTGGGTTTAGGTGTAATATTAATAATAGTAATACGGGTAAAAGACAAAAACCTTTGCGAAGGAAAACAACTGGAATGAATTCATTACATGCCTACGTGCCTACATACATTTAAATAGCCTATTGGAATTGTCACATTAGTCACATCACACCAGAATAAAACAAACATTTGAAGAATAAAATGATGATCAGCATGTCCATGAATCGCGATGTCCAAGACACGACACATTTAAGAAAAAAATGATAGTCTCAACTATTGTCATCTACATTAATAACGCTTTGCTTTTACTGACTCGAGTTTGTTTAGGCTTTTCAAATTTGTATTTGCTTTTCTGGACACACTTTCGCCACAAACTTTAGTGCTACGCGCGTATACAGCGGCACGTAAGTCTAGCGGTGAACGAAACGAGGCGGGGACCTTGGCACAGTCCAAGTTTATACAATGTGTTAAAATGCTTAATACTTTTATCCCGAAAACTGACTGTGTGCCAAGATCCCCGCCACGTTTCGTTCACCGCTAGACTTACGTGCCGCTAGCTATAACATCTTTCTTTTTCTTGTAGTCTAGGGCGTAAAGTGATTTCCTTTTGAAAAATATCCTTTAATTTTAAAGTTATTTATAAATTGAAAGCTTGCTTACTTCGGGAACCGAACCGACAAAAATGAAAAAAATATTTATCCTGAATTTTATGCCATCAATCGACAGGGTCAGAGACGAGGATCAAAATTACTATTAAAAACATTTTGTTTTAAATTAAATGCAGACTAAGAAATCTCACATTTTATCAATTCAACGAGACATCAAGGAAAAATACATTAACAATGAACATATTTTTTACACAAAAGAGAATCTATACTAATAAAGCAATAGTAACTCAAAAGTCTGTACAAAGAAGATAAATAAAAAAAAGTCTATGGTACTTAAAATAAACTACAGAACAATAATATAACATATTTTTAAATTGTGTCTCTCTGTATGTCTGTTTGTTTGTTTGTCTTTATGATCGCGCATCACGTAAAAACTACTGGACTAATTGTGATGCGATTTTCACTGTTGTATAGCATAGATTTGACTTAAAAACTGGGGTACTTGGTATCTCAATGCAAAGTATAGAAGCCAAGCAGTCGATAAAACGTCAAAAAGTTTTTATCGATGTTGGTTATAACCACGCGTGCGAAGCCGCGGGTACAGCTAGTTTTATTTATATAATAACACTAGCTTACCCGCTCGCGACTTCGTACGCGCGGACTACAGTTTATCGCGAAAAAAGCATCCTATTTTCTGCTAGGATATTATAAACCAATGCAAAAGTATATATAGCACAAATGCACTTGTTGTGTTTTGACAAACTTGTTATTTCGTTTCCATGGCAACCACAGACCTTACTGTGATGGCAACCGTTCCTTACAGTGAGTAATCAACATATTCCAGGTTTTCCCTGGAAACTTATAATTTACCGGGATAAAAAAAAATGTATGCACCTTTGTGTAGACGCCCGTGGTGTATTGTATTTATTTAGTTTTCCTCTGTCGGCAAGCCAGAAACAGCTAAAAACAGGTTTGAAATGAGGGGTTAGAGCGGATCCCGCGGCATGCTAGAATGTTTTTCTTGTACCCCGCCGGTGGATCCCATGGCTTGCTGAAATATTTTTTCGTTTGACATTGTGCCTATTGGACAATAGGGCCCGCGCGAATTTGTTTTATAGAACTATATACTAGCATTTCTTCGACTTCACTTCTCAGTGACGTCAAGGGACTAAATAGGACCTGCTTAACTCGGAAAGCTCTATGTATTGCTGTAAACTGTACCTAACCCAGATTTTGCATGGTTAATCCTAAAGTGTTACCACTGTATTATTTTAAAATAAAATAATTGTAGCTCACAATGTTATTAATTTTAGCAGCCACAACTCTATAACAGACGGATGGACAGTTAGACAGCGTTACCAACTCAATAGACTTCCGTTTAAACATGTGACGGGAACCTGACAAAAACGAAACGGAATCTACAACGAAACTTGCCCACGATTTTCAACAGAACCACTGCTTTAACCTAGTTATCGTCTTGACCAATCCTTTAGTATTTACGTAGGTAGTACTTGCTTTATGGCATTACGTCAACTTTTATCTACCAGTAGGTTTCAATTCATGTTATATTTATAGCAAAGCATTTAATCCGTACCATTACATTAACTGCTGTTACGTAAGCTACCAATTTCAATGTAGTACTAATCGGGTTTTGATTAATATTTTAAATTAGTAGTGTATTCAAAGATTTTGATAATTGAAATATTATATTCCAATAAAAAAAACAAAACTTTGTATATATAGATATGTTACGACTGTCACTCACGAAATACCAAAACTTTGTATACCTACATAATTACATTTAAGATTTTTGGATGATTGTTTATTCCTCAACCTTGCTGAATTTTATTGACACTGATAAAGGTCTTTAGTTATGCATGTATTAGTTTAATTATATCTGACCACTTTAAGCACAGGAAAAAATATATAAAAAAAACATATATCCTTAACTTACCAATAAAAATTGGTAAATGGGTAATTCATTTAGTTGAATGATAATATAGCTGAAATTACTTTGCTTACGGGCTGGCACCACATAATATTGCGCTGTTCCATGCATAACTTGATGCCTAAGATTAATATGCCTACATTTTAACGAGACAAAAGGTTCCCATGTTAAACTTCTATTAAACTTCTTATATGCGCACTTTCATTTCCGTTTGGGTGTATTTTATTACATACACAGTTGATTATTGCTGGCAACATTATTTTTATCCACGGTACGAAACTCACAAAAACTTAGTGAAACGACGGTAACAGTAAGACAAGCAAATTTTCTCAGGGCCACTGTTTTTCTTTCTTCATTGTTAATGTTATCATCTAGATCTGTTTTGAGAACCATATATATTAGAATACCTTTTGTGAACTTTGAGGACATCTCCACAGATTTCGATATCAAAATGCGTTGTATGCAGAATACGTGCTTATAAGTTGGCTAGCACAATTTTCGCTTTCATTAACTTGGTCACATTTACTTTCATGGACAGCACCGCTGTGTAACGTGCTCCTAAGTCACTTTCACTGTGTTTACACTAAGCGTGCCCTTGTATAATAGATTTTAATTAAAAGCTTTTATTTAACTTCACTTTTATGTATCTATGTATTTCTGTCTGTCCTGGAATCTTGCAATTCATATTTCGAGCACTTGCCGATTAGCTATCCGGCTGAAACTTTCAGGATAGCTCACAAACCAAAACAAATATATAAAAAAATGAAAGAAAAAAAAACAACGAGAAGGCAAAAAATATATTAAAATCGTAAAAAGTTAAAAAAGCAACAAACAAAAAGTGACGTTCATTAAATAAACCGTAAAACTATATTTTATTTTATTTAAATTTATACTTATTGCTGGTCCCTTCAATACTCAAAAGAACTAAGGTAGGTAAGACCTTAAAAGACAAAACGACGTTGCTTATTTATAAAAGTGCTATCTGCGCCCGAGGCTTTGTTCGCGTGGACATTTTGGCAGGTATTAAACAGTGTCTTATATGGAATTCCAGGTCTTAAATATATTTAAACCCGGTTTCGTTACAAACCATGCCGCCACTACGGAGCTGAGTGGTAAAAAACGCAATTATGTATACACAGACCTATTATAATGTAAGTATTACTTAGCAAGAAAGAGAAAAACGCAATTATGTATACACAGACCTATTATAATGTAAGTATTACTTAGCAAGAAAGAGAAAAACAAACTAATAGGAAAACGGGCACTTTTGCTGTACTTTGCTCAGACTTACATTTTTATTAAGTACTTAACTAGCTTTAAAATATTCAGACTTTGCTGACTAACAATTTGAGAATTAATTTAATCAATATCACAAGATGCACGTAAATCTTAATGTAAGAAAATATTTATATATTTACTTAATTTTGACAGGATATATCACCTAGTAATGCCACGTACTCTAAAGAAGTGTGTGGAATATGATTTGTAGGTAAATTGTGAATCTGAATTACTAAAACAATAAATATTGTGTCGTAATACTATTATTTATATTGTAATTGAGTGACAAATAATAGATAGTCACTACAGCCTATTATATCAGTATTTTTTTGCTAAATTATCTTTTATTTGCAAATTTATGTTAGACTTGTCGAGTTGTCGTCCCTATAAATAAAATTGAAAGCGATGACCGTCGCATGTCGGTCTAGGTCGCGCCACAGTTCAAGACAAAAACGGTGGCGGACGATGTATGATGGTTATTGGTACCTGATATCGATTTTTTTCTTCGAAATCTAGGATAGTATTGAAAAAACACAGTAAAAATGTTTACTTTGGAGTCATGCAATGAGCCTCGGAACCTCTGTATTTCAGTCCGAATTCTAAAGCAACTTATATGCGGAGTATTATAAACTCCAAAATAATTTCATTAGTGGAATAGTTTGGTTAGTCAAAATTTCAAATAACTTTAGTTTATAAATAAGTACATTCACTTAATATTTTTCGTGTTTGTTTTCGGCAGTTTTGAGTCTCAGTGAAATATTCCGCGACGCACGGGTATCAGTGGGGACGTCACACGTACACGAGGCTCACAAACCTACACACTTTGCTACAATTTTGATGAAATGGTTTGCTTTATGCCCTCGCCCATTGACAAGTACAAGCCTCCAGTCCGTCAGATGGCGCATTAAAACGTACATCTTGAAACGTCAATTATTGGCACTAGACCGAACATTTCTAGTGCGGAGTTTTGCTCAGAGCGATGTGATTGCGCTAAGTGCAGTCACAAAATACTAATCCGTTTAGTATTAGTAGTCACAGAATAAATAATAGATCCTACACTACGTGCAGTGAAGTTATCGTCAGCGACAGAGTTTTTGATCTTCCTATATTGTCGACCTTGCGTTGGCTCTGCTAGTTGACTCCGTTGTTGTGTGCGTTATTGGTCCTACCTCTATACTATTAGTCCAAATTTTGGACTCAATGTCAAAAGTTTTAGACCGTTTGAAAAAAAACTCAATCTTCTCTAACTTACACCAACATCCCAAAATCTCATGATTACAGCATCTAAGTGCGAGTGTTCGAGCAAGTTGGGGACTCAGAAAGAATGCTGACAAGTGGCAAGGCTACCCAAACGACATAGTAAGAGTATTCAATGTTAATTAAGCTTACCCTGTGTGATTGAAGATAGCCTTGGAATGCTATCGTGTACTTATTAAAATGTATACCAATAGCAGCAAATGATGAAGTTTTCCCAAAAATGAGTGAAAATTGGGTCATGTTGATAATCAAAACCGAAATCATCAGAATCTTGCTATCTCAGTGATTTATAAATCTGTGAGTTTTATATACTGTCCTATTAATAACGAAATCATTTAAAAACATAAAATTTTACGAACTAAATTGAAATCGATATAGCACACCAGTCTAAACAGCCGTGACTAACAGCGCAATAATAAATACGCGGCTATTTCATACTTTTTAAGAGTAAGTAATGACACCATATTTAAGATCAAATAATTCATTTTAGAGAATAAATTTGGTCGTCATATGCTTCAGTGGTACCTCGATAACAAGGACTCTACGCTCGATAGGACAGAAGTGTTTTTGCGACAAGTCAAGGTCCATCTCCACATCGCGAGTCACATGTCATGGCGTGTTGCATGCGACACTATTGCGTGCGATTGGTGACCACCACGCAACATTATACGCCCACTTTGAGCTTTATGGTGATCACTGTATGTGATTTCAGCATCCGAGGTTTAGGTATTAGTAATCTTGTCAAATTGGCGAACTATTAAAGCTAATAAAATGTTTAGTAATATGGAATACGAGATTTTAAGCGTTGTCTTTCAGTTTTTTCGTGAGAACTAGGCATTTTGGAAGATTTTACAAAGAAAAAGATTCAGAAGGTAATTCAGGTAGGTATTAAGTCAATTTCTTGTTTGTCTGTCTGTCTGTCTATCTGTCTGTCTGTCTGTCTGTAGTTCCGGGTGGAATCTTGCAATTCAAATTTCGAGCACTTCCCGATTAGCTATTCGGCTGAAACTTTTAGGGTAGCTCACAAATTGACAACAATAGATTCTAAAAAAAAACATCTTATTAGATTCGTTTTTAATCTACATTTGGTAATTGTTGTTGTTAAAATCGATGATATTAAAAAAGTAGCGAGACAATGTAGATTAGATACTAAAGCTTTTCTAATCTTATGAGCTTGAATGGAACAATAAAGAAATCAAAATTCACCCAAAAGCAAAGCAGCAGCTTCAATACTTTTCTAGGAGACAGCGAGAACTATAGGTACTTACAAAATTAAATTTATTCAATAAAATACACTACTAATCTTTTCCAACGCCTTCTACACTAAATATGATAACAAAACATTGCGTAACAGCGAGAATCGATGACAGCACGCGAATTAACTATACTTACCTTGACTCAGAACACCCGGCTGAGCGAAGCCTCACCAAGGATCACACACAATAGATTATTTTACACAAGGTCTAAACCAAAAGTACCCACGTTCGTACCCAACATGACGGTTGCAATTTGTCTTGCACCCACAAATGTAGTAAATAAGGCTGTGTGAAAATCGATATTTGGATTTATTCCTCTTAGGTATTTATTCCTCTTAGATACACTTTCTCTTATATTCGCACTTGGCCTGAGTGTAGTCCCCTACCTTCCCCCACCCTCTTCCACTCTCTCTCTCTCTCTTTGTGTGTCCCTGCGGGGATCGTAGTAGACTGGTGGCGAACACATAAGGAGCCTCCTTGAGTGGAATTATTTTATTCACTCCACAAGGCACCCCGCGAGTAATTCCACCATGCTTTTGATCAATCCTTCCACCATGATGATTCAGCTATTCAGCCCATCCTCGTTACTTTTCAAGACCGTTTAAAAGGCAAAGAAACCTTTTACACGAAGAATAAGGTTTTCTTTTAAACACGAGCGTTCAATAAGATGGTTAACACAGTAATAACATAATTGATTGCAACCAAGACATACAAGTACAAATTAAGCCTACAGCATACCTAGGTGTACTAAAACAGACAAGACAACCTATGATGGGTTTATCAATAGAACAACAGTGATTTTGGCTACTATACTTACTAGGATTAAATACTAGCACAAAAACGTCTCAAAACAAACTATAAATAAAAGGAAAATG
Source organism: Alsophila aescularia (assembly GCA_946251855.1). Taxonomy (NCBI): domain Eukaryota; kingdom Metazoa; phylum Arthropoda; class Insecta; order Lepidoptera; family Geometridae; genus Alsophila; species Alsophila aescularia. Next base: position 41,249,156 of record OX276386.1, on the reverse strand, counting down.
CACTGAAGTTCTGAGTAGGACACGTAGGTATCGAACCAATGCCATGCTGGTACCTATAAAACTGCATTTCATAAATTGATCCATAAATTAGTCCACAACCGCATTGTATGAATAAATGTGTTGGCAGCAAAAGGTGCTAGGCAGGGTGGAAACAGGTGGAGTAATGCGTTGATCGAGTGGTGGCTGAGAACAGGTTGCACAAGCGTCGTCTTCCATTAGCGAGATGGTTCGACGACATATTAGTATCGATAGTGGGTCGAACATTGGGTACTATTATTTATTCTGTGACATGGATCATGGCGGGTGGCTAAAATAGAGGCTTATATTAAGCTGAGTGAGATCAATTAATGACAAAATCTGAACTCGAGAACTGTTGCGAAGAACCCTGCAAATACGGCATTGCCTACTACTCATAAGTACAATGTTTAAAATATTCATTACATACTTACATTATGCATAATGTTAATGAAACAAGAGCAAGGCAATTGACAAGGCTAGTTATTCTATAAATTGTATGTAATTTGACAGACTGAGTATCGGACGGACAAATAATAAGATAGGGACCTTTGCAACCAACTGCAAACAACAGCTCACCATATTTAGTTGACTGCTATCATCATAATGGTGACACACCGTTCGATAACAATGCAAAGACATTGGGCCCATAAAATACTGAATCCTGACGTTTACATGCGCAAGATTGACTTGATCATATTAGTGTTCTGGTGTCAAATGTAGTTTACCATATCATGTATGTATGTATGTATGTATTATGTATATCATGTTTACCGTATGTCTGAATGTCAAAAGCATTTTATTCAGGCACTTTTAACAAAACAAGCCTGAAATTTGACACATGTAGGTACAGATGTTTGTTGATCCATACATTTCATAGTGAGAGACAGATGCCATCCATGTTGGCGCATCGCGTAAAAATGACTGAACCGATTGTAATGCCGTTTTCATTGTTGGTCTCTGTTGTTGGAGTTTTTGCAGAACCTGTAGTATATATGTGTATGATACACACTTGGCCATTACAATAAAAGTAATTTTTCATATTTTTTTGTCGTTTAATAAGATCAAGTGTACTAAGTTTGGAAATATCCAGTTCCTTCAGTTCTGCGTGCTGACTTGATATTTCTAGGTTACCTATTTGATCTAAGGACAAACCGAGGGCACAGATGCTGTCATCAATGATTAATATTCAATCCATGATTATTTCGATCACTTCCACCATAACAACATACATACATATCTACCTACATATCGATAACTTCTTGTATATTTGCGCTAGTGTTACAATACTTTGTGTTTTCTTAGTACTTACCTTGTATTTTCATATCACATGATGCATTTTTTATTTTGATCTTTATATTACAAGCATTCCTTTTTCCACGTGTTATGTTTTGCATCACTTGATGTAACACACAAATCACGACTTTTCAGTAGAAGCCTCCAAAGTATTTTTTCGTTATCAATCGATCATAACTTTTTATTTTTGACGTGATACGTCTTTAAAATCACACCGACGGGTCCTTAAGGAAGTGTGCTAGCGCCAGCTCTTCTCAAAATATACATGAACAATCAGCTTTGCACACCAAATTCTGTGAGCATTTCGTGTATGCAGATGACCATGCACTAGCAGTACAAGCTCCTCGCTTTAACGAGATCGAACGAAAGCTCACCGTGGCTTTGGAAGCGCTTGGGAAATGATCATAACGCTCTTAAGCCAAATCCAACTAAAACCAAACTCATGCGCTTTCCTTCGCCCTTCCACCTTCGTAATCGTGAAGCAGATAATATTTCATGGCTAGGTGTCCCCACAGCACATTGTCACCATCCACGCTACTTAGGTGGCACCTTTGATAGAGCCCTCACATATAAATACCTACCATTGTCATAACACAAAGCAGAAAGTGGGCAAAAGAAACAACCTCCTTCGACGTCTTGAGTCATCGTCATGAGGAGCACCATCTCACGAACTTCGCCTTACTGGCTTGTCGCTGTTCTTTAGTGCAGATGAACATGCGTGCCCAGTGTGGTACCGATCCGCTCACGCTGAGGAAGTTAACATAGCCCTTAACGAGACCTATCGCACTATAACCGGTAGTCTAAAACCTACCCCGCTAAAAATATTGTACCAACCCGCTTGCAGATATAGCTCCACCAGATATGCGAAGAGAGGTAGCTACCGCACTAGAAAAATTAAAACAAGGAACCGACACCTGACATCCGCTGTATGGCTACACCATGCCACAAGCCCGCTTAAAAAGCCGTTAATTTTTTTGAGAAATACAGCAGCACTGAAATCTGATCCTGCTAAGAAAAGATGCGAACTGTGGCAAGCACAACACGCGGTCCCAACTGATTTTATAACCCCAGCAGAAGCCCTTCCACCAGGGCATAATCCCCAGTCACCAACCTGAAAATCTCTTAATCGACTTCGCGCCGGTGTTGGCCGGTGTCGAGAAAACATGCACCGATGGGGTATAGAAGATCAGGTGGAGTGTGATTGTGGTGCTGCTAGTCCGGTCAATGTCGCATCTTCTCTGTTGCCCTGTATTTCCGGCTCAGTGTTCTAAACAAGACCTTAACTTGGCCATTAATCAAGCGGTGGAGGTTGCGAAGTTTTGTTCCAAAACCATATAGTCTCCAAATGTTTCAGCGATTGATACGAAGAAGAAGTAGTAAATGTTGTCTTCATTAATGTAATTAATCGTAAAGTTCTTAGTATTCGTTAAAAATTAGCTTCAACCTAAACAAACTCAGCATTTTTAAGCGCTTATCAGTAAAAATGTACTACAAATGACTTTACTTTGGTATTAATCCGTAACACGACGTAATAAATATAAAAAACATTTACGGTTTTAGTAAAAAAAACAACTATAATTATAAAACTTAAATTCCACAATTTTAAACAAAATCTCTAGAATTAAATAAAATCATTTTTCAGCATTTTTCTTCATATTATTTTTGTCAGAGCGTAGGCAGATCAAGCCATAAATTTAAAAACACTTCTGCCCTACCAAAAGATAACTTATGCCTTTAAATAGGCCAAATAATATAAATAATAATATCCCAAATTGAAGGCCTTGATGTACACAATATATAATTTAAGGTTATGCCTTTATTTTTTAGCATTTTTCTTGATATCATTTTTGTCAGAGTGTAGGCAGATCAAGCCATAAATTCAAAAATTTAAAAACACTTCTGCCCTACCAAAATATAAGTTATGCCTATAAATAGGCCAAATAATATAAATAATAATATCTCAAATTGAAGGCCTTGATGTACACAATATATAACTTAAAGGCTTATAAGTTATCTTGCTCCAATTCAAATGCGAAAAAAAATATTGTTTATTTACAATACATTTTTTCGCATTTGAGTTGCAGCCATACAGGAAACACAGCTTTTATTTACTTTTACATACAGATTAAGTTATGGTGGAATAAAAAACTTACATACATACATATTGTACACATACATAAATCCTGAAAACACTAAACTCCTTTTAATGGGCAGTCGTGTAATAAAAAGAGGTGCGAAGCCGCACCTATGTCATGATTTGGTTTTGGAACAATGAGGTATGCTCAGCTGAGGTAGGTTATTCAGGTTGCTAGGACAACGACCCGATTAACATTCTGTCAATTTTGAAGAAACGAGCGAGGAAGGAAGATAAACGGCCGACGTAGATCCTACGGGATCTGTAAAATCTCTAGATTAGCCATTGAGATATATGTACAAACGACAAAGGCACGTTCATCCGACATCCTAATTTTGGCCATATCTTGTTGTGTCTATTCATTCAGCTCACAATATTAGTCCTCTCACGCGAATGAGCTTTGGAAAATATGGCTCCGGTTACAACGATACAATAAACAAAAATCTGATTACAATTATAAGACACAACAAAACAATGTTATCAAACACTTGAATTTACTGCAGTGTGTAGGTCATATTTATTACCGACTACACGAAGGTACCCATTTAAAGAAAATTCACGCGTTCAAGGCTTCATTCATAACTAAAACGTCCAGCTCAATGTTGTTTGCAAGAAACTAATCATTGAATCACACATCTTGCGTGAATTTCTATGAAACAAATGTCATGCGCATGCCTCATTGAAGGTTTATTGTTACAACTTCCTATATTGATTTAATTAATCATTGATCAATTATTTATTGTCAGTGATTATTCTGATCAATGATCACGCTATTCAAGTTTACTGTGTAGGTTGTTTCTGCAAGGGTATTAAGGCTATGGAATTTTAAAATGCATAACGATTCATAGACAGTCAATGTGATGGACGGACGACAAGTCAGAAAGATAGACTAGACTGTAATGAAAAAAACTCAATGATATCCTTATAATATGCATTATCCACACCATACATAAAAATAAAACGTCTGTTTGTTCGTTTGGGGAGTTTTAACGCGATAACGGCTGGACGGATTTTGATGAAATTTAGAATGGAGATAGGGATAGAATGGAGTTTAGATGGAAACTTACTATCCCGGAAAATAGTAAGTTTCCATGCGAAAACTGGAAAATGTTGATTGCTCGCTGTAAGGAACGGTTGCCATGGAAACGAAATAATAACAAGTCTGTCAAAAAGCATCGAGCTTTGGTGCCAAAGAGAATACAATACGTTGGTGCTATACTTTTGCATTGGTTTTTAATATCCTAGAAGTCGCGGGCGAAGTAAGTAAATTACAAATGCGAAAGTCTTTGTACACACAGACTGTATGTAGGTCAGTACATAGGTCAGTTCCGTAATGGCCGAATGGATTTTGATAAAACTTGGTAAACCCATAAAAAGTGGTCTCGTGGTCACACCGTACATGCGGGCAAAGTTAAAAGTTAACTAATAATGGATTTTTACGCATTAGATACGACCGCCCTGAAAGAACAATGGTAGAATTTAACGCAGGCGAAGCCGCGAGCTCCATCTGGTTGCAAAAACCGGGTGGGGCTGTATCAGGGCGCACGGCCGTTTCTTTGTCGTGAAACGTCTACGCCACGTACAAATCGCGAGTTATTCCGAATTAAAGATCACAAAACATACATTTTGCTGATTTTGCACTGTGCGTCCTGTCATTCTGTCTTTGACAAAAAGTAAATATTACATCATCTAGCTGACTAGGTATATGTACTCGTATTAGCTAAAAAATTACATGAAATTAGATCTCTGGGGCGTATAGTTACAGAATTATAAAAACGAGACAATATAGACTTTTTCGTTTCGTTTCGGGTCCTGGTACCCGTATGTATCAGTGTGATTTTAAATAACTAAGTTCCACCTCAAATAATAACGGATTTTTGCACAGTAGATACTACTGCCCTGAAAATTTAATGGTAGAATTTATTTTAAGAATTGATAAACTCATATGATCGAGTCAAATAAGCCAAAAACATTAATGTATATGTTACTACCGTGCCAAAAACAAGGATCAATCTCGGAATAAGAGATAATAAAAAATACAGAATACATAATAGTATAAATATCTGCGTCTTGTTATTCAAGGTTAAAAGTTTCAAAAATATTTTTTTTGCAAATATTTTATTAAGACATTTTGACATAATGACATACACTTTATTATTTTTACATCATAGTTAAAATATAATCGCAGCAATTCACATTTTGACGTGTCAAAGTTCTTCACTCGTAAACCTCGGCTCCTGTGCTACATTGCCCTACTGTTACATGTAAGCTCTCAATACCATAACATTGACTCTTGCGCCATTGGCTTAACAGTTCAATCATTTGTCATTCGTTACTTTAACGGTTGAACTATATAGGTTGCACCATCAGCCAGGTGATTTATTTACCGACACTTATGTCCATTACGAGTATTTACGAGTACAGAAAGTAACTCAACTTGGTAAAAGTAGATAACTCAACAATCGGTTTGCAACCGATAACGTAAGTCCAATAAGTGTGTTACAATCGGTTTGCAACCGATTGTAACACACTTATTGGACTCATTAAATATACGCTCAGCATATTTAATGATTCCAATAAGTGTGTCTCTCGTTTTAAACGGTAATAAAATTTCAACAGAATATAGAGAAAGAAGAAATCTTTTATTGTGCACATAAAATAACCTAACATAAGTATTCGTAATTATAATACTTTATGGTTACCATCAATATAATCTAGGTTGGCCACAGAATATGTCATAATAAAGGATTTTCAACTTGCTCTTATTTACTTACAATATTATAAATTTAAAATTGCTTTGCATTAAATTGCTTTCACTATTTTAAAGACTTGCACAATTCTTAAAGTTCTAAGTCCCCGCAGCTTTGCCCGCGTGGATATTTTCCTGATTTAAAAGTACCTATAAAGTATAAAATACTAAGTCCAGCTGTCAAATGTTTTTTTATCGATTGCTCGACTTCTACTCATCGCATCGAGATTCTAAGTTCATCAGATTTTAAGTTAAGTCAACGCTATCCAACAGTGACAACCAAGATTTAAAAATATACTACAATTCTTGTTCCTTAGCTAATTTTAAGCCCATTTTTATTTAAATTAAATATCTTCATTATTCAAACTTTATGTGACTTACTGTTTTACTACAAGTATGGATATAGATTGGCTGTACAAGGTTGATTTGACCATTTAACCTTTCTTTTTCGTGTAACCGTGATTAAGACCACCCATTAGTTTGTACCTATTACAAAGAGATAATCTACCTATCCTAACTCGCTACCCACGCAAATACGTGTTGTTATTGTTGTGCTATTATGTCCCTAAAGCGTGAGTCTAATTACTCGATTTGCGTGAATACCCTTACTACTTTTATTAACCATTCGTGTGTTTGCAATCTTTGTGGCGTTGCTAAACAAATCAGTGCGTGGAGTGTTGATAGTAGTTATGTGTCTCAAACATATTTTTACTAATTGCAGTTGGAGCAACAAGGAAATAGCATAGAGAACTGTTGCAAAAAATTGATCTAATTGATTGTTTTTATGGTTTTATTGTGGGTGGAATTGACTGGTGTCATTAGAACATAATGGTCGATGATTAAACTTTGGTACAATCCATGTTGTATGTAGGTATCATAAGTATGATAACCATGCCTCACCTATTGTTAGGTATACCATCTGAAACTTTTTTTAATATGCCTATCTTAATATCTTAAACACACTATTTTTTAAATTGTCATCCAATCCCGAGCTATGTTTGAATTTCAAGTCTCTAGCTAATCGGGAAGTTAGTATAAAATCACTTTCAGGATTTGCGCCGATCAGAAAGACAACAAAGCGAGTTAATAAAAACGTGGTAAAAAACGATGATGTAAATAAACCTCAAAAGGCTTACAAAGTTAACAGACATGATAATACTGCAGCATATTGTAAAAGCAAACAAAAAATATAATTATTTAGAAGAAGGAAGGAAGGAAAGAACAAAAATGTATATTTAAATGAAATTAACCTCTAATAGTTAGTATTTTTTAGCAAACTATATATATATATATATATATATATATATTATATTGTATGTATTGCAAGTCCTAATTGTTTTAATCTAAACCATCAAGTATCAAACTGACCAGGATCTAACAGAATTGACTCACACAACGCACCACTTTAACGTCAGTAGGATATAAAATGACCCACATTAAGGAACAATACTTCGTCATTGTTCCTCTTTGATCGAAATCCAAGATAAGGAAGTCAGGTCACGACTCTTTACGTAAAGCAACGACACAGTGCCGCCGGACGCGTGGGTGAAAGCAGTCACCACTTCCCCAGAACCTACCCTGACATCTTCGGTAGCTTGCTACAAGAATTACAACAACTTCCTTATAACACATTAGGTACATCTATTGTTTTACCGACTTCAAAAAAGAGGAAGGTTCTCAAGTTGATGTATATGTATGTAATATTTTTTGTTGAGAATGCGTAATATTCATATATTATGTTAGTCTAAATGGGTGTCTAAGCATACCAAAGTCTATCAAATTTTATATTCTGTATAGTATACAGGATGGTTTTTTGAGACGGGACAGTAAGGGCAGGTACCTTAACCATTTTAGTTACAGGGAAACGTTCCTAGGAGACCATCCACAACTTTTTTATTCTGAACTGCTTTCACTGATTTTGGAAAAAAAATACAGTCAGCAAGAAAATGTTCACTTTATACAAAAACTTTTTTTGATGCCAATTGATCCTGTTTCTTATAAGGATCAAAAGTATCTACTGGACCGACTGAGGTTTGACTACTAGAAATGTCAGAAATTGTATTTTTTCCCATACATTTCTTAGTTTCATGTTCTTAGGAGGCTGTCCAATCATGCAATCGATTCGTCTTCAGGAATAGAGCATCATAGGCTTTTTTTTACCCATTTTCGGCGAAGCAAAGGAATGATTATGTGTTCATTCATACTAAAAACTTGGTCCGATTTTGATAGTCGAGGTATCAATCGATTCGTTTTCACGTTCGGGTCGGGTAACAAATAGCCTATTGATATGCTATTTGCTACCCGACCCGACCGGGTTTTATTTTTTGAACTTATGTTATGTTTTATCGATTAAGTGAAGAATTGAAATGTTGTATTGAGAATATTATTCCACTAGATAAGTCCCATGATTTTCTTATTTGGTTACTTCAGTAGCAGGTAGGCAATTCTAAAGTTTTTTTTCTTTTAATTCTATTGTTTCTATTAAGTGAACGGGTTACTCCATAACGCTGGTGTATTACCGGTGTGTGAGAAAGATCAATTATATGAATTACGTGCTCTAAGTGTTTCCTACACGTGCGGCGTTAGTGTTGCCGATGCGCTGCAGTCTGTCGGAAGTTTCATGTAATCGGATGTAGGAAAAATGTTTAGTTTCTCTCTTAATGATTTTCCTTGTCCATTCATTTCTTTTTAGGGTTTCGTACTGGATCCAAATGGAACCCTTTTGTCATAGCTACTCTTTCTGTCAGTCAGGCTTGCAGATTCTAAACAAAATAACATTGGAATAAATAGTTCGAACACCCAACATTGAAATTTATTACTGCGCTGTGGAATTAGGCTAATGCGCTACTGCGTTCGCCTTGATCGCTACATTTAATTGACATAAGAGAATTCATTGTTTTCTTAAATCTAAACAAAAAATCCATGGACATGTTCTCTTGTGACAAAATAGCCATGCCATGGAGTAGTGCGGAATCTCGGCTTTTTATGAAAATGTAGTTTCCGGAACATAAAAAACACGTCAAATCGAAACTTCTTCGATAGATTGATCTACGCAGACATGCATCGTTTTATTTTATCGAAACAACCGACTAACAAGGTCGAGATCTTGCTACGATGTGGCAGCCGATCGGCATAACATGGTGTAAGAGTGTGCGTGAGGCTTGTGCGTACGAGCGGATCGGATATCTTGGGTACTTCACTTTCGATTTGGCGGAAAATGACAAAATATAGACTAAAAAAACTGTTACTGAGCTATTTATTGACAACTGGAAAACCATTTTGTCCATTTGTTTGACATATTGTGAAGGTATTTAATTTGACATTGTATTGTGATTGTTTCTGTGTATTATTTTATTGTAGACTAGCTGTACCCGCGGCTTCGTACGCGTGCTCTTTTCTTTAGGTTCAAAGTACCATAATGTGCTATTCCAAGATCAATATACCAACATTTGAACAAAATATCTTCAGCCGTCAAAAATACTTTATCAATTGCTCGGCTTCTAACTCACCGGATTGAGATACCAAATAGAGCAGATTTAAATCAAACCCTAAGCTATCTAAAAATAAAAACCGCATTGCAATCGGTCCAGTAGTTTTTACGTGATGCGTGAACAAACAAACAAACATACAGACAAACAAAAAGAAAGACACGCTTAACAGAAAATAAATTGTTGTATACCTATTTTAAGCACCCAAGAGCATGTTTTTCATTTGAATTCATTTAGTAGTTTGGGTGCGATGCGCGGTCAAGATACGGAAAAACAGACAGACAAAATGAAAAAGTAAAACAGTTTGGCTTCAATATCGAATATAGAGAACCATCCCATTATTACTTAAATATTAACATAACTTTGGACCCATATCCCGCCGAAACCCTTTACTTTTTCGGGATAAAACGTGTTCTCAATTTTAACCCATCATATAACTTAAGACAGTGCCAAGTTGCATCAAAACCCGTCCATTACTTTCAGCGTGGTACGTGTTCTTTTAAATATGTTTCAACCCCTAAATAATAACCAAATATATTTTTCGATATATAAAGTATCCTATGTCCTACCTCGTAATATGAACTCAAATCATACCAAGTTTCTTTTGAATTCATCCAGTAGTTCCGGTGGCGTAATGCGTGGCTAAGATACAGACTGACAGACATACAGACCAAAATGAAAAAAACATACAGTTTAGGCTTCATAATCGAATATAGAGTAACTTCCAAAAAAAACACTACAGTTTTAATGTACAGAATTTGAACCCATATCCCACAGGAACACTTTATTTTTTCGGGACTTAATGTATCCATAATTTTCACCTATTTAAACAATGTCTGTGCCAAGTTGCATCAACATCCGTCCAAAGTTACAGCGTGCTAAATGTTCTTTTAAATAATTTTCCACCCCTATCCTGCAGGAACTTTTTAATTTTTTGGTATGAAAAGTATCCAATGTCCTACCTCGAAGTATGAACTCAAATCATACCAAATGTAATTTAATTCATTGAGTATTTTCGGCGTGATGCACTTCCAAGGTACAGACAGACAGACGGACAGACAGACAGAAAGACAAAAATTAAAAAAATACAGTTTTGGCTTTAGTATTGAATATAGAACGGCCCCCAAAAATTTTTACAAAATATCTTTTATTTACAGAATTTGGGACATTATCCCGCAGGAAATCTTTATTTTTCGGGATAAAAAGTATCCTCAATTTTAACCCATCATATAAACTATGACTCTGCAAAGGTGCATCAAAATTCATCCAGTAGTTTCAGAGTGGTAAGTGTTTTTTTAAATAACTTTCAACCCCAATCCTGCGGGAACCATTTCATTTTTCAGGATAAAAAGTAGCCTATGTCCTACCTCGTAAAATGAACTCAAATCATACCAAGTTTCATTTAAATTCATTCAGTAGTTTCGGCATGATGCCTAGCCAAGATACAGACAGACAGAAAGACAGACAAAAATGATAGAAAACAGTTTTGCAATCAAGAGAAAGTTAAAAAAAAAACTAAATATCTTCAATGTACAGAATTGGACCCGTTACGGGTTTATTATAAGTAATAATAGATAAGGTATCTGGTGCTATGATTTATTTGACTTGACATGTATGTGGTTTAGTTGACATTTTTAATTAATTGATTGACATTTGCTTTGCCATAAAATGTTGTTTTTATTTTTTTGATGTGTGTAATAATGTGTAATTGGTGTAATTAATGCCGTTTTTTATTACAATAAATTAAATTTGAATTTGATTTTTTTAAGTTGTTGATCCCGTTCTACCTGAAAAAATCTGACACCAGAAGACAGCGCTATCTTATACGTGAAGCAAGCACGTTAAACAGGCAACTACTACTGTTTGTTGCTGTTTGTTTGTTTGTCGTATGAGGTAGTGCTGGCCTCTGGTGTCAGAGTGTGTCAAGCCGCCCGAAGGCCTTTTGGCCTCCACATGGCTTATCGACTGGTATTAATCAATAACAGCCGGGACAGACAGCTTAAAGTGCCCTCCGAAGCACGGAACGATGGAAAACCGCACATAACTTAGAAAAGTCATTGGTGCGGAGCCTAGGAACGAACACGGTATCGTTGGATTCTAAGTTGCACTATTGAACCGTTAGGCTACCATCGCTCTTACTACTACTAAAATCATAAGACAGCTGAAACTAAGTTTGTATGCTCAACTCCTCTACTTTTGGGCAAACTCCTCAAAGATGACTTAGATAACCACAATCGTAATTGAAACTTACGAATGCCAAATAAACATTGATTGATAGATGACCATTCAATATTTCAATAATACAAAATTAAATGCAAATGATCGGTCCTACACAATAAGCCAACAATATATTATAATAGAAAGCGTTTTATCTTCGGGCACATGCCGAAGTGTCTCGGTTGTGCAACAAGAGGTTGTATAACATCGATGTATAGTGCATTGCAATACATGCTAATGCGTTGACTTCCGAACGGACATGTCAATTTGGTTAGCGACATGCGCACGCATTGTTGGCCATACGCCGTTTGGTGACCTAAAAGCACAATGCACATGTAGCATCCAGTACAATGCTTGACTTGCGAAGCTATCGATTATAGATTTTTATCTACTTTCCCCGGTACGTTTTAGTTTTAAGAATGACCGTAATTGTCGGGTAGCTGAAACAAAAGACCGAACTATATGCGCGATAGCACATGCATACATATATACCTACCGCGATACCTACCTAGTTATCCGTCGTTAAGGCTTAGGCCCGGCTCAAAATTGAATATCGACAATTTTACGTGCCCGCGACTTTGCATGCGTGGCAATAACAAATTTCATAAAACTTCGATAAGTAGAATCCGAATAATCTATGTTCTTATCGATTGTTTGGCTGCTACTTATTGGATTGAGTTATCAAGGAAAATCAGTTTTTAAGTCAAAACTTAAGCTATCCAACACTGACAACTGCATTGCAATCGGTCTAGTAGTTTATACGTGATGCGTGAACAGGCAGACAGACATATTTTTTAGTATTTTTGTTTATTTATGGCTTACCAACAACTATTACACTAAACATTCCTAAATTATTATAGATTACGCTTAAGTTGTCTAGCTAAGTGCCCAGTTCTTTACAGGCAAACACATCATGCAACATATCAAAGTCTATTTAGAAACATATCAAAGAGGACAAAATTGAACATGGAGAAGACGTACTTTTAATACTAGCATTAAAATATTCTGACGACTTCTTGTGAAACCCGCCCAGTGAGTCCATAATAACCTCTGTTACACTACCACATTCATTGAAAAGCTTACCAAGTCTTGGAACCACTGGGTTTTTACTTTTTACCCAGGGAAGTTCGTCAAAATGGCGGTACAAATAAATTAATGGAATTTTAAAATGAAATTGATTCAGAAAATCTGGGCAATCTAATTGATTTCTATCTAAGGAGCTTATAGGAGAACATTAAATCTAAAAATACTTCGTTTCGACAAAGAAGACATACTGAAATATTTTACCATCATATTACTAGAAATTATTTTTTATAACTGCACTGTACGACAAATGCCAAAGAAACATTTATTGAATCCTCTCAAGCCTAAGCATTTGTCGGAAAATGCGGTCTCCAAATCAAACTACAATATTCTAAATTGCACCTAAATTGTCAATAATACCAAGATGCAATGTTAGAACTAGAACAAATGTTAATGTACTACCCAGGATGACTCCTAAATCTCTTACAGAACTAACTTCCCTAACCGTATTGCCGCTGGTTGTATTTCATGTAATATGTTTATGATAACGAGTTACGAGTAAATTTTATATGCATACACTTTTTATGGTTAGGTTGCCTTAGATTTAGTGCGCATCAGTCTGTCAATGCATTGAGATCTTCCTGTAACAGCAATACATCATCATATGTATTCCCAAAAAAATCAATTCGTTGGTAAACATAAAAGGTACTGAGTGTTTGAAACATTGACGCAAATCATTTATAAATAGGTTAAACAAAATAAAACCTAAATGAGACGTTTGGGGAACTCCTGAATCAATTTTAACACGTGCACGCAAAAAAGAGTCAAACCAAATCAGCATATCATATTTAAAAAAATGATATAATTTTGTTCGGTAGCTTATTTTAAGTATGTACCCTAGACCATATTTTGTAATTATCTTCATGGTACAGACTTTTTATTGCTTACTGCTTTATTATATGTATAAAGTATAGAAGATATAGATATAAGTATAGATAATTAAGTAAATAATTACAAAAGTATTGAGTCTACGTATAGATTTGTAAAGCTAAATCGATTTTAATTCTCAACTCTCTCTAATACTTTAGTAAGTGTTTTATTTGTGATGTGAAGTTATTATGTAGCCATTATGACCTCATATACTTTTACTGGCTGAAACATAAGCAGAGCGCTTACAAATTAGTCACCTTGCCGTTTGGTGGCCTACAATATTATTGTACATAAAAAACGCAATTTAAAAATTATGCTCTTCATCAATGTTCTTTCTTTTGTATAGGTAAAGGTTGTACACATTTGTTTTTCTTGTCAGTAAGTAATCAGGCCGTTATTTAAATGCAAAGTAACCTTTATAACCTGTGTTTGTCTTGGTAATCAATTATGATATTATACCTGTAATTAAAATAATATTTTAGTGGCTCTACATTGCGTTATTTAACCATAGTGTCACAATTTTCCTTAAATGGGTAAGCAGTAGGTATCATATCTCTATAATTTCCTGTGTTATGTAGAATAACACTTTCATTCATCCGTTCCCACATTAGAAAATCTATGTCACATAGTTTGGCAATTGGTTACCTGCAAGTTATGTCTTGCTCTGCTTCCTGTTCAATTTGCGAAAATTATGATTAATCGATTAAAATATATTGCAATGGGTACCTGTTTATGGCCCAGAAACAAGAAGTTAATTGCCAATTATTGAAAAACTTATTACAACTCTTACGTTACATAAAGCGAGGTGCAGGACCAGATATTAGCAAATTGGAACGAAATTGAACGTTCTTGTAAAAACCCGCCTCATATTGTGAGCATGTAAGCACGTGTGGAGTGAGGGCCGGAAACTGTATAACCTAAATACAAGGCTACTTGAGGCATTTATATCAATTAACAATCGATACAACGATCCTATGATATAAATTCTGATACATTGCGTTCCATCGATTGTAACTAGTTTTTTTTTAGGTTTGGTATTTGTAGTTGCTCGCATTTTGTTGACCAATTAAATCAAAATAATATAATTAAAACTTTAACTTACAAAAAGTAACTTTTGTCGCAAAGTATGCCTCAAATATGTAATGTTATATTATAACGATGATCAGTGAAAATGGAAGGATAATTATCGGATCATACAAATTGAAAGAGAGTATCAAAATTCATCTGAAATGATACAAAAGCCATTTGATTTGTATCATTCCTGATAATGGACATGATATATGTTGGTATTTACCGCAACATAATGCTTTGATAAGGCCCGTTACACACTTGTTAGTATCTACTTGTTTCCTTATTTCTTGTTTTATTGTAATAATTTTGTGTGTATCGAATATTTATTTATTTTATTTACTTCGGCCATATTCTTGAATAAACCGATCGATCGGTGTTGGTATAGTTTAGTACGTTTCTTACCTACTCTGACTCAGTGCGAAACGTCATATTCCATTAACGATCCAATTTCTGTACGACGCTGTAAATATTTCTATATTATAGGAGCTTCTTGGGAATTACCGATTAAGGATCTAAGTAGTCTACTTTTTTCATTTTTTTGTTACATCTCGTAACATTTTATTGCAACAATAAACCATTTAAAGCTATGGTTCAGAAGACGAAGATGATGTTTATGGTCATGAATAAATTAGATTCTTGATTAATATTTTTTGTTTCTAATAATAACTACCTGAGTTTCTACTAATTAGACATGACTTAAAGAGCAATTTTAGCAGTTCCCACGAAAATAGATTTTCTTAATTGCTTAATTGTGAATGTGAAGCTGTGTGAATCTTTAGTAGGTACTTTGAATTTTTAAAAAAAAGTAACTTCTATTTAAAAATAATAATTGTATAATTTATAAAACCGAGTTTTTTTTGACACCAAAGACATGATAAATTTTTTGCTAGGAAGGTTTATTGGTATACCTTCATCATCAGCCTATTACGATCTCACTGCTGGGATACACGACTTCTCTCAGAGAAAGATGGGCCCTAAGCCACCACGCCGCGCGCCGGCCCAGTTATTTACCCAAAATTACAAGAAGTGTAGATTATAGGTATTTGACCCTATTCATCCCCATTATACCAAGATTTATTACTTATACAGCATATATCCCAGTCGGACTCTTACGCATGGTCTGCTTCGGAAAGTACCACACCTTTGTCAGATATTCAACCGCCAAGCAGTAGCATAGTATATTCAGTATATTCGGGACAATTGCACACCTTTTACCTAGCCCCAAACTAGGATACCCTGTACTATGGGCACTAGATAACGAATATACATACATAGATACGAATATTACGTCCATGACTCGAAAACAAACATTTTTGCTCATCACACAAATGATTGCACCCTGCAGGATTCGATTCGTACCTAGGGTCTCTAGCCACTAGACCAACCGTAGAATTGTGTAAACATTTCTGTGTTTCGGTTTGAAGGGAAATGTTTCCAGCGAAATTACAGGGCAATGGGACAAAAAAAGGAATGGCTCGGAGTGACGAACGCAGTGCAGTGACGCGCGATTTTGCAACCAAAGTTCTGGGTGGCACTGCAACTGTTATAGACAGGCCGTGACGCTTACCATCAGGTGAGCGACCTGCTGGACTCATCAATCAACACTCAAAGATTACCATAAACGTACCACAAACTAATAAATATGTATATAATAACTGTCTAATAGATCTAAACGTTGTCTTGTGCCAAAGCACATACAATTACGTCATGCATTCGTCGCATGAGAACTTGTTGACTTGTTTGCGCGTATCACTTTCATTGTGTAGGTACAGAACTTGCCACTTGATTTGTACCAAGATCACTAGTTTTTCTCATACATAGTACCTACATTATCTCTCTCTCACTCTTTTCGTGTGAGTAGACCTAAGTTTAAGCAGAGGAAATCGAACGAGCTGATGGCGAAAATGATATCTGGCGAAAATGGTAAGGCTTGAAATCAAGCATTTGTGATCTCAAAGTTTAGCATTTGGTTTTACAAAGCCAACAGTAAACTGCTCTTTTGTTTCAACACACAGCACAAAATAGCTTTTTGTCTGTTGTGCGCTTTTGTTGCAGCAGAATGCCCGTTACAGTTACAATAACGACATTAGGGACATAGGAACGGCAAGGAATGTGGATGACGCCGTCGCGTCGCAACACTCGCGACAAAATGCACATCGCCTTTAATGGGCATACGCTTCTAACGAGCTTTTTAACCAACCATTGAGCTATGTGCCCTCAAAACATCTCAGAGGAACCACAAGTGTTTAAAAAATAACGCAAGTTAAAAGCCAGTACATGGGAAAAAACGTGATAAAGAATAGACGTATTTTTACAGAAGAATACCAACTGCATAAAACTCTTCAAAATATGATGTTGAAATAATACTGTACGTACTATAAATGACACATTGTGTTAGATTGTCAGAGGCCTAAAAATAGGTTGACAAAATGAGCCAGTTATGTATTTTAAACTGGCAGCCCGATGTCCAACAAATTGTTAATGGGTGATTCCACTTGAGAGCGATGGAAGCCTAACGGTTCAATACAACTTAGAATCCAACGATACCGGGTTCGATCCTAGGTTCCACACCAATGACTTTTCTGAGTTATGTGCAGTTTTACATCGCTCCGCGCTTCGGAAGGCACGTTAATCTGTCGGTCCCGGCTGTTATTGATTAGTAGCATTAGTTAAGCCATGACAGAGGCTCTCGGGCGACCTGACAAAACTCTGACACCAGAGGCCAGCACTACCTCATACGACAAACAAACAAACAAACTTTAGAAGAAATCAGAATCCCGATAAACTGATGTTACAAACATAGATATAAATATATTTCAATGCCGAGTTATAAGTACATTCATCTTTAAGGCTACCTTCATACCTTACACTTGCGAGACCACAATAACATTTCAATTAGCAATGGCGATTGCTATGCGTGCCTCATACTGAACAAACGAGCGTTGTCGTGTCCGCCAGTGTAGGTATTCCCATGACAAACTTTTCGAAACACTTCCAAGCGCTGATAGAGTAGAAAAGTCACATTCAAATATCACAGGTACTTACCCAATTCTAGAAACCAGTAGATTGCGGCAATGTTGCGTTTGTTATATTAAAGCGCCGAGAGCATCAGTTTCATTTCATAGCACAAACCCACTAACCCACATTATTATGAAACTCAACAAACGTAATGAGTAGTCCAAAGTTTTTGATAATGCATTAACATTACGATTGAAAAGAGAATAAAATGGTGTAATGTGAGAGTTTGTGTGTGTGTGTGTGTGTGTGTGTGTGTTAGTGTGTCTGCCTGCGTGACTACAGGGTAAATTAGACCTTTATATTATGTACCTATCTACACGTTCTGTACCTAAAAAACGATTCTATTACAGATAAGAAACCGCTAGGTATGTAAATTTTAACTTACCTAACCGTGTAAATAACAGTTGACTGTTTTTTTGTTGCACCTTGGCTATGACATTAAAAACTCCATATAATATTCAAGCTCCTATCTGAAAACCAAACGAACATACTCTAGATTTACAAGCTCGTTAGCTCACGAGCCATATCTAATTTTTTGCTAAATACTGGTTTCTACTGTAATTATACTAACAAGGAATGAATGCGGAATGTAAGTGACACTAGTCACTTACATTCCGCATTCATTCCTATGCACTACAACTAACTAACTATTCATACTAGCAACTATGCTAGTGTTTCGCCGAATGCGGATCTGTGGCCCTAGAGCCTAGGACGGTGGAGCCATGTGGGCGACACCCACGGCGTCTGTCACCTACGACTTACCGTCAGTCACTCAAGATCAGAGGTCGTTCACCAGCAACACTGCTTAGCTATTGAAACTACTCAGAAGGGCAAGCGGTCATAATTGGTGATATTTCATCATACCAGTGAAAACTTGTAAGTGGCCACCTGTTAAATGTCCTTTCTACTTATTACTTTTTTTTTTTTTTTTTTTTAATTATTTGATGAACAAGCAATGGACAGAGCGACGCATTGAATCGGAAAGATCTGGCATCTTTCCGATTCGGAGGCCGGACGCATACATATTAATATTTTAATCGGTTTTAAAAAGAAGGTTGGTCTTAATTCCACTGTTTCTTGAAAACGTATTCTGCTTTCTTGCTTTTGGATTTGACTATGAGAGTCGACCTGATCATCCAAGAAGGTTAAAGTTTTATGATAATTAACTAACTATCCGTCCATACTTTTATTTTAAAAGCGATAGTAACTGTCTGTCTATCTGTATCTTTATCTCTACCGATTTTGATGAAATTTGGTACGGAGATAGTTTGAACCCTGGGAAAGGATGTAGATACATTTTATTGCGACAAACTGTAGTCCGCGTGGAAGAAGTCACGGACAAAAGCTAGTATTATTATGAAGCTTTAGGTTCTGCCCTGTTCTGCGAAATTATTAGTAAATGTTCTACGAAAGTTGGTTGTTTGAAAACGTTGATTACTCCTGAACTAGACCTTACCTGTTGCCCGCCCCCATTAATTCCAAAACGCAATTACAAGTTGATAAATAACTTGCCACCCACATCAAGCTTACTTGCCTCCCTATAAAGTATAACAACTTGATCTCCTATCTTGACATCCATGTCACAATAACTTGAGTATTTATGTATGAATATATTCTCGTCTGATATCTTAATTACGGATTGATGACCACGCATGCGTCAACTGCGGTGCAAAAACAAAGAGCAAAAAACCCTGGACGCGGAAGACTTAATTGTGTTTCATCCGTCACGTTTTTTACATGCATCTAATTAAAATTATTCTATTATTCGCCACTGGGAATGAATTTGAAATGCTGAAGCTTTTTGTAAATGAATATTTCATGCAAATAGAACATGACAATATTTTTGCCTAATTAGATGCTTCAGCTGTACAAGTTTGTTTTTTTCCTTGATCCTTTACCGCAGTGCAGAAATGTGAGCATCGTCGTTGATCTGTCCAAACCTGCTTTCAGCTGGTACAAATTTAATCTCCATTTATGGTAATTGGTCCACTAATGTGACTAAACTGAAAGACTCGTGACTCACCGATAACGTCATAAAATGACTAAGCTCGGCTTAGGTAACAGGTAAAACCACCGAAGTAAGAAAGGACGAAAGGCTGCGAAACAACAACAAACAACAATTTTGTATGAAACCTAGTGTCGCCTGTTGCATATCCGAACGAAATACATATTGTCTGTTGACACACAAATTACACAAAATTTTGTGTGATGTTACTTCATAATCTCCGGGTATTCTGCACCGATTTAAATGGTCTTTTGTTTATTTGAAAGGGTAGACCTCCAGAATGTATTATAAATTTCATCAAAATTGATTCAAAGGTGATGCACTGCCAAGGGTTATGTTTTTGGGGTGTATATATGTTTGGGTTATGTGTTTGGCCTTTGGCGCGTCCTACAGCCTAAACGGCTTGATGGATTTTGATAAATGAGGTATCATTGGATTCGTCTTAATCACTAAAAAACATAAGATATATGAAGTATCCAGAAAACTAATGTGGCATACAACTGCTATATATTGTATTTCCGCCGACGGAACAAAAAATTTACATAAACCTATCGAGAGAGGTATTAAAATGAAGTTCTTGAAAAGAAGATTCCAAAAATTCATTAAGCTGCCTTGATCTTAAAAATTTTTTGGAAACTAAAATGTATCAAATAAAATAAAATTATTACAAAAAGAAAACGACTGCGACTAAAACTAAAAAGAGACAAACAAGCTTGAGATTCTTCATTTTGAAAAATAAGATGCTGTCGGAGGTATGAAGGTACAGTATGAACCAAACTTAATGGCGGCTGTGAAGTTGTTGCGCAATAGCAAATATTAGGTATGAAGGTACAGTATGAACCAAACTTAATGGCGGCTGTGAAGTTGTTGCGCAATAGCAAATATTAGGTATGCGCGGGTGTTAGATGCGCGATGCCGCGCTAACAGCGCACTTCACAGTCGCCATTAAGTTTGGTTTTTAGCTGATCCCGTCAAAGGAGAAATAAAATGCATGATAACTCCGACTGCATCTTATATTTGAAAATCAACAATCTAAAGCTTGTTTGCCTCTTCCTAGTTTTGTTCGCAGCCGTTTTTTTTTGTAGTAGTTTAATTTATTTCTAAGAATTATATTTTGTAACAAATACAGCTGACGTGAATTAATCATTTTACTCTTAGGATTCTCACTAGCTCAACGCAGCATCTTTAACTTTAAAAACGTACCTACTATCATCCAGACTAGACGGGAAATCCACAGGAAAATAGGTTATACAGAATCATAATAACATCATTAAAATTCTCAGTATTCCATTCGTCTACAGGAAATGGTCCATCTGTTGCTGGAATTAGAATGATAAAGAGCTTTTCTTCGCTCGCCTCAATATGTTAAACTATCCTATACCTACCAGCGCGTTGGCCTGTCAGAGCGACAGATTACATACCTATTCGTATTTTTTTTAATTGTAAACCGGTGTTTGTAGGCCCAATGAAAACCGGTGTTTGTAGGCCCAATGAGCTTCATTGGCAACTGCATGGTTCATAGATAATGTCAATGTAATTCAGTTTGAGTTTTTGTACTGTAAACGCATCGGTCAGTCATTGCCAACATAACAATAACCTGGCGACGCGGGTGTTATGTGTTACAGATATGAACATTTGAACAAGTCATTTTTTTACCCGACTATAGCAAAGCAAGGGAAGGGTAATGAGTTTAACAGTCTATGTACGTATATGTATCTATGTATGTGGTTACGTGAATGTTCCACCATAGCGTCGCCCTTAAGTGTTCGATTTTGAAAATCATGGTGTCAATCGATTCGTCTTCAGTTATAGTGTCATAAGCTATTTTTTTTTACCTTACAAAGGCCTTATAAGGCAAAGTAAGGATTATGTGTTCAAACTAAAAACTTGGTCCGATTTTGACAATCGATTCGTCTTCATGTATAGTGTGGCATAGGCTATTTTTTTACTCGACTACGGTAAGACAAAGGAAGGGCTATGTGGTCAAACTAAAACCTTGGTCTGATTTTGAAGCGAGGTATCAATCGATTCGTCTTCATCGCAAGAGTGTCATGGGCTATTTTTTACCCGACCGCAGTCGGGATTTAGTTTTTGAACTTATGTCTTGTTTATTATTCTTAATTAATATATAGGTACTATTTTACGACCCGAAAAAATACTGCATAGGTTAGTTTAGGGTTTTATTAGGAACTTTTGAGATCACGACTTCTCTACTACCTTCAAAATTATTCAGGAAGTTCTGGGGTTATCGGTTCGGGCACGGTGGGCTCGGTGACCGCTTGGAAGGGAAGATGTGTGCCTTCCATATGACTTCCATCCAATCCGGCGGTATACTTCGTGATGTAGAGCTTTCCATCGGTGCCTATGAACTTGGTCTCGCCTTCGACTACGAGGACTGCTGTACCGTTGGTAGTCTGGACTAGACGGCCTGTCTCGGTTACTTCCGTTCCCTCAGCTGTGTGGTAGTGGAGGGTGTACTGCCCCAGCTCGTCGTGGGTCTCTTCATGCACTAGGGCGGGAAGTGCTCGCCGTGCTAAGGTCTCGGAGTCGACGCTTGGGGCGGCCAAGGAGGCTGCGAAGAGGCAGGCGGCAACTAGGAACTGTTTCAAAACAAAGTTTTAACTATAAGTTTGACTAAAATTTGCCATTTTCAATTTAACCGTTTACCGTACCGATTAATCAAAAGAATCAAAACTGAAACGTACACCACACCAAGGCTTTTTTTTATGAAGGACTACTTGCCGTTAGCCTCTACCGGCCTCTACAGCGTACCGGGGGGGGGATATCTAACTAAACTCCCCTGGGTCAGTGATTAATAGCGATCCAGGGGGCCCTGAACTATGGCTAGGACCTCATAAGTGATTTGATAACTGACCACCATTTCGGAATACATCTCTGAGAAGAAATGGCAAGAAACTCAGAGAAGAATAAAGAAATTGACTAATTATGGGATTTGTCGGTGTCTGATTATTCGTGTGTTGATTGGTGACTGGCTAGACAACTCCATTGCTGCTTGCAGAGCAGTACTCGTAGCAATAGCATCGTCTGGATCGCTCGGAAAATCGTGGGGGTGCCAACGCTCACACCAAGGCCGGGTTGCACCACTTTTATAGGAATTTTTGATCATTTTAAAACGTCTGTAAAACCACAGAATAAATAATAGTACAAGGTAAAACTTCGAATTATGAAGTAGGGTGGTATCACATCAAAAGTGAATATGATTAGTAACAATTCACTTCATACAAAATCTAGACAAAGATAACGGTAATCTATGCTTATTACATCGATTATTGGTAACAGATCCATCACTTTTTTTATAAAAGGCATGGCAAATGGTAAAGATACTTATTTGTGTTTTAGCTTTAAAAATTCCAAAAGTTAGATATAAACTTCATAACACATAAAAATAAATCACGGAAGAGAAGGACAAACAGCAAGAGCGCCTCCAGAATACCTAATTCTAATTTGTAACTAATTAGTAGTTTATAATATAACTTAAACTGTTGGGGAAATATTTTTAATTATTTTTAACTCACCAATTTCATTTTTCCAAAATGTTGTATCGGCCTTCAACGGAAAACTAATGTGGATATAGCATGTTTTTACTATTTTATAGGAAGTACCTAATGTGATTTGCAATACATAATTAATTTTCGATTAAGTCATCGAACATCATTATAGCTGCTTAATTGCGGATTGCAATGCGGAATTACCTGATCTTGTCTAGTCAAGTTGCATTATTAGTACACAATTAATGCAACTAGATAGATAGATAGATAACTCTTTATTGTACACCACATAGAACAAAAATACAATAATAACTAAAACATTTATACAAAATATATGGGACAATGGGCGGTCTTATCGCTAAAAAGCGATCTCTAATAGTCTTAGTCTAGTCTAGGCTAATAGTCTTTATTATAACGGAAAATAATAACAATAACATGCCCTACAATACCAATATTAGGTATGTATATGACTAACATGTGAATATGGAGAGTAATATAATATATGTATAACAGTTATTGCAACAATAATTTAAAAATGATAACGTTATATTTATGAAACTATACGTAAAATAACGTAACGTAAACCTGTTAGTTAATGTATCTATGCTCAAGCTAAATCTAATTTATTATTAGGTACAAGCTGAACCGACAGCTTTGCCCGCGTTAGCCCTTACGTGTTATTCCAGGACCAAAAGTGCCTACATAGTATGATATACTATATATCTTCAAAATTCGTTCCATATAGTTATATTATATTATAATTTTTATTATTTTTTGTTCGGCTTCTACTCATCGGATTGAGATACCAAGTACCCCAGTTGAGTAGCTTATTTAAAGTAAAAGGGGTCATTTTACAAAAAAACTTCTTTGTACATATTTGTTGATACTTACTGCTTTATTATAAGTACTAGCTGATGCCCGAGACTTCACACGCGTGGTCATTTCTATAGGTTAAAATACCTATATGTGCTATTTCAGGACCTAAAATACCAATATACCAACATTTGATCAAAATTCCATCAGTCGTCAAAAATATTTTTATAGAATGCTCAGCTTCTACTCATCGGATTGAGATACCAAGTACACCAGTTTTTAAGTTAAACCTAAGCTATCCAACAATGAAAACCGCATCGCAATCGGTCCAGTAGTTTTTACGTGATGCACGAATAAACATACAGACAAACAAACAAACTAACAAACAAACAGACAAACACAATTCAAAAAAATGTTCTATTCTGGTTCAGTAGCTTATTTTAAGTACCTAGGCCACTTTTTTTTAAATTATCTTCATTGTTCAGACTATTTCGTTCTTATAGCTTTATTATAAGTATAGATATAATAGATAGACTTTAATAAACTTTTGCTTCAGATAATTGTCGTATGTAGGCCTGTGAAATACTCGATCAACATACAAGCCGATTCCCCGTGAAAAATCAGTTCGCTTTGGCATCTATGTATAAATTAACCAAATGTTTTAATTAAACTATAGAGCATTTATTTGATTTATTCATAAAAAAGTTAATTGCAGATTTTTGAGATTTTATATTATCAGAACATAATCCTTCAGGCTTCCTGAAATTAATGTTATTTTATAGTTTTTAGAACGTCTACGTTAGTTGCTTAATTAATTTAACAATTAATGTTTATTCACATAATTAAAATACACATACGTTTTATCTATTAATAACTAGATCTTCTAGTTTGTCTAGATTTTATTTTGATTCGCAAAAAGATGCAATTTATCATTGCCCCGCAACGAATACAATTTAACACGGTCGTTTTGGTATTAGTTTCGGATGTTAAATACCTACGGAACATGTAAGTAAAAATCTAAAGAAACGAGAATAATTTTGTCTATTGGCAAAGATTTAGATATATTAGGTACTAGCTGTACCCGCAGCTTCGCACGCGTGGTGTTTTCTCTAGGTTAAAAGAACTCTATGTACTATTCCAAGAGTTAAAATACCAATATAGGTACCAACATTTGATCGAAATTCATTCAGCCGTCAAAAATATTGTTTCGATTGCTCGGCTTCTACTGATCGGATTGAGATACCAAGTACACCAGTTTTTAAGCCGAACCCTAAGCTATCCAACAGTGAAAATCCAATCCGCATCGCAATCGGTCCAGTAGTTTTTACGTGATGCGCGAACAGAGAAACAGACAGACACGATTTAAAAAAACGTTATATTCTTGTCCTGTAGCTTATTTTATGTTCCCTACAATATTTTTTTAATTATTTTCTTTGTACAGACTATTTCGTTCCTATTGCTTTATTATAAATCTAGATAGATGCCTATTATACACCTAGAATTTTATTGCAGCAATCAGACAATCATCCGATTTGGGAATGAAATAATATTAATTTTGTGATGTGGTAACTCGGACACGAAATACGATTTCATGATAGGCTAGCCAACAACTTAATAAAGATCTGAGTGGCAAATTATATTTATTTATAGGTGTCATGTAATTCATGTGTCGTCCGTACTGAGCCTCGTGGGACATAATACAAATAAGGTTGACTCGGAAGAATTAAATCCCTAAAAAATTCAATTAATTAACAAATGTGTGTAGATTAATTGATCTTTAATTCCACAATAGTTTTTATTTGACTCGTGCTATCACAATCTAAGAGATTTAAACATAGCAAACTAACTTCTGCCTTATGTCTTTGCAATCGTGGGTAATTAAATATGATTTTGTTGAACCGGAATTATAGACCTGCTGAATATTTTGTTTATTACATCATTTCTGGCTCTGTGGAGCAAAACATTGCCAATCTGTGAGTCATCGCTGCGCGTGAACTATCAAAATATCTAAATTACACCTGGTGAAATGACACGTTGCTTCATTTGTATGGTATAAAACAAAAATACGAAATTCCTCGTCGAATGACCAACCTTGACCATAGACATGCAAATGTTTCGGAGCTGGTTTATGTGCGAGCTGCGGTCAAGGAGATGGTAAGTTGTACCCAACCAAACATTTGAATATTTATAGAGATGCAGGGTGCGAAAGGAGTTTCTTGTTACCCTTATCAAAGAATTAATAAATGATCCTTATCTTCATCATCAGCCTTTATTTGTCCACTGCTCGAAGTAGATTTCTCCTAGTGAAAGCTACTGGGCGTGATCTTCGGCTCTTCTCATCCATTTCCTGTCAGCCGATTTTCACAAGTCACTCCACCTGGCAGGCGTGGCGGGCGCATGACACTAAGTATTCCAAAACGCGGTGTCTACTCTAGAACTCGTTTACCCCAATGGTCGGTAAACGGTTTTTCGAGAGATGTGACCAGCCCATGTTGTACCCACCTAGCACTACCCTTAGTAGTACTACCCTTATGTATGGTGTTTATTATCCGCTAAACCCCGCAATATAAGATTTATTTTTAAGTATTCATTTTCTTAATTTTATTTAATAATCGTCAAACGTAGTTATTGTATTATTTCAATTTGGTAATTTTTTAGGATAAATTTTCTTCGAACGACCAACATTGTAAATAGGTATGATATCACTGTACCTACCGTTTTTGATATGATCATAGATCTGCCTACTCGGAACATATCGTAATCCTAGATGTGATGCACTAAGACGAAAAGATTCTCTCCTGAGAATGGTTTAATAATGTGTAAATATTATAACGAAAATTAATAATATCAGAACGTGAAAATTAATAATTTGGAACTCATCACCGATACCATATTTACTATACCTCGGTACTCATGTAAGCTGTAGCTTATCAACAAAAGTTAGCACTCACTAACAAGGAGCTGTAAGATTTGCAGACGCATTGTCAATTACACTGAAATAAACTACGGATAAAATCACATTGAAACTGCACGCAATAGACTGCTAATTGATTATAGATCGCGGAAGTGACACGCATATTAGAAATTTGAGAACGAATCAAACCATGCATGGTTTTTTGTTCGATGCGGTGGTCTAATCTGCCATGCATGGACATTTCCGCGTAGGTCCTTAGCTATCAGCCCACGTAGGACCCGAGGCTGCGACGGCACTACCATCATAGATCGTATTCAATGGCATGATTGGTATTCTATGAGCCTCTATGAATAAGGTTGCTGTGGCTGTCATTTCTAAAATCGGTTTCCTTATGAGAAATCAATCAGGTTTTATTGCCTTGTCCACAGTTCCTTAAGAGGTGTAAAAGGTTGTCCACTCAATTTTTTCTTTAGAATTTGTGGAGCTAAGAGCATACCTAATCTATGCTTCATTTTCATATTTTAAATGTGTGTTCAAAGATCGCAGGAAATACTACTAAGTATAAATACTTACTTGCATTACTCAGTGATTGTTTTCATGTTAATCCTACGCTCTAAGGCAGTTCTGTGACTACTCCTACACCATACAAATGAATGTGTGTTCAAAGATCGCAGGAAATACTACTAAGTATAAATACTTACTTGCATTACTCAGTGATTGTTTTCATGTTAATCCTACGCTCTAAGTCAGTTCTGTGACTACTCCTACACCATACAAATGAATGTGTGTTCAAAGATCGCAGGAAATACTACTAAGTATAAATACTTACTTGCATTACTCAGTGATTGTTTTCATGTTAATCCTACGCTCTAAGTCAGTTCTGTGACTACTCCTACACCATACAAATGAATGTGTGTTCAAAGATCGCAGGAAATACTACTAAGTATAAATACTTACTTGCATTACTCAGTGATTGTTTTCATGTTAATCCTACGCTCTAAGGCAGTTCTGTGACTACTCCTACACCATACAAATGAATGTGTGTTCAAAGATCGCAGGAAATACTACTAAGTATAAATACTTACTTGCATTACTCAGTGATTGTTTTCATGTTAATCCTACGCTCTAAGGCAGTTCTGTGACTACTCCTACACCATACAAATGAATGTGTGTTCAAAGATCGCAGGAAATACTACTAAGTATAAATACTTACTTGCATTACTCAGTGATTGTTTTCATGTTAATCCTACGCTCTAAGTCAGTTCTGTGACTACTCCTACACCATACAAATGATTGTGTGTTCAAAGATCGCAGGAAATACTACTAAGTATAAATACTTACTTGCATTACTCAGTGATTGTTTTCATGTTAATCCTACGCTCTAAGTCAGTTCTGTGACTACTCCTACACCATACAAATGAATGTGTGTTCAAAGATCGCAGGAAATACTACTAAGTATAAATACTTACTTGCATTACTCAGTGATTTGCTATGTTTTCATGTTAATCCTACGCTCTAAGTCAGTTCTGTGACTACTCCTACACCATACAAATGAATGTGTGTTATCGTACCTAACTGTTCAGACGCCAGTTAGGTACCGAAATGGAATTTCCATTCATGATTTTATTGTTGCGGGCGCGTGTTTCTACTTCTGTCAGCAGTATAGGTACACAAGGGGCGTAGGATCTCTAAGTATATGTCTGAGTAATGCAAATAAATTATACCAAGCAGTAGAGTTCTGTCACGTTTTAAATACATAATACATTATGGAAAATGTAGTGTATTTGCAGGTAAAACATTTCGCGGAAGGCTGAAACCGCTAATGGTTGACCTTCTCGTGACACATTGGCAGTAGCAATTTTTATGCAAAAATTTTTCAGCATGACATCATTCGAGCTATTTACTTTCATTATAATTTTCCGTACTAATAGAAGGTTGTGTTTAGTTGCCTCATCTTGGCCTTCGGGGTTCAGTTAACATCTATTGTTCGGCAAATTACTGATTCCGTCCCTAATCCGTGGCAAAGGCAAACCATTGTCTCTGCCGCCCGATTTTACGGTAATGCACATGCCGAGAAACATCGCATTGTAACAAAAAAGTACCGGCTTATGTGGCGAAACAGATACAAATGTAAACAAGGGATGGAGGACTGTTTGTTTAGCTTGCAAGATACCTAACAGCTCAGGTTTGACAATAGTAGGCAAGGTTGGTTATACCTTAGTTTACAGCTCTGGGTACTGTGGAAACAATTTAGCTTTTCTTTTTTTTTAGTTTTTTGTCGTTATGGAACTAAACTACGAACAAAACGCTTTAAATGAAATGGCGGAGTTAAGTTTTTATAATATTGGAATTCTATGCTCATATGACATGATTGCGATTAAAGAGACGCTTCAAAAAAAATGTTGCCACTGTTTCAACCGTCCCCATACAGTGGTCGGTTGTAACAGAGATTGCGGGTGATTGAAACGTAGAAAAATAATTCAAAATATAATTATAATAATAAAGTAGTTTGTCTGCTTAAAAATAACTAATAATAATAATAATAATAATATTTTTTATTTCGTTGCCAAAAAACTTACAAAACAATCGGACACCTTAAAGTAAACGATATTTTGTAATTATGTTAATTGTGGGTAACTGAATCATGTTTTTTTTTTATTTTTTTTATGAATAACTAATAACTAATACAGTGGTCGATTGTAACAGAGATTGCGGGTGATTGAAACGTAGAAAAATAATTCAAAATATAATTATAATAATAAAGTAGTTTGTCTGCTTAAAAATAACTAATAATAATAATAATAACAATAATTTTTATTTCGTTGCCAAAAAACTTACAAAACAATCTGACACCTTAAAGTAAACGATATTTTGTAATTATGTTAATTGTGGGTAACTGAATCATGATTTTTACTAATTAATGTCTACTGTGTAGTGCCAATACTTCTGACTTTTATCAGTCGAAACTGTCTGGAATATAATTAAATATTTAAATTATTAGTTACTGTATATAGAAAAAAAACATAAAGCTAATAAGTTTATTTAAGCATAAAGTTTTATTTTTTTATTTTTAAATAGAATCAACACATAATTTTTGAAAGCCGGATCCTATTCGACTTAATGTAAAATAATGTAATGTAAAATTTAAGATTAAACAAATATAGGTGTTTCAACCATACCCACTAAAAATGTTACAATCGTGCGCAATCACCCATCCTCCTTTCGGAAAGAAAAAAGTGACGAAGACAACTATCTAACTAATCCCAAATACCTAGTCTCAGCGGCTCATTTTACATCCATTATTAAACACTCCAGACTCTTACTTTCATATAAACCTAGTAATTTAAAGAATAAATCGATATAAAGTACTTAGTTTTGGGTATCAAAATCAAATGTGGCTTCTGAGTCCATCCGTAGTGTGTGGCGAGTGACGACGAGGGCACTAGAAGCCGTATAAGGCTCCTAGTGCCCTCGTGAAAGTGAGAGTGAGAGGAACCTAATCCTCTCACTTTTCCCCTTACACCCCTCAGCCTACAGCTAACGATTCACGTGATATACACGTTGTTTCAACAGTACCCCGTAATCGTATCCAGCCTCCGCTGTTTAACACAAATTGTATAGCTACTTTGATAATGTTATAAGTTAAATCACCACTGAATTAACATTGCAATTAGCTCTTTTTCTGTAGAATATGTTACTTTACCCGCTGTTTAACAGTCTTAACTAATTATATTAAAAACAAAGCTTTGTTCAAATCAGTTCAACCACTTTAGCAGAATTAGTATAACTACGATACAAAACTCTTTATTAAATAATAGGTGGTCGATTATATTCTATCGAATTAAAATATATAGATGTATAGAATTTAATGAATGAGTTATATACATGAATCAAATAGTCCTTGGCACCACAACAAACAAACCGTGGTTAGCTTCAAACAATCCTACCTCCCACGCTCGGCAGCGATTTATCTAATTCTATACTTAATCAACTACCAGACCTTGCGTTACAATATCATTACTCCTGTACTACATATGTAGTTAAAAGTAATAAGCACCTATTTATTTCAATTGTCCTTTAGTTATAGATACTGGATCTCTGAGGTGTTCGATTTGAACTAAAATTTTGACAGAGTAAGAAGAAGATTAAATAAAATAGATAAATAAATATATTCGGGACATTTCTACACCAATTATCTAGCCCCAAACTAGGATACCCTGTGCTATGCGCACTAGATAACGGATACATAGATAAGAATATTACATCCATGACTAGGCAACAAACATGAAATTATGAGAAGTATAGGTAATAGACAATGTCTATAATACAAATCGATTTTATATAAATCGAGTGACAATGGGAAGTTTTTTCGCTTACAAGAATTTCTTGACAACCGTCCAATGCAGAGGATATCATTTATTCGACGTACCTACCTATCATACCGATGGTTAAAACAAGTTTTCGAGAATTAAATACAGCAGGTAGGTATTAACTTAAGTTTAAAATACAAAAAATAAAGTTTAAAATTACATAAACTTGCAAGTTATAGTTTTTGGTAATTAACTCTATTTTTTAAGAATCATAATCATCATCAGCCTATATCTGTCCACTGCTGGACGTAGGCCTCTCCTAATGCATGCCACTGAGCTCGGTCTTCAGCTCTCCTCATCCTCTTTCTTACAGCCGCTTTTCGCATGTCGTCACTCCACCTGGCCAAAGGGCGTCCTACACTACGTTTGCCTAAACGTGGTCTCCACTCGATAACTCGTCTACCCAAAACGGTTATTGGTTCTTCGGGAAAAACAAAAATTAGTTCAAATTTTGACATAACAAATCTTAAGGGTTTGGTATGAAAACGAAAGTACGTTTGTATGAAAAGATGAATTTCCGTTACTACACATCCCTAGAGTCGAAACATTGTACATTCTATGTAACCCACGGGTTACGTAGATATACCTAATTAATGTAAGATCCGCATTTTTTTGTTTTCCTAATTAATTCTTTATTATGTTAGTATGATTGTATGCCAAGGTAAACATGTACAAAATGAAGAAAGTGTTTTTATACCTATACATGATCCTCTTAATTACCTTAATTATTAGTTTTACAACTTTTTGTAAGTTGTGTAAACTACTAATTTACAGCTGTCTGAGACCTTGTAATAGTTGGATTAAAAATACCATAGGTATTCCTGATAAAGGAAATAAACCAGTTCCCAAACTATCGCAGTAAATTGTTCTGTTTTCTTGAAAATAATTTCATTATATCGATAACTTTTTCAACTTAAACATGCAGAATTATTGTTGAATTACTGGCATGCATATAATGCATGCCAGTAATTCAATTAATTTATTATTTTTTAAATTGCTTAGCATGCATTATTGTTGAATCTATGCTTTAAATTAATTAATAAAATTTGATTTCTAATATATAAAAAAGTACATACATAGTCGCATGCGCGTGCGCTTGCCATCAATTAATCCTTGATCAAGCGACCTATTTGTAGGTCACATAACAAAAGCAGAACAATAACTTCTGATTTTAACAGTTTCCCAGAGGGTAAACTGAACTGTAACATTAAAGTTAACATTAAAACGATATGATACATGATATTGTGAACAGTGGTAACATTGACAATAACAAAATCCGGGCACGCAAGAGGGTAGACTGAACTGTAACATTAAAATCAACATTAAAACGATATGATACATGATATTGTGAACAGTGGTAACATTGACAATAACAAAATCCGGGCACGCAAGAGGGTAGACTGAACTGTAACATTAAAGTCAACATTAAAACGATATGATACATGATATTGTGAACAGTGGTAACATTGACAATAACAAAATCCGGGCACGCAAGAGGGTAGACTGAACTGTAACATTAAAGTCAACATTAAAACGATATGATACATGATATTGTGAACAGTGGTAACATTGACAATAACAAAATCCGGGCACGCAAGAGGGTAGACTGAACTGTAACATTAAAGTCAACATTAAAACGATATGATACATGATATTGTGAACAGTGGTAACATTGACAATAACAAAATCCGGGCACGCAAGAGGGTAGACTGAACTGTAACATTAAAGTCAACATTAAAACGATATGATACATGATATTGTGAACAGTGGTAACATTGATAATAACAAAATCCGGGCACGCAAGAGGGTAGACTGAACTGTAACATTAAAGTCAACATCAAAACGATATGATACATGATATTGTGAACAGTGGTAACATTGACAATAACAAAATCCGGGCACGCAAGAGGGTAGACTGAACTGTAACATTAAAGTCAACATTAAAACGATATGATACATGATATTGTGAACAGTGGTAACATTTACAATAACAGAATCCGGGCACGCAAGAGGGTAGACTGAACTGTAACATTAAAGTCAATATTAAAACGATATGATACATGATATTGTGAACAGTGGTAACATTGACAATAACAGAATCCGGGCACGCAAGAGGGTAGACCGTTTTGACTGCTTAAAAACGTAAAACCTACCTGCATTTACTTCAGTTAATCCGTGCTCATGGCGCTTGCAACAGTGCTGAAAATCGGAGACTCAATATAAAATACAAACATACATGCCTACTTATCTCCAATTCTTAATAATCTTTGTGCTATTTAGTCCGACTCTCGTCAGAATCGTCATGGTTGTTCTGGAGGGGTTTAAACAGGCAGTGGTTTTTAGTCCGAGTTATCGACTTTCTAAGGGCTACTGTTCTACGAAAGAAAAGGGTTAAGACTTCGCTTCGTCTCATCACATCATCAAACGGAAGACCTACAATTCTGATCATAAAGCCGGCCTCCGCCTGTAGAACGCCAATACGATTTTGACCATCATGCATCCATGCATAAGGGCATGGTTTTGCTATCCCCACGCTTGGAAGTCATCTTTGTGATGCCGTAGTTGGTACACAACAAAACGCTGCAAACCCATTTCCTGTTTCCTTTGGCCACTTTTCACAGCAACGTCCTTAGTATTATTACGCCAGGCACCACACCGTTCAAAAGCGGTTATCATGAGCCTATCACACTAATATTATAAAAGCGAAACTTTGTATGTACTCGTATGTATGTTTGTTAATCCTTCACGCTCAAACTGCTGAACGGATTTGTATAAAATTTGGTTCCAGGATATGTTATATCCTGAATTAACACAAATTTCCCGATCACGATTCATAAAAAAACGTTTTTTTTTTGTTGTATGTGTAGTTCTATTTCGTTGTCAAAGTGGCAGTGAGGAGGGATTTTTTGAAATTTCATTCCTATGAGGGTGACATGAGTGGCAAAGTTTGCACCCAGGCGACGCTGCGGGGCGCAGCTAGTTACGTAATATAAGCCTGTCCCAACCTCTGCGCTGCGCTGTGTTGCTGTGGCCTTCTCTCGTAGTCCTAATCCCTATCTTGGTGTGTATTCCAGGTGTGCGCCTGCAGCGCGCTCGCGGCGCTGGACGGCTTCAGCCAGCAGCAGGACCCTGACCAGTTCCACATTCAGACAGATGGCGACGAGGATCGGTACTTCATCTACCAGACGCACAATGGACAATATCGGAAGGAGAGGAGGTTGAAAGACGGAACTGTTGTTGGTAAGTGCTTTTGATATTTGTCTTTTTCTTATGACTAGTGACTCGCCCCGGCTTTGCACTGCGGCATTTTTCATACTTTTATCATTTTCATACCAGTGGTAATTTATAAAAAAAACGCCAGTAATTAAAAATCATTGGGAGCAACGCTCGTTGTGCTTTTTGACAGACTTGTTTTTATTTTGTTTCAGCGGCAACATTGTCATTCCATTCCAATTCCAAGCGAGTAATCGACGTTTTTATAGGAAAATTGTTGGTACCTTGGGTGTATGTATTTATTAATATATAGCAATAATAATAATATATTCGGGACAATTCCACATCAATTACCTAGCCCCAAACTAGGACAGCCTGTAATATAGATGACGGATAAACATACATAAATACGAACATCACATCCATATATTATTATTAGCATGTATTATTTATTATGTACTATATGTATTATTATGTACTATGTGTATGTACTATGTTATTATTGATTATATCTTATGTATTTATTATGTACTAGTTTTCCCGCCCGGACTACTGATTATCGCGATAAAAGCATTTTATGTTCTTCTAGGATATTAAAAACCAATGAAAAATCACTACATAGTATTATTAGGTATTCTGTGGCACCACTCTTGTTATTTGTTGATATACTTTTTATTTCGTTTCCATGGAAACCGTTTCTTACAGCGAGTAATCAACATTTGTCCAGTTTTCCTGTTTTCCCGTGGAAACTTACAGTTTTCCGGAATAAAAAGTATCCCATGTTTTACTCCACGGTATAAGCTATCACCATTCCAAGTTTCATCAAAATCTGTCCAGCCGTTATCGCGTGAAAGCTCCTCAAACACACAAACAAATAAACAAACAAACAGACAACGTTTCATTTTTATATATTGGTATGGATATTATTATATATCTATATCTAACTATCAATATACTTCTGATAAAGCAATATGAACGAAATAGTCTGTACAAAGAAAAAAAAATAAGCTAATGAACAACAACATAACATTTTTAAAAATCATGTCTGTCTGTTAGTTTGTCTGTATGTTTGTTCGTGCATCACGTAAAAAATAATAGATCGACTGCGATGCGATTTCACTGTTAGATAGCTTAGGGTTTGACTTAAAAACTGGTATCTCAATCCAATCAGTTATTGATACTCTCTCTACGCAATCAGTAGAAGCCGAGCAACCGATAAAAACTTTTTGACGGCTGAAGGATGTTGATTTATTGGTATTTTAGGTCTTGGAATAGTACATAGAGTACTTTTAACCTAGAGAAATGACCACGCGTGCGAAGCCACGGGCATCAGCTAGTCTATATATAATTAAAAATTAATCACTAGTCGTTGGTAAGCGCATTACTTGAGAAAGACTGGACCAATTTAGCTATTTTTTTATGGTTGGAATAAGTCTAAATAAGTATTTTTTGTGAAAGTAAAAAACCGGGAAACAAAAAGCGCCATTTTTATTGGATTTTGTTTAATCTCAAGAATATCACGACTCGAACGATGGATATGCGTAATTATTATTTTTTAAACTCCGTGAAAATATGCACGCGGGCATAACCGCGGCGTGCAACTAGTTAATGAATAAATACCTACAAGCTTATGGCAATTAATTTAACCGGCCTCGCATCATAATAGGTACTAGGAAGTAGTACTAGTTAGTATTACATTATTTATTCTGTGGTATTACCTTATTACTAGGAGTTCTGTAGTACGAACACAGTATACAATTTCGTATATATAGAACTTTCTTTCTCTAATTACAAGTGGATTTACTGATTCTGCCAGTTTTTTTGAATAACTCCCTCGTGAGATCGATAACTAGGTGAGCAAAAAAAGGAATTTTCAGAAAAACATGACTACTACATAGTTGGCTTGCACACGTGAGCCGATATGGCCAGTATAAAACATGACTACTACATAGTTGGCTTGCACACGTGAGCCGATATGGCCAGTATAAAACATGACTACTACATAGTTGGCTTGCACACGTGAGCCGATATGGCCAGTATAAAACATGACTACTACATAGTTGGCTTGCACACGTGAACCGATATGGCCAGTATAAAACATGACTACTACATAGTTGGCTTGCACACGTGAGCCGATATGGCCAGTATAAAACATGACTACTACATAGTTGGCTTGCACACGTGAGCCGATATGGCCAGTATTAAAATAAAAACGAGTAGGTATAGAAACTCGATACCTATTCGGTTTGGGACATTTAATATCCTTCAAGATTTTGAATGTACCTACTTACAATAATGCTTGTTTTTTAATGTCCTTCAGGCACATCCGGCTGGGTGGGTGCTGATGGATATTTGCGCCTTCAAGATTACATAGCTGACAGCCAAGGATACAGAATCTATAAGTCGAAGACTGTTTACGTCGGAGAGAACCGTCCAATTGGAGTACGTATCGTCTAATTTAAATGTTCGTAGCTCTTTATTTGCATGAGGAAGTTACTAACACGATGTTGCTTTCAGGAATCATTGAACATCGCAAAAACAGCAGCCACGGATTCTGTATACGGCGTAACTCCAGCGCCGGCGGTGCAAAGAACGCGCGCGCCTCCGCGAGTCAGCTCTACGACGCAATCACCTTCGTCGACACCACATTCCTTCCCCACGGAAGTAACCGTCACGCCCCCGCCCTTCGTAAGACC
This sequence comes from Alsophila aescularia, assembly GCA_946251855.1. Classification (NCBI taxonomy): domain Eukaryota; kingdom Metazoa; phylum Arthropoda; class Insecta; order Lepidoptera; family Geometridae; genus Alsophila; species Alsophila aescularia. Next base: position 41,211,695 of record OX276386.1, on the reverse strand, counting down.
GACCTCTACGCCGCAAGTGTTCGTCTCGCCCAACTCCATCGACTCATCTACCACCTACAACTTCCGCCCGACAGTCTCACCGATCACAGTCAGTGATGCTTCCTCGACAGCCACCCCTTACGACTACGATTCTTCTAATACCAATACATTAGATGACGGCTATTACGCCAGCGACAGCACACGCCATGACGTGATCAACCCCAACCTCTATAGGCACGCTGGTGAATGGCAACGAAGGCACCCACCTGGTGAGAAAATCGGTAACGGGTACACGCCTCAATTCTCTACGTACGACGGAGTCGCTTTTAGAAAGAACAACTTCCGTTACTATCTTCCCAAGCAGTACCACGAGGAAGATTCCGGAGATGCCGAAGAGAGAACTGGAAGCTTCGGTTACGTAGATCCCTTTGGTATTCGCAGGGTCATATACTACAATACGGCGCCAGGCGAAGGATTCCAAATTCGAAAGAATAATAGATATGTGGGCCATGACGCTACTCCGTACGATCCGAGGCCGATTAATTGAATGAACATGCTAAAATACATAGAACTCTTTGTAAATCAAAATGTGAGAAATTGAAGTTACCTAAATAATTTATTTATTTAATCAGTATTGATAACAATAAATGTAGTACAACTGAATATTAGTTCAACTGAGTATTAGTTCAACTGAGTATTAGTTCAACTGAATATTAGTTGAACTAAACTAGATGTGATTGGAGACAAAGCGATTGATAAATCGAACGATCGAATATTTCTTAGCCATTATTCTGTGTATATAAACTAAGCATTAGTTTTAATTATACTACAAAATCTCCCGAAATAAGCTATAGTAAAAACTGTTCAAGTCAATAATATTAAATCAATACTTAGTTTTTGTAGTCGTTACATGATATACTTTACGCACCATAAGATTATCTTACTCATTCAGTGCCATTGACCTTACTTTAGTGCCTATATCCTGCTAAAAACAGACGCTACCTAAAGAGCTTTTTATTTATTATTTGAATGACCAATATATATAATACTTTGCATATTCTCGAAGTTTAACGGAATACGACCAAAAAAAGTAGGATGCGCTCCAAATCAATAACTTTATTTACCAAATATGGCTTGATTTACCGTTAATAATTCCTATTTTACCTATATAAAATTAACCGATAAGGAAATATTAGTAACCAACCACAAAAGTCGTTGAACTCATCCGTCTCTCATGGCATCGGGATGTATTCTTTGCAAAAGGTAAAGCGTAGGAGCTTAATTTGGTAAAACTGCTCTAGCGATTTCCAAATGTGGCATACAACTAAATTGTATTCAGCAAGATCAAGATTATACTTCCATAACGGAGTTAATTTGTAATATTATGCCCGTAAAGATAATTTAAGCACCTACATGCATTCTAAATAAGCTGTGTAATGAAACAATTGTAGAACATATTTGGACATTCGTTAAACATGTAATTCTAGGCACATAGCTACGTTAATATAGAGTTAATTTGGTGGCATGTAAAATGTTGTTGCGAATAACTTGCCATTGCGATTTTGTCAGTCTGCGAAACAGTAATAAATGGCAACTTGTTGCAATAACTATTCAGTGGGTATTAATTTATAATTCTATTCATTTCAATATTCTATTCACTTATTTTATTAACTTATTCTATACCGTACATAGGTACTGCCCCCCGATTCAGAACCTTCGATTCGATTCGATATTGTGGTTGAAAAATGTATTGAATTGAACGATTTGAAACCGAATCCACAGAATAAATAACACCGTATCGAAAAGTTCTGAATCGGGGGGCTGATCTACTTTTGTATACCTACTCAACGAGCAAGTTCGTTATGCCATGGAGTAGGTAATTTTAGTATAGATACAACAAGGATACGGTGGATTTTACTCTTACTTAATTATTAACTACTTGTTGCACTTTATATGTATACCTACGAATAATATGTTAATATGTGTTTTGTAAATAATAGCTGTATGCTGTAGCTGTATTACACTTAAAAAAATGCTAACGTTAATAGTTTTTTATTGTTTAAAAATGACATAGATTCACCTTCCTTTAATTTAGAACAAGGAAAGAAAATAAGCATTTTAAGTATCTGTCGGCAACCTTTTTGCAGGTAAGGGCCACATAGTCGCAAAATGAGGTAGGGGCGGGCTGCACTATTTTTTTGGTAATTTGTAGGTATCTATCTATTTAGGTAATAGCTACGCCCCGCGGTTTACCCACATGAGTAATGCTGATGCTGGTGATAATGACATTGATGATGAAAAGTATCCTATATGTTATTCCACAGTATAAGCTATCTCCATTCCAAATTTCATCAAAATCCGTTCAGCAGTTTGAGCATGAAAGAGTAACAAACATTTTATTTATTACTTCACGGTGACTCGTTCCCTCCCGTGCCGACGTTCGAACGCGGAAACGATCTACAGGCGAAGCGCGCGCTCAGCTCTACTCTTGAATTGAATGCTCTCTCGCATAAATAAAGATTGCGCCCGCTACGTAATTATTGATTTAGGTATATATAAGAAAAAATATATGACTTTCATTTACTAAACAGTTGCGGGTCGCAAGGAAGAGGGCCGCGGGCCGCATGCAGCCCTCGGGCAACGCGTTACCGACCGCTGATTTAAGCCTATAAAATAGTTCCGTGACATACCTATTGACTGACTGACAGAAAATGCACAGATGGTAAACCTAGAGATTTGAAATTGGGACGTAATAGACAGATAGATAGATGAACTCTTTATTAAAATACCACAACATATAGAAACATACAATTAATAAACTTACTCCAACAAAATCTTGTTACAATTGGCGGTCTTTTCGCTTAAAGCGATCTCTTCCAGACAACCGTGCACGGAAAGGAATAACGTCAACAAATTACGGACGGTGGTTTTCCTTACAATAATGATGTACAACAATAACTACATCTACTTAAATAGAACTGACGACTAAATACATAAATACCAAAACATAACAACCATACCATATATAATATTATGTATGTATTATATTGAAATATATATATATATATATATTTGTATGTATATATATATATTACTCAAAAAACATACGATGTGACAGTAGCTAGTGTGAAAGGTAGTAGGAGGCTTTTACATCTTCGGAAGGTGCACGTTTAATTTTAACTGGCAAAACATTCCGCAATCTAACTGCTTCAACCGTAAAGGAATGATCATATAATGAGGTCCTATGTATAGGAGTTTTAGCGGTAAGTTCTCTGATGACCTTAAAAACGAGAGTAGGGGAATATTCCTAGAATCGCCGTAGGGGGGCACAAGGGAGCGATTTTTCGAAATCCACCCTTAAGTAGCTTTGCCTTTAACCGGTTCAAACCAGAAGGGGGTGAATAAAGAGGTGGCAAAGTTTGCACGCTGGTGAAGCTGCGGGCCGCAGCTATCAGATATTGATTTTTGTTAAGAGGGTAGGGAACCAACGCGGCAAACTACAGGTTTTGCCTTAGATTTTCCGTGTTTCGTTTTGGAAGCAAACGTTTCTACCATACTAAACCATAATCAACTTCAATAACTCTCTCTTCAATAAGTCGATTATAAAACAGTTATTATTTATTCCATTTATACTCAGCTACGCCCGTGGCTTTGCTTGCGTGGATGTTTTTCCGGAATAATAAGTAAAAACATAGCTGATGTTCTTATTGAATCATGTGGAGTTTTACACTACGTTCTGCTTGTGACAGAAACAGCTTTACCTATATAACTTTCTTTCCGTAGCCAAAGTTTTACTACAAAGTAGGTAGTTCTGTTTCTTGCCATCTCGGGAAATATATTTTCTTTCCTTTTTAAAAAACGATAGTCTCTGTCAGGAAGACTTTGAAAGAGGCAGGTTATTCGAATACCTTATGGTTACTAAATTAGCTTTTGGTAGGACAAAAAAGTACAAAATCTGGCGCTTTCTTTGAGACCAGTTTGGAATTGGTACATATTCATGTCCCTGCTAGGAAGTATGACACGGATCAACACACTCAAACTCCAAGTCAAACGCATACAATTTCTGGGGTATTTTCGGACGGTGGCTAAAAGAAAACACTTAATTGTAACTAAAATGGGAAAATTTAAACAAATTTCATAATTGGCACAAACCTGCGCATGATTTATTCTTATAGAAGGAAATCAATCATTTTATATATAAAACCGGCGGCAGTGGAGAATGTTGCGGGTACATTTGTAGTAGTTAGGATTATATACAAGACGTGCCCGCTGTCCTTCTCCATAAAACGGAAAAGAGGGGAAATTGAAATTAGGCAAAGAAAACGGGAATTTCGGTGGCCAGGAGAACGGGAAGTTCGGGAAGAGATTGGCAAAACAGGAGGGCTTATTCACATCCAAATTAACTACAATAGGCTTTTTGTCTTCCTCTTTGTTCGCTCCACCAGACTCATTTTCCTTCTCTTTTATGGATTTATCCTCCTCTTTGCTTTTTCCTTCGGATGATCCAGTCTTGTTTTCTTTTTTCAACTCGGGCTGTGGAGGCTTGGGAGTGGTTGGTGAGCTCTCTATTCCTTCTTGGTTTTCTTTGCTTTTCTTGGTATCTTCTGATATATTTGTAAAGGGTCCAGCTTCGGGAGGCGCTATTTCAGAAGACTGAGGTGCAGGCAGCGCAGCGGCCGCTGAGATCAAACAAAGAAATCCAAAAACCCACATCTGAAATATTGAAAAGATAGATAATATTTTGATGGATGATAATATGAGTGAAGAATAAAAACATAGATACAACGTACATATAGTTTATACTACATGAGTATAAACTATATGTACGTTGTTCTCCAATTATCTTTTCTTATAATAAAGCAGTAAATAACAACAAGCTCAAATTAAAAAAAAATATAACCCCCGACCCCCCACCCCCCATTATTAGCTAAGAAGCATCTCGATCACCCAGTTTTCAAACATAAAACCGAACCGCATCAAAATCGGTTCATTCGTTTTACAGTTACGATCCTCCCCCCCTTCCCTCTTTCCCCCATTATAGCTAAGACCCAACTCGCTTACCCCAGCTTTCAAACATAAAAACCACAGCTAAATCGGTCAATTTAATTTGGAGGCTACGATTCTCACCCCCCTTTTCTCACCTCCCCCTTTCTCCACCCACATCCCCCATATATGTAAGAACCATCTCGATCACATCAGCTTTCAAACAGAAAAAACCGCATCAAAATCGGCTCATTCGTTTGGGAGCTACGATGCCACAGACAGACACACACACACACACAGTGATACACACCCTAAACTTATAACACCAATCTCTTTGTTCGGGAGTTAAAAAGTCTGTACAACAAAGAGAATTTAAAAATACTCTAGCTTGGGGACTTAAAATAAGCTACTGAATAAGTTTTTTTTTTAAATATAGCGTCTCCGTAGAGCGAAAATTAACTAAGTCACACTTTTATCGAAAATGAGTTTTGAATGTCACGCTTGTCACATTTTTTTTTATTCATTTTTCTATTATCTTACCGCCATAACTCTAGCTCTTCTCATGACTGAGATAGAAAATGTCAAAACTCACTAACTGCATGATTATACTCCACATATGTGAGGACAAAATAATGAAATTATTTTAGTGATTATTACTTTAATAACAGATGATATCTAAAAAACCCAAGCGTACTTAGTTAGTTTTCCTTTGAAATATGTGATTAAAATTGCCATTGGACTCGGAGAAAAAATTCATTAAATGATTGTAGTGACATAACATTACAAGCTTAGAACAAATTCAGTAGAGCGAAAACTAAGTCGTTTTAGTGAATAAACGAATATGCTTTCTGTTGAATTTGACAAAATTTCCTGTAGTAACAAATAATTATTATCTTTTAGTGGGTTTTCACTCATTCCATTATGTAAAATATATATATTTGAGCATGACTAAAATCTTTTACTTCTTTTTCATTTACATGACTTGGAGCAACTGGACAGAAAATTGCTCCCTACCGTGATTTGGGTAGTTATTGCGTTCTTGGGACTCGCCAAAGCACGGATTGTCCTATTAATTTATCTTTTAGATAGCATCTTCAATGCTGCTTTGAGCAACTCTTCGTTCCCCGACGCCTAGAAGAGTGCCGACGACATCAGCATTCAAACACCAGGAAAAAAAACACTAAGCCGACTAGCTACTGCCATATCAGTCTCTTCAGCTCTCTGGGAAAGATTTACGAGTGACTCATTCTGAGTCGCCTCTGGTTCATTGCAAAGTCCAAAAATCTCATTCCCGACAAGCAGTTTGGCTTTAGAGCCATACACTCTTATACCCATCAACTTCAACAAGTATCTCAAACCCCAAACCACGATAGCCGTCTTTCTAGACGTAGCTAAGATTTTTGACAAAGTCTGGCACGCTGGGCTGACAATACAAGTTGTATCAGCTCGGGGTGCTGGACCGCCTTGTGCTCATATTACAAGACTACCTCAAGAGCCGCAGCTTTCACTATCATGTCGAGGGAGTCAGATTTAACCCGCACCTCATCAGAGCCGGAGTCCCTCAGAGTTCCGCGGTCTCCCCGCTTTTGTTCTCACTATACACCAGCGACTTTCCGCGTCCTCGCAACGTAGAGATCTCCCTCTTTGCCGACGATACCGCGATCTGTTCCACCGGATGGAAACCAACCCAACTTCGGAGCCGCATCCAACGAACGATTATCGCTCTTGGAACGTGGTTCCGAAGGTGGCGCATTTTGGTGAACCCTGAGAAAAGCGTAGCAATACGCTTTACTGAGGGTGCCAAACGTTTCTTTCCATCCAGTCACATTACGATGTTTCCCCATCCCGTCAAGTCAACCAAGTACTTAAGAGTCACCCTTGATTATTGACTCAGATTTGACAAACACGTCAATACCATCCGCGACAGGGCGGCATTCTTCCAATGTCACCTATACTATCTCATAGGCAAGCGTAGTAAAATATCCCTTAGAAATAAGGTGGCACTTTACCTGCCTGCATCCGTTCCGTCCTGTCTTACGCATCCGTTGCATTCGCGCATGAACCCCCACCTCTCTCCCAACTGTCTATCCTGGAACTGCTTCAGATAATACAAAATAAATTCATTCGAAATGCAGTAGGTGCCCCCTGGTGTCAGAGGAACGCTGACCTGACCTGCACTGAGATATCAAGCTTCTCTTGATCCGTCAATTCATGAAAGATGCCTCTCACCGCTACTTTGATGCGGCGCCCCATCACTCTAACCCCCTTGTAGTTGAAGCCGCGAACTACACGACTGATACGACAGCCCTCTGTAGACGCCCTGGTGATATCTTGTGCTACCCAGATGACGCCATCGCAGTGGTGGATTACACAAATTCCTAACACCGTCAAAGAAATTACTATGTTTAGTGATACATGTGCTGGTCAAAATCGCAACCAATTTATACCAGCCTTCTTGATTCATTCGATTCAGCGGTCAGATAATGATTTGGAGGTTTTTGAGCAGAAATATCTAGAAATCGGGCACACACCATAGAGGTGGTTGAAGTCCACCACATGGTCCAAGCACATTGTCATTGAGAAATAACAACGACATTCGCCAATCTATTCTACGATTGACTGGAAGTCTATTATGACACGTGCAAGATCTAAAATACACAGGAACTCTGAACCCCCGTATAATGTTCATGAATTGGTCTAAAATGATAATGCTGATGTGAGAGCTATAAATGAAGGATTTGTGAAAAACGCAAGTAAGGATGAAACTAAACAAAGCAAAAGTAATGTAGCTAAAAATAAAATGCCTAAGATTCGAAAGGAAACGTACCCGGATAATACAATTCCATTATTCTCATGAAGGGCCTTACCTTGAACTGGATGTTTTGAAGACAGACAAATTATAGGTGCATACTACAAGAAAAAACCTCTCAATGAGTTGACAATAATATAGACGAACGTAACAGAAACAGAGACGCCATTACGTCAAACTTAAAACAGTTCATTATTCCGAAGGTCAAGAAGAATGACCTGATAGGTCTTTGTACTAAGGAATTACTCCCCATAAGCAGCATCCGTGGTACTATTTTCTACCTTCTAGCAAAACTGCAGTTGATAAAATAGGCGGACCAGCCCCCCGATTCAGAACAATGGACAATGTTTCAATGAAACTGCTTTTTAATAGAAATAATGCATGATTTTATTTTCTTTGTCTTATTTATTACCTACTTACATAATTTATATTTTATCTATTAATTGAAACAGGTGAAATTCAAAGTTTAAATTTTAATTTATTATTAAATTAGTTGATAACTTAACATATAAATTATATTTTAACACAAAAACAAGTGAAATGTCATTAACATGCCTTGCTTACATTAAATTAAAGTAAAATAAGTGAAATGTCATTAACATGCCTTGCTTACCATCATACTTAAATTAAAGTAAAATAAGTGAAATGTCATTAACATGCCTTGCTCACCATCATACTTAAATTAAAGTAAAATAAGTGAAATGTCATTAACATGCCTTGCTTACCATCATACTTAAATTAAAGTAAAATAAGTGAAATGTCATTAACATGCCTTGCTCACCATCATACTTAAATTAAAGTAAAATCTGATTTTACTAGAAAAAAAAGACAGGTAATTCTCAACCAAAATCATTAAAAAAGTTTTAATAAAACGCCAAATTTAAAAGTTATGATTATTCTTTTTTGAAATCTTTGAAGTTACATTATTACGAAAGTCACTATTTGTAAGTTAGTTAATTTTCGCTCTACGGGGACGAATTAGTCTGTCTGGGTGTAAGTTGGCGTACTTATCACGTAAAACCTGATCCGATTGAAATGTATTTTTCACTGTAGTCGGATAGCATAAGATTCGTCTTGAAAAATCAATAAAAATCTGTCTATTTGATGGCTGAATGAATTTTAATGAACTTTGGAATATTGTACTAGGTAATTTTGGTCCTGAAATAACAGACATAATGGATACTTTTACCTCAGAAAAAAAACACACGGGTAATATCGCGTGGTGCAGCTAGTATTGTTATTATAAGAAGTTATTATAAGAATTTAATTTGGTTATTTTTCCTTACCTTGTTGTTATTAGTGTCTTCTTCTTCGTATTCTTTACTAAATTGAGAAACATTGTCTCATGCCCATATTTATACAGTTATTCTACTACAATTAATTGCTGAATCAATTTAAATTAAATATCAATTGATAAAACTGATTATTATCCCTATTAACATTCCCGTTAAATTCATAAACAATTCCATTTAATTTACGTAACACCATACGTAGTAGGTGATTAGATAGATAAAGTTCGAGTATGGAATATATTTTGTATAAATAGTCAAAATAATTACCTACAATTCTAATATTAACTTTTTTTTAAATTATGAGTCTCAATGGGAACAACGGGAACACACCCTCATGACCATTACTTTTAAGTATGCATTTAGAAATAAAATAAAGTACTTGAGTATCACAAATTCAAACTGTTTAGTTACAATATTATCAATACATTTATGTTAAGCTGTTCAAGGCACAGGTGCAACTGGTATGTGATCACCCACAACTTTATATCCATCAAAGCCAGCAGTATAAACGGTTTTGTAGGTCTTGCCGTCATCCCCGATGTAAATGACTTCTCCTTCTACCACCATAACAACACCGCTACCATCAGGGTTAGGGACCAGCCGGCCTTTCTCCATAACAATAGTTCCTTCAGCAGTGACGTAGCGGAAGGAGTATTGACCGAGCTCATCGTGGATTTCTTCGTGGATTAGTGCGGGCAACTTTCGAAGTTCTTCCTTTTCTGATGTAGGGGCTGCGATTGCGATTGACATCGCGACGGCAAGAAGTATCACGGTGTACTGGAAAGATAAGGAATTAGTAAACACATAGGTCTGTCGAATTCGGTCGTGCCTAACTCTGGTGTCAGAGTTTAACGTAGCTTAACGACTGCCATCAATTGTTTTTGAACCGGGACAGTGCCCTCAGAAGCACGTAGCGATGGCAAATCTGCACATAACTTTTGATGCGGAGCTGAGAAGCAAACCCGATGTCGTTGGATGGCAAAACACACAAATTACCGCTCAAATACAACCACTCTGTTTTGTGCAGGTTACTGTTTTTACACAAACGGCGAGCTATTATCGTCTTAGGTTTTATTTATGAAAATTTATGTGGTTAGCAATAATATAAGTTACCGTCGAGCATAACTACGGAATTTACTACGAAGCACCCGATTGTAGTAGGCATAATGTAACCATAACTAAACTTACCGCATTCATGACGGAAATGATGGGTATTTCCAGTGTAGTATTATAATTTTCTGCAAATACAATGAATCAACATAACAAAGTAGGTGCTTATATACGAAAATATGTCGCAACCAATCCATTAATAACTAGCTGTTATTAATCCAGAACTTGTCCATATTAACTTGTTGCAAATTGGAAACTTACGAACTCTAATTTTACAGGTTTACAAAAATGTGATCAGTTTACTTTTCTCATGGAATTTTGATTTGTATTTGGGCACTATATATTAATGATGACCTAAATCAAAAATTCATTTGGTGACTACTGAGAAATGGTAAGAACATTAAAGTAAATAATTTTGTTATAGTAGAACCATAATATTTTTTGCACTAACTCATTTCTTATTGTTACTTTCAGATAGCCACAATGATATTTGTTGTCCTCCTGGTTACAAGGATTGGATGGGGTTCTGTTAAACAATCGGATGTTAAATATGGCCCGTCCAAGATCACAATCAGAGAACAAATGGATCAGAGTCAAGTTTTGATCCCAGAACTAGGGTTTCCACCGTATGTATCAAATTTTGTGCATCAAGGATCATACTACTTCTTTGGCAATCCTATTCTGATGCTACCAGGACTTGCAGCGGTGGAAATGGTAGCAATTGACATAAAAGAAGAAATAGTCAGTAAAGACGGTGCTATCAAGTCCAATCCTGTAGTAAAAGAAATTCTGATTAGAAAAGAAAATCCTGTATTCATGAATAAAGTTACTAAACTTAACGCAAAAGGATTGCTCCAAAACTTACTACCGATCCCTGACATTACTCTTAATGTAAAACCAATACCTTATTTTCCATCTATTCCGATTAATCTTGTTAATTCGCAACTGCTTTCTCAGCTAACAAGTCCTCTTCAATCTTTAAATATTCCCGGTTTGCAATTACTCAAATCACCTATAACTCCTAATGCATTAATGCTTATCGAAGGGCCTCTACGGACATCAGGCGGTTACGTCATATCTGAATTCAATGTACCTGTCAAGAGGATACCTCCACCTCCAGAACTACCGCCGCTAGAAGATATTTTTAAGCCCGTTGTTGTAGAAGAAAGGAAAGTCATTTTGATAGTAACTCCTCTAGATATGCAGTCTGTGCTCCCGCCGTCCGTTTTTATCACCGGCAAATCGTGTGAACCTATATTGTGCGCTCAGAATATAATATTAGAACGTGTCCTTCCTAACATAGTATGAGAGGAAATGGTTGAGTTAATTTCCAAATCCGCTTCTAAAAGAGTCCCTAGTCACCACATGAAAAAGTAAATGATACATTTTGAGACATTTAAATAAAAAAAAACATTTGTGTTTATTTTATTTTATGCATATTTGTAACCAATTGTAATAAGTCCTATTTAACTATGTTTTATTCTATTCTGGAAGTAAACGATAGTGTGATATATCTGTCAGGTTTGTTTATAAGATGCGTGCGGACACCCAGCTCTTCACCCGTCCACTCAATCTTGAATTCCCGTAAAAGCTGAAAATAAAATAATAAAATGTTGTAATTTCAATTTCATTCTCAACATTAATCAAAGAAATATAATACAGCTTATTATTATTATACTAGCTGTACCCGCGGCTTCGCATGCGTGGTAATTTCTCTAGGTTAAAAGTACTATATGTACTATTCCAAGGCCTAAAATACCAATATACTAAGATTTGATCAAAATTTCTACAGCCGTCAAAAATATATTTATCGATTGCTCGGCTTTTACTCATCGGATTGAGATACCACGTATCCCAGTTTTTAAGTCAAACCCTAAGCTATCCAACAGTGAAAACCGCATCGCAATCGGCCCAGTAGTTTTTACATGATGCGCGAACAAACATACAAACAAACTAACAAACAAACAGACACTATTTAAAAAAAGTTATATTCTTGTTCAGTAGCTAATTTTAAGTACCGTAGAGCATATTTTTTTAAATTATCTTCATTTTAAAGACTTTTTATTTCTTATTGCTTTAGTAAAAGTATAGATAGATAGATGATAGATAGATATGATGAAAGACCGCTGAAAATCGATACCCTGTCAATATGTTATCTGGTATAACAGGGTAGGCAGGAATCTATACTCGTAGTTTGTCATCGATCGTATATTGTTGAAGTGGATATGGCCGCTTTGTATCAATAGGCATTGAATATGGTACTATAAAAAAGAACTTCAAAACATAACTCTTATAATTCAAATGTCCTTTACTTTAAAATGTCCTTTATCAAATACTAGTTTTCCCGCCCACGACTTCGTACGCGCAGACTACTGTTTCCCGCCCGCGACTTCGTACGCGCAGACTACCTACTGTTTGTCGCCAAATAAATGCATCCTATTTTCTTCTAGGATATTAAAAACCATTGCAAAAGTAGGTATAGCACCAACGCTCTTGATGTATTTGACAGACTTGTTATTTCGTTTCTGTGGCAACCATAGACTATTCTGTGATGGTAACCGTTCCTTACAATAAGTAATCAACATTTTCCAGATTTCCCGTTGAAACTTATAATTTTCCGGTATAAATAGTATCCTATGTTTTATTCCAGGGTTTAAGCTATCTCCATTCTAAATTTCATGAAAATACGTCCAGCCGTTATGGCATGAAAGCTCCCCAAACAAACAAACAAACAAACAAACAAAACAGACAACGTTTCACTTTTATATATTGGTATGTTTTTTTTTGTATATATTTTTTGTGAGTGTTGAATAAATGTATTTTCTTTCCTTTCGTTCTTTTATCTACTAAGTACTAAACTGTACCGTCTCATACCCGTATCAAAGTGATGCTCATGTTCTGCTCCGCTAATCTTCTCGCTATACACGACCGAGGCCCAAACCCGAAAGGCAGACTAAGGAATGGGTGTAAGTTCTCATAATGTGGAGAATCTCTTTGCCAACGTTCAGGCTTAAACCGTAGAGGGTCGTCAACATACTGACGCAGACGAGACGCTATCATGTTCTGTGTCACAATTACAGTCTGAAAATAATATGTTATTTTTATTTGTAACATTAACATTGCCAACAGGATGTTATTGGCATTTTTCTTATTAATAATTAGTCAAGTAATTAGCTATCTACCTACTTATATTATTTTAATTAACAACAAATAACTAGCTTAAAAGCTAAAAAAACACGCCTGCCTTGCCAAAAAGAGCTTATCCCAATAAATTATACACTGTTGGAATGTGCTTATCAAGGCCTTCAATTTGATACCCATATGTTATTTTTTTTTTACTTTGAATATCGTTCCATACTGCCGCCATTTTTTTTTTAATAACAGTCCTATGTTACTCGGGGGATGTAAGGATTCTAACGATACCCCATATGTCTAAATCTGTTTAGGTATTTAAAAGTTATGGTGGAATAGAGAAACTCACATAAAAACATACATACTCGTACATACATACATACATGAATGCTAAAAACAATACCCTCCTTTTTTTGAGCAGTCGTGTAAAAAATGGCGAGTCGCACCGAGGGAGGGTTCCGTGCAAGCCTTCCGAAAATTGAGGTTTTGATTCCCTTGCGAGTGTTTATCAAAATATACGGCATAAACGCCCGTATCTTTAGATTGCGTTGACTTAGAAGGTTTTTTTTCACAGCTCCAAGGGATTGCAAACTGAGTATTTGATGTTAATTTTAACTTGATACCTCCACGCGTTCCTGAGAAAAATGGTCTAGACAGACAGACTGACGGAGGACAACAAAGTGATCCAATCCTTTTTACCACGTTTTTATTAAGTAACTTTCTTATTTTTCGTTGGAAACGGTTGTCGTTCCGGGTGGAATCTCTCGACTATTTTGAGCACTTCCCAATTAGCTATCCTACTTAAACTTTCTGAACTCGTTGACAAAGCATTCTAAAAAATATATAAAATGAAACTGGTTTCTAGATTAATTTTTAATCTACATTTGCTGGTTATTTCCTTTTGAGGAACGAAAACATGACAAAATGAAAAAATTTAAGTAGTCACTGATGTTCACCGAGTCAGTCTCAATCCCAAACATATACCTTAGCCATAAGTACCCCTTCTACAATTCATTTATGTCATCATCATCATTATCACCAATAGCCGCTGTTGTATAAGTCCTCTGCTGCACGTGTATTTTATCTCCAAAGCCGCACTACGAAGCCTGATCTTCGGCTATTCTCATCCATGCCAGCTACCTTTCTACAGAATAAATAATAGTATATAGCTGGAGGGCAACCATATACACTACGTCTGCCGATTCGAGATCTACACTCTAGATCTCGTCTACCCAAACGGTTATAGGTGCTACAGCAAATGTGACCCCATTGACACTTTCGATTGTATGTACTCGTAAGTATAAATAAATACTTTGAACTAGCTTGGCATTTTTTCCAGCATTTAACCTACTTATTTAAAGGATTAGCAAGCTGAAGTGGCAATGGGCTGGCCACATTTCTCGAAGGACGGACAACCGCTGTAACCGGTAGACGTGTCTTCGAGTGGAGATCGCGTCTTGGCAAACGTAGTGTAGGACGCCCACCGGCCAGTTGGAGTGACGACCTGCGGAAGGCGGCTGGTAGAAACTGAACGAGAAGAGCCGAAGATCGGGCTCGGTGGCGTTCATACAGAGAGAGGCCTATGTCAAACAGTGGACGAACACAGGCTGATGATGAGGATGAGTAAGCTAGATAGTTGATAGATTCCGGCGTTACTTTGCGGAAATCCATATTTAAAATGAACAAAATAAAAATATGAAGCTTACTTCCGCCAAAACTGTAAGTCAGACAAATGATAAATGGTAAAATTAAAATATAACAAAAAAGTAAAACCCCACGCTTAACAGCCAGTCCAGCACTCGACGAGTCAACATCACCCGAAGATGCCTCTTGCAGGCGAAACACGTGTCGTATTCATGTCAGATGTCTGGTATTTGGATTGAGGTATATGTTTTTTATTGTGTATATATATATTATATGTATATAAATATATATAAGAGTTTTTTATCTGGCCTCCAGGCCTTGTCTTTCATTTCATTTATATTTTACACTAGTTCAATTTGGGTAGGGTTTGTATAGCGTGAGGTTTTACTTTTTTGTTATATTTTAATTTTATTATTTATCATTTGTCGTACTTACAGTTTTGGCGGAAATAAGCTACATATTTTTATTTTGTTCATTTATTTTTTTATGAGTAATTTACTTATTGAAGTTAGCAATAAGTTTTGGTTATTCAATAAAGTGACGAGACGAGCAGGTCGCTCGCCTGATGGTAAGCGTCACGCCTATCCACAAAAATTGCAGTGGTGCCCAGAGCAAAGCAATTGCAAAAACTTGCGCTCGTCACCCTGAGACAGTGTTTTTAAATCTCACGCCCAGTAATTTCGTTGGAAATAGGTATTACCTACACTTCCAACCAGAATCATAGAATAACCTAGATGTGTTCAAGTCAAGAGTGAGTTGGTATCTATTATGCAAGCGTGCCACACCTTCGGCCGCATCATCGCTTTCCATCAGGTGAGATCGTGGTCAAACGATTGCCAAGAAGGTAAAAAAAATACAGTTACATAGCTAGCTTCAAATATATTTACTTACGCCCTTAGGAATCAGATATCCACCCAGTACAATGTCTTTCTGCAACAGCCGGCCCACTCCAATCGCTACAGGGTTCAACCTCAAACTCTCCTTGATGCAGCTGCGGACGTACACCGCCCGTGAAAGAGTTCCTGCGGTAACTGGGGACTCCTTGGAAGGGAGCAGTGTTGCCACTTCGTTGAAAAGTTTCTGTTGAGCTTCTGGATTACGTGCTAAGTGGTAAAGAGCGAAGCTTGTTGAAAATGCTGTCTGAAATATTTAAAATAATTTGTCATAGGTTTGTCACTGCTTAAATACAGGTTGTAACTATCAAACAGGTGTAGCAATATTGTTACTATCAAACAGGTGTAGCAATATTGAAAGGTAGAAATGTACATCAAATCCAGCGAGGAATCATTATCCTAGGCATAAAACTTTAAATCATATGAGGTTACACATTAGGGACCTGAAGGTGGCTGTCGTTACTAACATTATTAAAAAAATTGCCGAAAGTCACGAACGAAAGCTTCATCATTATTTGTGAAAGTCGAGCTATCCAGCTTCTCAACAACGCGGACATCGCGAGAACACTTAAACACACAAAACCCTTTGAGTTAGTTTAGTGATGTCATAGTGATAATGTATATTATAAAGAGTGCAAACTAAATCAACACAAGGACAAAGTGACTTCTGAAATAGAGACAGTAAGAAAAGGGTTATTGGACACTTTCTTAGTGTTTACTCTAATAACAGCTTTTGGCACCACAATACCAGTAATTAACAAAAAAAACAATAGCTAATACATTCACTAATACATTACTGCCGCGGTCTGTAATGACTGCGTTGCTGGCAGCGATGATGATGGTCGAGAGCGTAGCTAAATTCGAGGCCATCACAGCGCGGTCAGCATTGTAGCCAAGCATTGCAGCTTGGCCCTTGATGGCCAAGCGGCAATGCAATGAAGGCCGAGACCGAAGGTCGAGGCCTTTTTAGCGCGGACAGCAAGGGTTGCAATGATGGCCAAGCTTGAAGGTCGAGAACTTAACTAAGCAAAGCTCAAGGCCATCATAGCGTGGCCGGCAGGGCAGTCATTGCGGACCAAGGCTTGTATAGTGCTTTACTCACACTAATGCGAGGTATTTAAATAAAACCAGCTTAGTATAATAAGAATTTACTCAAACAATGCAACAACAACGAAAACAACAACGACAACGACAAAGACAACAACAACGACCACAACAACAGAAACAGAAACAAAAACAGAAACAGAAACAACAACAACAACAACAATGACGATCAAATCAGCTTTCAAACAGAAAAAAACATCATAATCGGTCCATTCGTCTGGGAGCTACAACGCCTCTCTTTTCGCGTTCGGGGTTAACGAACCCACGGAATAAATAATAGTGCTACGAGTACGACAAAAGACGACAATAATGGATTTTCAAAGGAAATTGCTGGCCGCAAAACACGACAATAATGAAATTCCATACAACTTTGCTGGCGCCTATTCAAGCAGCGCGGCAAGGTCGACTTTGCCCAAAGAAGGTTGTCGAAATAATGACCACCTAACTAGTATTGTTTGAGTAAAAGTTTTAACAATCATTTCTAGGTCGTGTGGGCTACTTTGGGGCTACTGTTCCAACTTCGCTTATGCCTACTACATTCACATCTTTCATCTTTCTTTTATTCACCCTTTGCAAGCGTTCATTACTAAAAATCCTATATTAATTCGGTATGTAAAGTTATTTTTTATGTTTTTATTTACTGATAGTAAATTTTATTTACTATGACATACGGCAGTGAGACGTGGTCGCTAACTATTGGTCTAATACGCAAGCCCAAAGACGCGCAGCGTGCAATGGAGAGAGCTATGCTCGGAGTTTCGCTACGTGATTAGATCCGTAACGAGGAAATCTGTAGAAGAACCAAGGTTATAGACATATCTCTTAGAATTTTCAAGTTGAAGTGGCAGTAGGCAGGTCATATAGTTCGCAGAGCTGAAAACCGCTGGGGAATAAAGGTTCTCGAATGGCGACCACGAACAAGCAAGGGAAGTGCAGGGATACCCCCCACACGATGGACACACAGCAGGGAGTCGGTGGATGGAGGCGGCACAAGACCGTTCGTCCTGGCGCTCTTTGGGTGAGGCCTATGTTCAGCAATGGACTTCTAAAGGCTGAAATGATGATGATGATGATGAAACTTATTTGAATATTTTGGCTTTCTATGCGGTAGTTGATTATTAATTCCTTTTTTAACTTTTTATAGCGATGACGTTATAAAGTAGGCTGAACATGTATGCCCTTGTACGTGTATGGAAGAGGTTAATATGGATGCACATTGGCTGCCGTTGACTTGACATTGATAGATTTTGTTTTGTTTTGCCATTGCTTTTTTAGGCACTAAATGTAGCCCTCCATATGCAGCCTACTATGTGACGTCATTAGAGGTCAAATGAAAGTCAAGTTTATTTTATTATTAAAACTAGCTGATGCCCGCTGCTTCGCACGTGTGGTCATTTCTGTTGGTTAAAAGTACTCATTGTGCTGTTCCAGGACCTAAAATACCAATATACCTACCAACATTTGATCAAAATTTCTTCATCGCCAAAAATATTTTTTGATTTTGATTTTTGAAAAAGATTGCTCGGCTCATCGGATTGAGATATAAAGTACACCAGTTTTTAGGTCATAACACAAGCTATCCAACAGTGAAAACCGCATCGCAATCGGTCCAGTAGTTTTTACGTGATGCGCGAACAAACATACAGACAGACACGTTTTTTTTTTTAATGTTATATTCTTATTCAGTAGCATTTTTTTAGGTACCCTAGACCATTTTTTTTTTAATTATCTTCTTTGTACAGACTTTTTCGTTCCTATTGCTTCGTTATAAGTATAGATAAACTCCATCTCATAGTTTAAACGTAAAAATAATGTATGTACCTACAGGAATGTAATATTTCGAAATGGTTTTGGAATCAGCATCGTATTTGGTTTCTTTACATACCTATAGGTGCTTCTAAAATAAAAAATTGTATGAATTTTATAGTAGGCAGGTATCTAGTTATATATTAGATAATTATAAATTTACTAGCTACTAAGCCCGCGGCTTCACACGCGTGGTCATTTCTCTAGGTCACAGAATAAATAATTCTAGGTTAAAAGTTCTCTATGCGCTATTCCAAGACCTAAAAATAACCCTCAATATTTGATCAAAATTCCTTCAGCCGTCAATAAGTTTTTAATTGATTGATCGGCTTCTACTCATCGTATTGAGATACCAAGTGCCCCAGTTTTTAAGTCAAACCCTAAGCTATCCAACAAGGATGTGAACCGCATCACAATCGGTGCAGTATTTTTTAAGTGATACAAGAACAAACATACAAACAGACACAATGTTATATTTTTGTTTAGTAGCTTACTTTAATTACCCTAGTTTTTTTTTTTTGTAATTATATTCTTTGTACAAAATGTTTCGTACATATTGCTTTATTATAAGTATAGATAGATTATACAATAGGTAACTTATGGAAATAAAACATAAGTATAATAATTCTCTAATGGAAAAATGTGGGTCACGGACAAGATTCGAACTCGCACATTGTGCCTCAGCGCGGCACATGCGTTTACCAATTCGGCCACCGAGACCTATGCGTCGTCATCCAAATCTTTCCATTAGCATATTTGAACCCGTCTTATGTAATCATAAAACATAAGTAATTGAACTAAATGTTATTAGTGTCTGTATTCATTACTAAATTATATAATTAATAAGTAATTAATTATGATGTCATTTGGCCTAACCGCAACTAAAGCTATTCGAGCAGTCACAGTAACAATACCTACCGTAGTACTGAGCAGGAAATTGAGTAGGATAGCTACGAATCAAGTTTTTACATTTCCTTATAGGTATATGTGCAACATAACATGGATGTTTTTTTATTGACAAATATGCAAGCATTTCTCCGCAGTCTCCGGCGCACCTAGTAAATGACGACGCAACGACTCGATCGACGGTAGAGCATGCTTGCCTTTAGGATTCACTCTCGACTTGTGAAGACAGTTGTTTCATTCCTCACCTGTTCTAATTATAAATTAAATGGACGTTAATCACTTTGTTGTTAAGTACCTACGTATTTCATTCACTCCACCTACATGTAGGTAGGTTTTGTGAACTGAAAGGAAGACAATATGGTGAATTAGGTAGGTACATAATGAGTCTTACCGTATCTATAGCAGCCATCAAAATGTCGACCATCATTCCGATAATGTCCTTGAAGTCAATATTAGGCTGTTCCAGGAACGATCCCAAAAGAGATTTGCCCAATTCGTTGCATTCACTTTCGAAAAAGTTCATTCTTTTGATCAGAATTTCTTTTGACACCCTGTGGAAATAGAAATCGGTGAACTATTGGTTCGTCCCAAATAGATACAAACGTCATGTTATGACAATAAATAAATGACAACTTTATTAACAAAAGCTGTATCAATTGTACCTATTAACAATCTCCTTTCATAGTGTAATTAACGTACATTGAGATTATCGATGTTGTATAGGCAAAGGTTTGTTTGTGTGTCGTATGAGGTAGTGCTATTAGCCTCTGTGTCAGTTTGTAAGGCCACTCGAGGGCTAATAATCAATAACAGAAGGGACCGACAGCTTCACGTGCGAAGCACGGAAAGAAGGAAAACCGCACTTACCTTAGAAAAGTCATTGGTGTGGAGTATAGGACCGAACCCGGTATCGTTGGATTCTAACTTGCATTATTGAACCGATAGGCTACCATCGCTATAGGGTATTTAATCCCCACATTATAGTATTTGCGTGACACCCCACCTGTTATAATAGTTTCTGTTTGTCATTTTTAAGACCTACGAGTGTATATTTTTCTTACTTTCAATGCCTTTATCTCAACAATCACCTATTTAGCTCGCCTCCGTAGTTTCGTCTTTAGCGCAGCAGCTCACACGGATGCCTGCGCTTTATTACGCAAGGGCAAAGGAGTTGCACTTCCCGCAGCGCCGCAGCAGTTGCAATCATAAGTACTAATTATAATATGCAATGATTTTGTGGTCTAAGGTTGCTAAGAATTTTAAACCTATTATTTCTTAATAACACGCATTTCCGTGGGATAGGATTAGTAGGTATTGATATAAAGCTTACATCAACCACTCTAATACAACCACAATATAATAACACGCATTTCCGTGGGATAGGATTAGTAGGTATTGATATAAAGCTTACATCAACCACTCTAATACAACCACAATATAATAACACGCATTTCCGTGGGATAGGATTAGTAGGTATTGATATAAAGCTTACATCAACCACTCTAATACAACCACAATATAATAACACGCATTTCCGTGGGATAGGATTAGTAGGTATTGATATAAAGCTTACATCAACCACTCTAATACAACCACAATATAATAACACGCATTTCCGTGGGATAGGATTAGTAGGTATTGATATAAAGCTTACATCAACCACTCTAATACAACCACAATATAATAACACGCATTTCCGTGGGATAGGATTAGTAGGTATTGATATAAAGCTTACATCAACCACTCTAATACAACCACAATATAATAATGCAACCCCTAATTCCTGCGTCGCACACCTAAAGTTTATCCCCGTCAAGTTTTCCGTTGGCAAAAAGTCTTGAATTTGCACGAGGTGAAACATAGGGTAGAAACAAGAGGAGGGAGGAAACAAGAACTAGTGGTGACAATAGTTAAACTTTCATGAGAGGTCCCTTTTGGGCCTACGTTTGTTTGGTTTGAATTTAGATTGTCAAAATCCAACCCAACAACTTGGTCACTTCTGGGTCACGTGGATCCACGTGAATTTAGACATTTTGATTTGAATTTAGATCGTTCGTAGTCAGAGAGATGTAGAGTCCTACGATACCATTATGTGTGGTTTTCCATCGCTCCGTGCTTCGGTGGGCACTTTGAGCTGTTGGTCCCGGCTGTTACTGATTAACGTACAACATAACAACCGTTAAGCAATGTCAGAGGCCCTGGAGAGGCCTGAAAACTCTGACACCAGAGGCCAGCCGTACCTCATTCGACAAGCAAGCATGTAGTCAGTTTAGCTGCCCGCTGCCCACACTCAGATCTATGGTAGGCAACATTTTTGTCCTGCAAGGTGCAAGGTGTTTTTTCTATAGAGTCAAATTTATTAATCGTGTTTCGGTGACCACATCCGGATAAAGTATTTTGTGAACATTTATTAATCGTGTTTCGGTGACCACATCCGGATAAAGTATTTTGTGAACATTTATTACACATAAAAAAATAAGTCAATTAACCGTTTTTAAAGGTCGAGATTAAATATTCGTGAGGACAAATCGTCAAATTTGGAGCACATTTCACCTTAAATGAAGTTAACGGACATAGTAGTACTTATAACAAGTAAAATTATTATAATAATACTAAAAACCCAACTGCGAACAAAATTATTGAATACAAGCTGTCCGCCCGCAAAAATAATTACACTAATATTATAAAGGCGAAAGTTTGTCTCGTATGTAAGGGTGTGTGCGTGGTTGCGTGTTAATTTGTGTTTGTGTGTGTGTGTGTGTGTGTGTGTGTGTGTGTATGCGCGCGCGCGTGTGTGCGTGTGTGTGTGTGTGTGTGTGTGTTGTGGGTGTGTTTGTGTGTATGTTCTTTACGCCTAAATGGCTGAACGGATTTGCATGAAATTAACACGCATAACCTGGATTAACATATAGGCTACTTTTTATCCCGGAAACATGTATGGTTCCTGAGGGACGCAGGTGAAACCGCTAGGCGGAGCTATTATTTATATGAATTGAATGTTTCTTTTTTTACTTTACTTTAATAGTTGCAATTGCAACATTAGACTATAGTATTAACATTAACTTGAATAATCTAAAACTGAAAATGTTGTAAGAAGTTTAAAAGAAAATTGCTAAAGAAATATATTTTTGAAATGGTATTTATAAGATCTGTATTTTGATACCTCACTCGATAGGTTTTGGTCCTTTTTTGTTCCGTCGGAAATACAATATGAAAGATGTAAGCTGCCATATTGGTTTTCTTGACACTTCATATATCCTATAGCACTCTCGTGATCAAGAGCAATCAAATAATACCTCATTTATCAAAATCCATCAAGCCGTTTAGGCTGTAGGACGCGCCTAAGAAACGTACAAACATACATACAACCCAAACACATAACCATACTCAGTCGGGTTAAAAAAAAACGTGTAAAAAGATACTTATCTATCTATACTATACTTATAGACTTACTTCTTTTATTGGCGGTCTTATCGCTCTATAGCGATAAGACCGCCAATTGTACTCTTTAATTTATAAGTTGTATCTTTATTTGTATTATTTGTTGGTGTGCAATAAAGTGTATTTGTATTGTATTGTATTGTATTGTATTGTATCTATGTATATAAAAATGAATGTATGTATGTTCCGCCCGTTGTGCTTTAGTTATAAGATTGTTCTTATGTACTGTATATCCTCTATGTTTGTCCTCTATGTGTTCCTAAACCATAGATCAGATCGTGATGAAACTTTGGTAGTGTCTCCTGATGACGCCAAAGGTTTATGGGCAAAATAACAATCACAATTTACAATAAGAAAAACAGTAAAACATTGAAATTGTATATTTTTTGCCAATTCGATGTCAACAGGTGTCAAAGTGACAGGTGTCAAAGTGAAAGATGTCAAAGTTGCACATGTCAACCCAAGGGGTGCAATGAGGAGGGTTTTTTGTAATGCCATTTTTAAATGGGTGACGGGGGTGGAGTGGAAAATAATACACGCGGGCCAAGATGCGGGGCGCAGCTAGTCCATACCAATATATAAAAGTGAAACGTTGTCTGTTTGTTTATTTGTTTGTTTGGGGAGCTTTCACGCGATAACAGCTGGACAGATTTTGATGAAATTTAGAATGTATATAGCTTATATTCTGGAATAAAACATAGAATTATACCTTTTTATACCGGAAAATTGTAAGTTTCCACGGGAAAACTGAAAAATGTTGATTACTCACTGTAAGGAACGGTTCCCATCACATAATGGTCTGTGTTTTGCCATGGAAACGAAATAACAAGTCTGTCAAAAAACATCAAGAGCATTGGTCCTTTACCTATTTTTGCATTGGTTTTTAATATCCTAGAAGAACATGGGAAGCTTTTTTCCGCGGTAAACAGTAAGTAGTCCGCGCGGACGAAGTCGATAAACAGTAAGTATTCCGCGCGGACGAAGTCGCGGCCGGGAAAACTATTAATTAATAAAACAATGTAGGTACCTACTCACTTTTCTAAGTACTCTTGGGAGACAACTAGTTTCTTGTAAAGTGGCGTTTGAAACAGTTTCCAAAGAAATCCTTTGTCGAGCTTCATAATGCCGCTATTGGATCCAAACGCTGATGCTATCACTCTGCTGCTCCTTGATTGAGGATCTTGCTCTTCAGGGGAAAAGCTGTTGAAGCGCTCATTGAAAGCCACCAACCCTATAACTGAATAAAACTGTTTGAAGCTGGAGTTCGCTTGATTGACCTTGATTAACGATAGTTAACATGGAAATGTCATACATTTGTTGAGCTAACTGTAGCTGCTCTATGTTTCAAGCTGCTCTATGTTTAATATGTATGTACCAAAAAGTCTGAATAATTCAGATAATAGATTTAAAAATAACTATTTTACGATGGCCGGTTCCTATATCTTACAATGAACCGGTTTCGCATACTATCCGTCAGCTTTTGACATAAACGCCATACAAAAAACGTCAAAAAGAAACAAGACGTTGGAAAAACAACTCGTTTCATTTTTATAGGAAGGATATGGGGGGGGGGGGGGAATAAGCTAGTGAACAAGAATATAACATGTTTTTAAATCGTGTCTGTCTGTCTGTTCGCGCGTTACGTATAAGCTATTAGACCGATTGCGATGCGGTTTTCACTGTTGGGTAGTTTAGGTTTTGACATAAAAACTGGTGTACTTTATATTTCAATGCAATAAGTCGAAGTTGAGCAATCCTTAATAAACTATTTGACGGCTGAACGAAATTTTGTCTTCTGTACTATATAGGTACTCTTAGAGCTCGAAAATTCCCAGATAAAAGACCACGCCGCGGGCACAGCTAGTCTTAAATAAGATACTTCAAAATAAAAATTATCTGCAAGACTATTGGATAAGGGTCTAGCTTCTGTTACCTACCTATAAAACATTATATCTATAAGCTGAACTGAGCTTCCAAAATACGTAGGTACGTATAAGATAATAGTATACGTAGGTATATAATTCTTCTTTCTAAATTAATTGTAAACATTTCCATTCTTCAAATCAAATCAGCGGCTATGTATCTTACCTTCCAAGTTAAGCCTACTAAGGAAAGGTAAGAAGTCGTCATGGTATTGTATCTTACCTTCCAAGTTAAGCCTACTAAGGAAAGGTAAGAAGTCGTCATGGTATTGTATCTTACCTTCCAAGTTAAGCCTACTAAGGAAAGGTAAGAAGTCGTCATGGTATTGTATCTTACCTTCCAAGTTAAGCCTACTAAGGAAAGGTAAGAAGTCGTCATGGTATTGTATCTTACCTTCCAAGTTAAGCCTACTAAGGAAAGGTAAGAAGTCGTCATGGTATTGAATCTTACCTTCCAAGTTAAGCCTACTAAGGAAAGGTAAGAAGTCGTCATGGTATTGTATCTTACCTTCCAAGTTAAGCCTACTAAGGAAAGGTAAGAAGTCGTCATGGTATTGTATTTGAGTTTTCTTTATCCATTTTACAAACTCATTAGCCACGGCATTTGTATTTTCAATGTGCCCCTTCACGCTTTGAGGGCTGGTGAAGTTCTTCTGGAATGTACTTCGTAGTCTCCACCAATCTGGTCCATTGCTATAAACAAGACATAAGTAGTTCAAAAACTAAAACCCGGCTACAGTCGGTAAAAATAGCCTAGGACGCCCTTGCAAACACGACGAATCGATTGATACCTTGCTTGTCAAAATCATACCAATAGCGAATACTACGGCGATGCAACGGCCCTTCCGTTGCATCGCCGCAGTCGAGTAAAAATCGACATCAGGCGTTATGTGATCACGTGAAACGAAATTCCATGCTTCTAAGTTTATTTGTTACCTCGTCAGTGACTTAGTAATACCACAGAATAAACAATAGTACAAGTAGTAATACCTAGATCAAAAGAGAACCAAATTCTTAATTTTAGAATGAAGTAGCTGTATGTACCAGAATAAGAGTTGGTCAAGGGTGAAGCGACCATAATTATCGATACCAATATATAAAAGTGAAACGTTGTCTGTTTGTTTGTTTGTTTGTTTGGGGAGCTTTCACGCGATAACGGCTGGACGGATTTTGATGAAATTTAGAATGATAATAGCTTATACCCTGGAATAAAATATAGAATACTTTTTATCCCCGAAAATTGTAAGTTTCCACGGGAAAACTGGAAAGTGTTGATTATTCACTGTAAGGAACGGTTACCATCACAGAATGGTCTGTGGTTGCCATGGAAAGGAAATAACAAGTCTGCCAAAAAACATCAAAAAACATTTACCTTCTTTTGCATTGGTTTTTAATATCCTATAAGAAAATAGATCCATTTTTCGCGATAAACAGTAGTCTGCGCGTACGAAGTCGCGGGCGGGAAAACTAGTTATTCATATTTCATTTTGTTTCATGGACCCGCGGAGCACAATGTATGTTTTTTATCGAGAACAAAGGATTCATGGACCCGGCTACACGAAGCCTTTTCGGTGTTTATTAACTGAAATTCTAACATTAAATGGTATTACTTGCCTACTTGTTTATGTACATTCGGGCAATAGCATAATTAAGAAAACGGTGTTTTACATGAGAATTAAATAATTTTTGAAGATAGTAATACCTAAAAATTACAGATGCGTGTAAAATAGATACCACAGAATAAATAGATACTAAGTACAATATAGCACTTAGTACTGCTTTTCATGGCAGGTAATTCATCTCAAAATTCGGTTAAAAGATAATCGTCACGCTGGGCAGGCGGGTTGGCGATCGTAGGGCACAGTTTCTTGCACCGATGACGCTGCTGCCCGTCACCGGTCTGTAGAATTTAACTGTGCCAATTAATGGTTATACCGCCATTTGTCGGTCGTCAGAGCCTCGTCCGTTGTTCGACAGGATGTACCACGGGCAAGTGAGGATGACTTGGAGTACTGAGGTGGTAGTTGTACTCCCTTACATCCCACGGCCCCAGTTCCCCGCAGCCCTGCTTTATCTGACCATGGCGGCGAACATGGTCACGGCAGGACAGGGGGTGCTATGAATCCCCGGACTACGGAAGGCCACCAAAACCGACTGACTCTGGCTACGTATAACGGACTCACGTTACGTCTCGACGAACATCTGACGCAACAGGAAGAGGAGCTGGGGCACATGAGATGGCACATTCTGGGGTTATGTGAAGTCCGAAGAGAAGGAGAGGATACCGTTACCTTAGAGTCAGCAATTCCAAGGCGATGACGGGTGCCTTGTCAATAAGGTCCACTTTGACAACATTGTAGAAATCTCCAGTGAAACCTCGTAATTAAATGTTAAGCAGACGTTAATGCTAAAATCTTAGAAGCTTTTGATTTGGGAGGCGTCATCTTTACGATACGTAGTTAATATTAGTCATGTTCGGTTGGTCAGTTCAGAATACTGCCAATAAATGGCGTTACCGTACCGTAGGACGGGTTTACAAACTAAGCGAAAAATTTGAAGCATGTAGTACCTGTCACGGTAGCCGAACTTAGTAAAGGCATGTGCCGCGCAAAAGCACGGAATGATGCGGGTTCGAAGCCCGTCCGTCATTCAAATTTTTCGTTCAGAAAATTTTTAGTTATAGCCTCAAGGTTATTCAGGTATACGCACCAACTTCAAAACCCTCAGATGATGAAGTAGAGGATATATAGCCGCTCGGTTGTCCACGCGCTGAAGACCGCAGGACTAAACTGATAACCCAAATAAAAAATGGCCGACGCGACACATCTAACCTCAAACTGGTAATTGATTGTATATGCGTTGAGACTACAGGTACTTGATGGTCAACCCACAAAAAAAAGAAGGTCGACGCGACACATCTGGTCGCAAATTGAGGATTTATTGCGTACGGGCCGAGATCACAGGTATCTGATTGTCAACCCACAAAAAAAAGAACGTCTACGCGACACATCTGGCCGCGCTGACTTTGCGTAAACAAACAGTTTTTATGACCACTTCATTGAGCGCTTAGATAAAATAGGTAAATAGGTACGGCACATATTTCAAGTGTTTATGTTGTGGGTTTCGAAGCAAAATAATTATATAAACACGCTTAGATTTGAATGATTATTGAGGTCAATAATGTTCAAAATCGAGTGGCAAAATTTACGTCGCTATCGAGTGGTCCGATGATCGATGAAAACAAAAAATGTGACTGTAGCGTTAGTTGCGATGATCAATGAAAACAAAAAAAGTGACTGTAGCGCATAGAATCAATCGAGCGGGTAGGAAGACATGTCTAAAGCCTAGCACAACACCTCCAAGGCTCACTTCAACGTTGTCATGGGAGACTTCAACACTAAAGTGGGTGTGCATACATGCAGCGAGTCGGTAGTAAGACGACACGGATTTGACAGTAGAAATCACAGGCGGCAAATGCTAGTCAACTTCTTGGAGAAAGAAGGCACAGACCACGAAAGAAGAACTGTTTTTAATTAAATAATTCTTTAAAAAGCAGCCACAACGAAGTGAACGTGGCAAAGCCCCGATAGTGTGACGAAAAATGAGATCGAATGCATCATAGCGGACAAAAAGCGCATATTCAGAGCCTGCCTGTAAAGACATACGGAGCCGAGTCGTAGACACTCACTGTACGATTATTCCACCAATTAAAGGTCGCACAGCGGGTTATGGTAAGGACTTTGCTCGGAGTTTCTCTGAAAGATCGTATCCGGAATGAGGTGATCCATCAGAGAATCAAAGTTGTCGACATAGCCCTTAGGATTAGTAAGCTGGTGTGCTGGTCTTATCTGTCGAAGGACTGATAACCGTTGGGGTAGAAGAGTTCTTGAGTGGAGACCGCGACTCGGTAAACGTAGTGTAGGGCGCCCTCCGGCTAGGTGGAGCGACGATATACGCAAAGTGTCTGGCAGCGGTTGGAAGAGAAGAGCCGAAGATCGGGCTCAATGGCGTGCTTTGGGAGAGGCCTATGACCAGCAGTGGACTGACACGAGCTGATGATGATGATTATGAAGCACAAAAGTTATAAAAGTTAGAGTAGTTTGAGTTCTGTTACTGTTGCATGGAAAATAGATATGAAAACATTATCCGTTGAAAATAAACAAATGTACTAGGTACCCACTATGTAATCGATTCGAGCGCTGCATTTGTAGAACTTAAAAAATAAACAAATGTACTAGGTACCCACTATGTAATCGATTCGAGCGCTGCATTTGTAGAACTTAAAAAATAAACAAATGTACTAGGTACCCACTATGTAATCGATTCGAGCGCTGCATTTGTAGAACTTAAAAAATAAACAAATGTACTAGGTACCCACTATGTAATCGATTCGAGCGCTGCATTTGTAGAACTTAAAAAATAAACAAATGTACTAGGTACCCACTATGTAATCGATTCGAGCGCTGCATTTGTAGAACTTAAAAAAACGCTGGTCCCACCGGCAGTTAGGTACACGACGGAGATTTAATGAAACACGCGTTAGATATTGCTTTATCATTGAGAAGTCAACACTCGGTGTCGAAAGAAATCGGCTATGGCCCAGCCCCTACTGCGGCAGTAGTTGAAAATCTCGTAACAAAAATTTGTACTTAATTATTCGTTACACAAAAAAATATGAAAGAATATTACGTTGAAAGCAGTCCACCAGTATTGTAAACATCCGGCTTGTTGATCCTGTAATGGTACATAGCCACGTGACTCCTCCTGGCCGGATAGCGGTCATCCTGCCTGAAGACGGCCTCTATGTCATCAGGGTCGAAGACATGGAGTAGTCTGACTGCAGGGTATTCACGGACCAGGCTGCCGTAGCGACGGTAGTTCAGCCAAGCGTTCTTGTCTAGTGTTTCCGCATTGTAGTCACCTGAAAAATAATTAACTGTGCATTTTTGTCAGGCGTTAAATATCCAGATTTTGTCCTATGTACCACACTTTTAATGTATGTCTGTTCGCGCATTACCTTAAAACTATTGGACCGATTGCGATGCGATTCGCTGTTGGATAGCTTAGCCAAAAACTTAAGAATAACAAAAAATGTGATAAGTATACTAAGATTTGAAGGCCAATGTATCTGACCACTGACAGATGAAACTTCTGAACTTCTACTGATAGATCTTGACAACCCACACGGAGAATTAATCTCTGTAAGTTTTGAAGAAAGGTAATTTTAAATGTTCAGGGAAGATGCTGTGATGTTGTTTATCGATCGCACTTGTTGTTGTAGGTACCTTCCTACTCTTATCTAGGCAATATCAACAAAACAAATAAATATGCCCACTACAATCGGACCGTAACGCACTTCGCATCAATTTCCACTATCAAACACTTACCTAGGAAAGGTAAATATTTATGTAATGTCCCCACCACTGGATAACTGCGTGGTCCTGGAATATCACCAAACGGTAAAACGCTCTCGACTAAACTTCCTCCTATATTTTTATCCTTCTCTCCTAGTGAACTAGCACTTTTCACACATTTTCTTACACTCATGTGAAAACTTCTTCCCGTATAGACTTGTTTTTTAATCATTTTATTTAACAGCAAGCAGCGAGCGTGGCTCGTAACTTGTATCACACTACTGAACAAGATCATCGTGTTACAAAATATACGGCCGCTATGAAATTAGATGCACAATCAGAAAAAAGCTGGAGCGGGAGCTAGTGACTGCCGCAGCGGAATAAATATCATAGAGATAGATTTGAATTGCAAAATTGCAGTTAGTCTATCAACTATATACATTCCTGGTACTTAGCGCTAGCGCGAGTTAGTATCTAACGACAGGTTCGGACCGCGGCTCCTCACAAATGTAATTTTTAAGTTCTGCTGGCTATGTGCGGTTTCCTTCTGCCAATGAAGGAAACGGAGGGCACGTTTAGCTTTCGGTCCCGCAGAGGCAATCTCAATGTCTGAATTCTGTGTCTCTGACTCCAGAACACTACCTACCTCATACGACAAGCAATCAAGCTTGCCATTACAAGTTTAATTGTCTTCCACGGGTACCTTCTGTTAAAAAAAACTAAGCTCCATCATTGATTGGCATGCAACCTTACCTGGCTATCCGGAAAATATACTGTAACATGCGCATAGTGATACAGAATCCATGAATACTGATAGTATTCATGGATAGTAGGTATAGGTAAATACTTGCGTATTTTTTGTTTCTTCCTACGCCGCGCCGTATGGCCGTGCAATGGATGGTGTTTGACTAGCCACAATTGAAAGTAGATAAGTACGAGTATATATCTACCAATTTAACTAACAATAAAGTAACATACAATGTAGATACAATAATTAAAACTCCAATAAGTATTCTAAACGTAGGCAACATAATTAACCCTTGTCGGTACTACAGAATAAAAAATATTTTTCCAAAAAAAAAAAAAACGACTTCATAACAAAAATGTTATTTTGTAAACAACCAAGAGAATAAAATAATTACAATTGAGCCAGAACAGTATCACTTTTTCGAAATTACCAACGTAGTAATAATGCATAAATACAACATAAGATAAGAAAGAGTTTTTTGAAGGCGGTGCCAAACCCGTACCCGTGTAGTGTAGTTTACTTAGTTACTAAAGCTTGTTTAAAGCTACTGAACCCATTTTGACGAAATGTATATAGTACCACATCAAATAGAGAACATAAACTATAAAACAAATTGATTTTGTAATAAAACTAATAAACTACACAAAGACAACCATCTAAATCGGTTTAGAAATCTTAGGAATAAACACAAAATAAAGGCAATATAAACACAAAATCGAATGGATTTACGCACTACACTACTCGCGAAGTTGCTTCGACAAAGTACTGTTCGAAGTTGACAAAAGTTAGAAGTACGATGCTTTTGCAGTGCACTCTCGCTTATTATATCTACGTGCGTATATACCACATGCAGAAAAAATATATTAAAATGGTGGACGATTATTTGATTACTTTTATTTTTATTATTTTAAAACCTGCACTACACTACTCGCGAAGTTGCTTCGACGAAGCACTGGTCGAAATTGACCGAAGTCCGAAGTGCGTGGCTATACACTCGTGTAACTTCGCGAGAAGCTCAGTCACCCGGTGGCACCCGCATGCTATGCATCATGGATAATGATCGAATGGCAGCTGCCTCGCATATTATAACTACAGGTATATATCACAAAACGAAAATTATAAAAAGAAAGGATATGGTGGAAGATTGCAATTTACGGGAACAGAACTATGATATCAGAATAAACAAGTCACAATAAATTTATAAATTTTAACATTATCTTTATTATATTTTAGTCACATTAGTTACTTTAGTTTATGAAGTGAACCGAGTATTGTAGTGAGACGCTTCGTTGTAGAACTTCGGGACGCTTCAAGTCCTTTGACTCGGGCGCAAAACCCAACAACGTTCGGAAGTCGCCCGAGGCGAGACAAGGTTGTACGAAGTGAACCAAAGTGCCCTTCTACACAATCGTATTCGCTTAACTTCGATCATCTTCGCGAATAGTGTAGTGGGCCTTTAATTTATTTTAACAGAACAGAACTATGTTAGTAGAATAAACAAGGCACAATAAATTTTAACATTACCTTTAATAATTTTAATCACTACCATATGAAGTGAACCGAGTAGTGTAGTGAGACGCGGGAGACGATAATACACGACCAAAATAATGTACGACCAGTATTGTACAGCCAATATTACACGGCCAGATATTACGTGTACATGGATTCGTAATATTTGGACGGCTAATACTGGCCGTGTATTATTGCCCGTTCAAAATCAGTCCGGGTTGATAATGCACGGCCAGTATTGCGCAACCAATATTACGTGTACAACTGGATACATAATATCAGCCCGTACCGATTTTGTACGACCAATATTACACGGCCAATAATACGAAACCAACCATGGACAAAGCTAGAATCACTCCTTGATGCTTCGTTTGTGTAGGCGAGTGTCAAGAAGAAAAAAACTGTCACAGAACCGAATCGGCCAACCCCGACTCCACGTGGTCTTGTCTGCCCTACGCTAGAGTGTTTTTGAAAAGCCGGTGCCGCTGAGGGAGTGCAGCCCCCGTCCGCTGTAACAAAGTGCAGGTACCAGGGTGAGCTGGAGCGGCGGAGGCGAGCGTTGGTACCAGTGCTTTGTTACGCAAGGACGGAGAGGCAGCACTTCCCGCAGCCCGGGGCATAGTGATTCATAATCTGTGGTAAAAGGATACTGGAACGTGCAAACGAGGCTTTGACTATGTCATTTTTATATTTTAATCTTTGATGTACACGTAATATTGGCGGTACATTATCGCCCGTACAAAAAGTGTCCGGCCCGTATTACACAGCCAATAATGCACACCCTGTTATTACATGTACATATTTTGGCTTTGTAATCCTGGCTGCGTATTATCGCCTGTACAATATCAGCACGGGGTGATATTACACGGCCAATAATACGCAACCAAATAATGTACACCCTGATATTACGACGCTAATCCTCGTAATATTTTTGGCTGTACATTATTTGGTCGCGTAATATTGGCCGTGTAATATCACCCCGTGCTGATATTGTACAAGCGATAATACGCAGCCAGGATTACAAAGCCAAAATATGTACATGTAATAACAGGGTGTGCATTATTGGCTGTGTAATACGGGCCGGACACTTTTTGTACGGGCGATAATGTAGCTTAACTTCGATCAACTTTGCGAGTAGTGTAGTGGGCCTTTAAGGTCACATTATTTATTCTGTGGTCACGTGACCTTAGAGAAAAACTTAATAAATAAATATTTTATCAATTGCTCAACTTCTACTCTACTCATCGGATTGCTAACCGGATCGGATGGTGGTGAAAACCACATCGCATTTGGTCGAGTACTTTTTGAGAGATGCGTGAATAAACAAAAGGAGACACATTTGTCCATTTTTCACCATTTTTTTATCGACGTCACATAAGGAGGTGGTACTATGTTCGACGGTATGTATATATTTTTTTGTGTATGTGAAACGGATTTCTCCGTCAATAGCGGCCCGATATTGAAAAATTTTTTTTTTTTTGGTATGGTTATACTTTCGAGGTAATCTCATATTAATTGTATCAAAATTGGTTCAGTAGTTTTTAGAAAATAATTTTTGTTGAAATTAAATTGTTAGTCCTTAAATTTAAGGTCGCTCAGCGAGCTATGGAGAGAGCTACGCTTGGAGTTTCTCTGAAGGACAAGATTCGTAATGAAGATATCTGACGAAGAACCAAGGGATATAGCTCAAAGGATAAGCATGCTGAAGTGGCACTGGGCTGTCACATTTCCCAAAGAACTGATAACCATTGTGGTAGACGCGTTCTCGAGTTGAGACCACGTTTAGGCAAACGTAGTGTAGGACGCCCTGTGCCAGGTGGAGTGACGCCCTGTGGCCTGGTGGAGTGACGACCTGCGAAAAGCGGCTGGAATAAAATGTAAGAGATCTGAAGACTGCGCTCAATAGCGTTCATTAGGAGAGGCCTACATCCAGCAGTGGACAGATATACGAGTAGGCTCTGATGATGATGATGATGGTGAATTTGTTTTTTAGTAAATCCATTCGATTTTGTATTTATATTGCCTCAAATCTCTAAGATTTCTAAACCGATTTAGATGATTGTTGTTTTATTCAAAATGGTAAACTTTAATTGTAGTCCCATACAAACATCATCAAAATTGGTTCAGTAGTTTTTATTAGAAAATCTATATGTTTTAATGTTTATGTCTCTTATATCTTCGGGATTTCTGAACAGTGTGCCAAGATCCCCGCCACGTTTCGGGAACGTGCCGCTAGCTATACCTATATATTTTGTTAATCGGTGAAAAAAGTTCAAATTAGTTTAATGCGTAATGTCAATAAACTAAGTAATTTGTATTGAAATTGTAGTATTTATTCTGTGTTGTAGGTTAAAAGTTACGGAATACGTAGTCTGTTCCTGAAAGCGGTAAGATCCTTGAGTCTTGGAAATCATTGCAGTAATTTCCTCGCTCAGTGCCGCCATTAGCTAATTCCAATAGCTATTTGAAGTCAAAAAGCATGCATGCTAAATTGCGCTTAAATGCCGCGCGTTAGAGTTGATATTGCTTATCAATGCATAATGTATTTCTTATTGCAACTGAATTATAGCGTGCAAGCTGCTATGCACGCTTTTTGACTTCAAGTAGCTACTGGAATTAATTAATGGCGGCAAAGTTAATCATATTATTCATAACTCCACCTCGAGATCCGCTGAGATGTAGGTACCCGCTTTTACTTAGGTACTTATAGAAAAGTCGAATCCTAAGCTAACAAAAACAACAAACGGTGAAAACTGCATTTAAATCAGTTCAGCAGTTTTTAAGTGATGCAAGAAAACACAAACAAAAACCATTAAAAAAACGATTAAATTTTCTATCAATTCAATTGGTATAAAGATTTTAAGTCGCCTACATTTTTTAAATTAAATTCATTGTTACTTACTGCTATATTACAAGTAGTTTTTAAGTCTTTCCATTCCATTCGAGGCTGAAGTTGTCCTCAAGCAACTCCTATGAAATTTTACTATGAAGTGCGCCAAGAGGCAATAAATAAAATACCTACATTACTAGTGAACGGTGCTTTTATAAGTAACTATAACTTAAGCAACAGTGTTAACATGACGGAAAGTTAGAACTGTTAGAAGTGTCTTCTTTAACAATTTTCTTTCCCTTTACTGCAGCGGCAATAAATTAGGTATTCTATTACTAAGGAAAATTTTAAAAGCATCCTTTCCAAGGAACATGATCCTATGCATGTTGAACGGATTTGTAAGGTTTACAGGTTATAAATTAAAGGTTAGGTGTGTTATGCATTTTGTTTTATTTTGATAAGTTTAGTAGCCAACTTGGCTACTTTTACAATAGGTATTAAATTTTCACCCAATGGACTAGTAGCTTCAATATCAAGGGATTTGAGATCAGTTACAATATCTAGTCCTTTCTTCCATTTCTCCAAACCATTCCATGCTATCATTACTCCATTATCAGTACACAGTTTAGGCGAAGGCCTGAAAATTTCATAACCAGTTTCATTACTTAAAATCTTCAAAGAATTGAATATGTGGTTGTTACAGGCTACACCCCCGGAGACTACCAATTGCTTTTTACTTTGAATAAGGTCATTTATTGCACAGAATTCCATTGCTCTTTGAGTCCTATGAATCAAATGTCTTGTGGTAGACATCAATGCTGCAGCACATAAATCATTCACTTCGGGTATCAATTTATCTGCAACTATTTCATGCAGTTTTTCTCTCCTGTGCAGGTGGAGGAGTACAGCAGTTTTCAAGCCATTAAAACTAAAATTACAATCCTTATATTCAGCTAGAGGTAGAGGCATTTTAAACATGTCAGGATTAGTTGCTTTAGATGCAGCCAATTCTACTGCTCGGCCTCCTGATAATTTGGAATACTCTGGAAGATTTCTTAGTTTCATTTTCCGGGCAATTTTATCAAATACTTCTCCAGGAGCACAGTCTATGCTCTCTCCCAGTAATTGGAAATCATTAACATCCTGTGCAACAGCTAGCAAACAGTGTCCACCTGATATTAACAATGCCAGAAATGGAAATGTGATATCATGATGCATTCTAGCTACTAATGCATGTGCTTGCATGTGGTGGATAGGAATAATGGGCTTGTTGTGACGGCGAGCCAAGTGCTTGGCATACTTCATTCCTACAACAAGACTAA
The DNA here is from genome assembly GCA_946251855.1 of Alsophila aescularia. NCBI lineage: Eukaryota > Metazoa > Arthropoda > Insecta > Lepidoptera > Geometridae > Alsophila > Alsophila aescularia. Next base: position 41,174,911 of record OX276386.1, on the reverse strand, counting down.
GGGGCAATCCAGGTCTTAGGGTGACAGCAATTGCTGATATATCTTTCATAGTAAGATGAGCCTTTTCAAGGGTTTCAGACACAATAGGTTCAATATAAGTTCGGTGGAGGTCTTGAGCTACATCAGGAATAATTCCGCCATTTCTTAAATGCAATAAATGTTGAGAATGTATGCTCTCCGATAGGAGCTCACCCTTATTATTTATGATTGCACATCCAGTATCGTCACATGAAGTTTCTATTCCAAGAATGTTTTCACTGTGTGATGTTGATAATCTCTTGACTATAGTGTGTTTTTGAGTAAGATTAGCAGTTCTGCAAAGAGTGTTTAAACGATAAGTTCTTGACACCTTTATCATGATGCCCTTCTTTGCACAAACGGATTAAATATTAAACATACAAATAAACCAAAGCTTTAAAACTGGTTCATTTTATGTACAAACCAATTCTTACAGCTTAAACACTAAAAAGTATCCTTTGCAGTGGAAGAAATAACTTATCAGTAATTTTCCATGCAATGTAATGTAAAAAATGTGAATAGTTGCGATTGCGAATCAAATCAAATCAAAATCATATGTAGCGAAAATAGTATTTTTCGGCTAACGTATCGGCCGTTCGTTTTGATGTTAAAAGATCGAAAATAACAGTTAAAACGCTAAATAAGTTTCGATCAGCTTTCCCTTTGGACATGATAGTTAAATTTGACATCAGAAAAGGGACTTTAAGCTTTAGCGTCGTTTTTCATTCGGTTTGGAATGGATCATTTGTGTCAAAAATGGCAATCGAAACAGCCCAAAACGCCAACACTGCGATTACATAATGTTGATCATGACGGTTTCGAGCCGTCAAATTCATTAGTGCCTTGCAATAGAGTCGGTTTTGCTATGAAAAAAGTGACAATCTGATTGAAGCCAAGTTCTGTGGTCGGCAGCGCGATTACGTAATGTTGATCATGATGGTTTCAAGCCGTCAAATTCAATAATGCTTTGCGATAGAGTCGATTTTGCTATGAAAAAAGTAACAATCTGATTGAAGCCAAGTTCTGTAATTGGGCCACAGGGGCCCGACCACATAACTTAGCTTCAATCGGATTGTCAGTATTGATATCAATAATGCCCTACGATAGAGTTGAAATTGCTTTGAAAAAAGTGATAATCCGATTGTAACCAAGTTCTGTAATCGGGCCGCGGGCCCCATTTCATCATCTCGAATGCAGCACAGCAATTCCATAACTTGGCTACAATCGGATTATCACTTTTTTCATAGCAAATTCGACTCTATCGCAAGGCATTAGTGGCTGCGATACTGAGAATTCGATTGAAGCCAAGTTATGAAATCGGGCTGCTGGGCTACACTTCTTCTTTTTTTTATTTTAATGGCTTCTGCCGTAGACAGAGAAAACAATGGACCCAGGAACAATGTTACCAGCAGCCCGATTCCATAACTTGGCTACAATCGGATTATCACTTTTTTCATAGCAAATTCGACTCTATCGCAAGGCATTAGTGGCTGCGATACTGAGAATTCGATTGAAGCCAAGTTATGGAATCGGGCTGCTGTGGCCCAATTCCATAACTTGGCTACAATCGGATTATCACTTTTTTCATAGCAAATTCGACTCTATCGCAAGGCATTAGTGGCTGCGATACTGAGAATTCGATTGAAGCCAAGTTATGGAATCGGGCTGCGGGTAAGAGATAGCGATATTTTCTAATAATGTTGCCACTTTATTATGTTTCCATAAAAGTAAGGGACGGTAGGTTGCAACAAGACTATAGGTTAGGAGGATGTTTTGTTACCATAAATAATAAGACTAGATAATATTTTACATTAATTTATTCTTTATTTATTATATATAGTTCTTAATTTTTCATTTGTTTCCGATATACGGTTAGCCAAGTAATGTAGTCTCACCTTTAGATACTCCATTATGATAGCTTTTGTGAGTAGAAGCTCATGGTTGTCTAAAGTTGAACAATCAAATAAATCACCACGGCATTTAAAAAAATGTTTACCGCTACATGTTTTAAAACTTTCGTGTAGTAAGTATTGTTTCACATTCTTTCGTGTAATTAAATTTTATCCAGATTTTGTATCATTTCTTTTAAGTACCTTTTCAATTAAAATGCATATATCAACAACATCTTGACTAGGAAAGCAAAGACCGCCCTTGTCTTTTTGACAAATTAATCGCCTTACTGATTTAGATGTGTCAATCGCGTTTTGCAGGCAGTTGCTACATTTGATATTTTTTAGATATATTTGTGACCACAAACCCTGCTATATAAGGAATTACTTCTTTAGAGTATTCTGTGACACTGCTAGGATCTGGAAAGTAATCGTGATCTTGTGATAAGTTATCCAAATTTAATGCATTACTTTCAAATTCTTCCGTTACAATAGGACCTTTTAGCATGGACAGACTGGAGTTGTTTTTTTTTATCATACCTTGAATGTGTGTATGTTGAGATATCTATATTTTCTAAAATAGCACAGTTTCCAGTTGCAACATGTTTGTTCACTATGAACGACCAGTGTTTTATATGCTGTCTTAAACTGTAAGGGAGATGAATTGTTATTAAAGCCGCCATTTGCTCGGATGGCGCTAAAAATGATTCAAGATGATCTTGACATAGTTTGTATGCAGGTAAAAATATTAAAGAACCTGTTTGCCTTATTAATAAATCACTTTTAAAGTGGTTGGAATAAATCCTAGAGTTTCGCGTTGGCTTCTAATTATATCTACCACATGCTAGAGTCCAAATTTCCACGAGTTTTTCACTTGATGGAAATCTGAAAGAAAAATGTTCAGGAATAACATGTGCACTTTCAGATTTTAATATTAGTAAACATAAAAAAGTGTGTAATTATCTACATATATATAATAATAATTATTTAATGGAAAAATCAAACATCAAATAAAAAATCATTCTCGTCCGTGAACCAAATTTTTCCATTAGAAAATTATTATATATGTTTACGCTAAGCAGGCGTTAACTGCTAAAATCATAAAAATAATTACCTACATGTAAAAAAAAAACTTTTGTCCAAAAACTGCTAATTACATATATAGCTTACACATATAGCTCCACATTTTGCGGATAAAACTATCAAATCGAATACATTGTGCCATTACCGGAAAACATCTAGAAACTAGGGTAAAGTCAAAACTAGATATGGCAGCTCTAATTCAATAACTTGGTGGATAAGTCTTGATTTGCTTTGAGTTTAATTTGGTATTTGTTAAAAGAACTTTACTTTTAAATTAGTCATCCATGCATCAATCCACATTAATCAATATATGTATTGAATATAGACGCTATTTTGTATGAATAAAAGGCCAATACCCACCTGTGAAATTTAACATCACACAAACCCTGGTCTGTTCTGTTCTGGCAACCCAAAACACAACACTGCACCATTGTAATGATGTACAAAGCACTTTAACACATGAGGAACACAATAAAATTTTATTTTAAATGATATTTATTCGGAATAATACGAAAAACACTCACGTACGGGAATGTTTGACACCACGCTTTCAATATAGCTTGGAGTCAACCAGTAACAAAGACAAAGACAAAAAAGAGTATAAAGCAACAAATAAAGTAAATACCTACTTAGAAACCTTTTTCTTTCACGCATACTATTTTTACATTAGGACTCTGTCTACGGCTTCTGCCTACTAGCAATTTCGCCAATGTCAAGTTTAGTTTCTTCTTCTTCTTCTTTTTTTATTAGATGGCTTCTGCGGAGGCACTGGCCTACTAGCAATTTCACCAATGTCTAGTTTCTTCTCCTTCTTCTTCTTTTTTTATTAGATAGCTTCTGCGGAGGCACAGACCTACTAGCAATTTCGCCAATATCAAGTTTAATAGTATAATGTAATGTCACGTCACAGTCATCAATTGTCAATGTCACGAATCAGTAAAATGGTGGACATTTACTAAAACTTCCGAGGGAGATTTGGAAAAATCTCAAAATGCCATTTATATCTGCGTTTGATTCTTTTGCTTACACTCGTGCACGTTAACGTACACCTAATGGTTAATATTCCACTAATATTACACATCAACACTCGAAGAAACACAGGATGGAGAATAAAAACAAACTCTACAACACATTTTGAATTTTTGCAAAAAGCCCCCAACATTAGTTTCTTGTGAGTAATGTCAAGTCACAGTCAATAATCGTCCAAGTCACGAATCAGTAAAATGGTGTACGTTTTTTTAACGGAATGGCACATTCTGGGGTTGTGTGAAGTTCGAAGTGAGGGGGAGGACACCATAACTCTGGCGTTAAGCCACCTTATGTACTACCGGGAGGGTGACCCACAATCCCAAGGTGGGGTAGGGTTCCTTGTCCATAAAGTCTTCGCTGGCAACGTTGTTGAGATATCCAGTGTGTCGACTAGGGTAGTGTACCTCATCATTAAGCCCACCGAGAGGTATAGCTTGAAGGTCATACAGGTATACGCACCGACGTCGAAACACTCGGATGACACAGTACAAGAAATGTATGAAGACGTTTCTTCAACTCGTCAAAACACCACGAAGAGATATTACAACCTACAACGTTGTCATGGGGGACTTCAACTCCAAAGTGGGATTACAGAGTGGCAATGAATCGAGAGTTGGTCCATTTCGTCAATTTCTTGGAGCAAGAGGGGCTCTTCTTAATGAATTCGTTCTTTAAGAAGCAGCCCCAAAGAAAGTGGACGTGGCAAAGTCCTGACGGCATGACAAAAAACGAGATAGACTTCATTATGACGGATAAAAGGCACATATTCAGAGACGTCTCTGTGATCAACAGGTTTAAGACCGGTAGTGATCACCGGCTACTACGAGGATCTCTGGATATCAATTTTAAGCTTGCTATGCTACGAAGAGAGGGGTCTAAATTTTGTCAGCTGCATACCGCACTGCGATTACGTAATGTTGATCATGACGGTTTCAAGCCGTGAAATTCAATAATGCTTTGCGATAGAGTCGATTTTGCTATGAAAAAAGTGACAATCTGATTGAAGCCAAGTTCTGTAATTGGGCCACTGGTTCGCGCAGCGCGAGTTCTATCATGGAATTAGGGAGGTGTCAGCTGTCAACTGATACGATTATGACGTGTCAGTTTCGCGTCATGACATCACTGTGGTGAGATTGTCTGTCTGTCTGTGGTAAGATTGTCTGTCTGTGGTAAGATTATCTATCTGTGGTAAGATTGTCTGTCTGTGGTAGCAGGAGAGTGCACGTATTGACTGACTGAAAAGACGGCACTTTCGGCGGGAACGCGGACGGAGCTAGTCGTGGATGGCGCGTGTGAGAACCTGACCACGTGGAAAGCAAACGACGGCCCACAGGAGTTCTGAGGGGTGTAGCGTTGACAAAACGCTACTTATATAATAAAACAATAAACCTATAAAAACAACAATTCGACAAGTAAAAGTAGGAATAATAAAGTTCAATTGATGAACACGGAGACAGGTGGTGACATCTACCGGAAATTTTACTTATCTTTGCATCGATTAGCTGGAAAAGCAAAAGGGCGCGTTCCGTTGTTTGGCACGGCCCCGCGATGTCAGCAAATAGAAATAAATTAAACAAAGCAATGAAATGCAACAAATGCTAAATTTAGGAACGTAGATTTTTTCCAAAGCAAACCCATACAATATCATAATTTAATAGTCACGATATATAGTTTTACGAGGATAGGACGGTGGCAGAGCAAAGAAACCGCGTTCCGTACCTTTCGTCTGAAACGGAACGTTTTTATAGAATATAGTTTATAACAATTCTTGACGTTTGGCAGTTGTTTAGCTGTCAAAAGTAGTTGAAAAAAACGATATATAAACAAATGTGATTTCTAGGGTGAGAAATTTAAAAATAAAAATAAAACCCGATTACTTGTCCAAAGCCAATGTGTAAACGCCGATAGGCTTCCTGGTGAAATGAAATGTATCCCCGATAGATTTCGTAAAGAAAAAAACTAGATCCGGCGAGACAGAAAGACACCGGCAATGGAGACGTGTCCTTTCTTTTTGGTGCCGAAGATCCTAACAGGACTGACAGGATTCTGCCCTGCAAATTATAAAACCCGTAAAAAAAGGTGAGAGATTCTGTTGGAATTTTCGTGTCGTCGGCAATAATGATTGCCATTGTGAAATCACTTTTATCTATTTTTCGAGACGCTATTTTAGCGAACCGAAAGCGGTGGCGTTTGCGGAGTCTCGAATTCTAAAAAACGTTGTGTCTATCCATTCACAGCGGGTTTTCCCCCCCGGACTAAAGACACCCCACGAAGGAGGCTTCCCCGGATTTGAGTAAAAAAAAGGCGCCGTGTTGCAATACGTCACGCCACGCCGACATTATACCCAACGATTCCTGCCACATACTTGGGATGCGGTATCGTATTTAATCCATATATTTCGTTAACCGGATTGTTGAACTTTGGTTCCCCACCGACCTGCTGGACACCTGCAACGCCTGAGGGGTCTAGCCTGGCTACCTCTCACGCGAATTGGACATTGCTGGAACGTCGAATGGAGAATTACCTTCACCAACATAACGGCTAAACCCTATAGAAAAAGGTAAATAAGTAGACTGTACTGCCGGCCGGCAAATTCATAAATGTTCTGTTAGAGTAAATACTTAATTTTGTCAATTCTATATCGACCCTAATTATAGCAGGGTAATCTTAGATCTTGGTATTTCTTGGCTGCTGAGTTGAATCTGCAGGCTAGGATTCTTTGGATCTTAAGTAAATAAGCAAGATTAAACCAAGCATAATAAATATTGTATTGGAGAATTTAAATTGCATGTTTTGTTTTCAACTTTACATGCTAGCTTGAGTGACCGTCCGACGTACCTACGGCACGGTTCCTTAGATTTTAAGTAAGTAAGCAGAATTAAAACCAAGGATAATAAATGTTGTATTGGTGAATTTAAATTGCATGTTTTGTCCTCAACTTTACATGCTAGCTTGAGTGACCGTTCAACGTACCGACGGCACGGTTCCTTAGATTTTAAGTACATGAGCAAGATTAAACCAAAGGTAATAAAGATTATATTGGTGAATTTGAGTTGTATATTTTATCTTCCACTATAGTACCCACTAGCTAGTACATTACCGAACGGTCTTGATCCAATAGTTCTTGAAGCTCGTTCCGGTCTAAGTTTATCCAGGTAATTTTATTAATTTCAAAATAGTAACGAGTATTTTTAGTTTTGAGTGATTCTGAAGAAAGGTATAGCGTCCTCGCGTACAGAGCGACCGAATGGGGCAAGAATCCCGACTCACCCCACTTTTGGTCCGACTTGCCCCAATTTATTTTTTTATTACCTCTACTTTCAGAAATCACCGTTACACCGTTTTATATCGTTACAATACCCTTATTTCTCGTTACAGGGGCTACATTTCGGTGTGTCTACGTGTTCTGGTGCATCGTGCTTCGGTGCGGACAGGCTGCGATAGAAGTTTATCGACCAGGTGGTAAAGTTCGAGGAAGGAGTGCAACGAGGAATCGGGTGAGACTTATCCAGTGTTAATATAGATAATAGAACGTGCTGCTTCGTTGCGGAGAGGCTGCGATGAGAGTTTATCGACCAGGTGGTAAAGTTCAAGGAAGGATCGCAACAAGGAATAGGGTGAGACCTATCCAGTGTTAATATAGATAATACAACGTGCTGCTTCGTTGCGGAGAGGCTGCGATGAGAGTTTATCGACCAGGTGGTAAGGTTCAAGAAAGGATTGCAACGAGGATTCGGGTGAGACTTTTCCATTGCTTAGATAGATAATAGAACGTGCTTCGTTGCGGAGAGGCTGCGATGAAAGTTTATCAACCAGGAGGTAAAGTTTGAGGAAGGATCGCAACGAGGAATAGAGTGAGACCTATCCAGTGTTAATATAGATAATAGAACGTGTTGCTTCGTTGCGGAGAGGCTGCGATGAGTTTATCGACCAGGTGGTAAGGTTCAAGAAAGGATTGCAACGAGGATTCGGGTTAGAACTTTCCATTGCTTAGATAGATAATAGTGATCACTATTAGATATAAGACCAAGACGAGGGTGAAATGATGATGAGACTAGACCCAGTAAAAAAGTAAGACCCAGTAAAGAGCGAAGACCCAGATAGAGATAAGACCCAGAAAAGCCGGTAAAGTTAACCTCCGGTAAGACCCAGCAGGGGGCTTAAGATGATCGCTGCTTGCTGATTCCTTGAGCAGTGGGCTCGGAGTCCTGTCCGTATGGTTCTGGCGGCCTGGAAGAGTCCACGTGGACGGTTCCAATAAGTTGTGCTACGCCATCCGTCTCGGACTGGCCAGCTGGAGCGATCCGAGAGGCGAGGAGACGGAGGGCGTCCTGGTTGAGCATGTCTCATTCAGGGCCACGTGGAAGGCCCCGAGTATCCGGCGATCTACTCATGCGGGCGGTCCATGGGTACCCATGATGGGATCAGAGTGCCCTTGTTTGGTACCAGTATACCCAGGAGCAAGCGAGGTGCAGACCAATGCTCAAGTCAGAGGCCAAAGACGAGCAAAGATTAGAAGCCCCCGTAAGTCTAGACATAGATCTCAAGACCAAGAAAGATATATCATGAAAATTATAAGACAGCTCATCATTTCACCCAAGATCCTCGTGTAAGATTATTGTTGTTCTATGAACTAGGTATTGCACGAGAGGACGAGAGAAGACCTGATGGCGAACAGATCCTCGTGTAAGATTGTGTTAATCTATAGAACTAGGTATTGCACGAGAGGACGAGACAAGACCTAATAGCGAACAGCTCCTCGTGTTAGATTATAGTGTTAAGCTATAGAACTAAGTATTGCACGAGAAGGACGAGACCTGACCTGATGGCGAGCAGATCCATGTGTAAGATTATTATGGTAATCTACAGAACTAGGTATTGCACGAGAAGGAAGAGACCTGACCTGATGGCGAGCAGATCCATGTGTTAGTCTATATGGTAATCTTCAGAACTAGGTATTGAACGAGAAGGACCAGACTTGACCTGATGGCGAGCAAATGCACGTGTTAGTTTATCTACAGAACTAGGTATTGCACGAGAAGGACGTGACATGGCCTGCTAACAAGCAGATGCAGATGGAGATTCATCAGGTGATCAGATGCGGATTTACTAGTATGTATTGGGATCATAGCATTTAAGCTGTTAGACTCGGACAGATCAATTTCAGGTGCAGACCAGATCTTGCGAGGCATGGGATGGCTATAAGGGGAGGTTGGAGGCCATTGGGGGGAGTCCCCCAAATTATTTCTATTATATATTCTGTGGCGTACGTAATGTTAAAGAGTCAAATGTGATCGGTGATCAGACTTGACGAGTGTACGGAGTGTATAAATATATACTTGCGGCGTATGCATCAATTCTAGAGTACGCCGCGACAACTGGTACGAAGTCCAAACTTATGACTGAGACTCTTCGGCTTATGGATGAGAGACGTGATGATGTACAGGCCACATCGTCAGAGAAGCGGGCCCTCAATCGGAACATCAGCAAGCTGGTGCGACGAAACCTCCGATGCTCTAACACACGCCGCATAGAAAAGGCTATTGAGCAAAATCGGGGGTCTAAAGTCTTTGCCCAGCAATTGAAGAGGCCCCATCTGATGAAGATATTCAACTCTGTTCTGAACGATGGGAGAACTCCCAAAGCGTGAAACAGAAGCATCGTAGTTTTATTTTTCAAAAAAGGGGATAAACCGCTCGTAAATTACTACAGGCCCATCTCGCTTCTGGGCCACGTCAACGTCACGTAAGCTGTTTTCGCATAGACCATATCCAAAAGTGTGGCAGGTTATACAGAAGACCGAAGAGTAGTCAGACTCTGTGTCTTCCTTTTGTGGACTATGAGAAAGCCTTTGACTCCGTCGAAACCTGGGCTGTGCTCGAGTCCCTGCAGCGATGCCAAGTGGACTAGCGATACATCGAGGTGTTGAGATGCTAGTATGATGCCGCAACCATGTCCGTGCAAGTACAGAACCAGCTGACTAAGCATGTCCAGCTTCGCAGGGGAGTGAGGCAGGGGGATGTTATATGTCTGAAACTGTTCACTTACGCCCTTGAATATATGTTTAAGACGGACTGGATTGGAAATAAACACGGGCATAAACATAAATGGCGAGCACATCTCACATCTACGATTCGCCGATGATACTCGTATCGTCCATATGGCTGAATCGCTGCCAGAACTTGAGCGAATGCCAACCGATCTAGTGTTTATACGGCGTTTGATTAAAAAGGTCAAGCAAAGTTTTAGCAAGGAAAAATGGCAAATAAAATAATGAGCTATCGTGGGACTCCTAGCGGATGTGTAAACATAAAAAAAACAATGTTTTGCACCGCGCGCTCTCATTGGTCAACTGTAAATCAGAAACTCTTCTTCTTGTTCTTGTTGTTATGCTTGTTCTTGTTCTAATTGTTCTTGTTATTCTTGTTCTTCTTCTTGTTCTTGTTGTTCTTGTTGTTCTTTTTCTTGTTTTTCGCGTCACGGAACACTTGTATCGTGGAACCACTCGATCGCCACGTCACTCGATCGCCACACCACTAAATCACCACGTCGCTTGATTGCCACGTCAACAGTTGGCGTTACCCCCGTACCACGACATTAGATGTTTACACATCAAAAATGGCTAACATCATCATAATCATCTTTCATAATCATTAATATTCTGATTAAACTATCCTTCTTACCATTCTTCCACTTTTTTTTTGTAAAAGTAAATAAAGTACAACCTATAATGATGATATCGGTAATGAGACAATAACTACCCCGATTTACCAAGGTGTCTAAGAAAAAAGTGTACGTGAAATCGGTCCCACCGTTTAGTACTCGACTGGCAACTCTGTTCCGGCAAATATCGAAACGAAATTGTGTTTCGATAAAAATATACTAATAGAATTTACTAAATTACCGATAGAAAGTAATCTTTGTCCTATTAACCTGCATGGTTGTGACACAATTTAACGGCACTAACTGGCATAGTATTTTGTTTTTCATGAGCACAACAAGAGACACTGAAGTAGTGGACAAGCATATCTACCAAATATAGTAGATATTTTTTCGGCCGTTTTTGGTCGGCTGATTCGGTATCTAGACAAGTTTCTCTTATTATCCGACTAGAAAAGATAGCTTACCATGTAAGTGCCATATTTTGATGTGTCTCCATACATTATTTGGGTTTCCATCGAGTTAGGGATATCAGTGCTCAAGAAGTTTAGTTTACCCATAAATAAATATTTCTCTGTAGATGGATAAAAACATTTAGAATCCCTTTGATTTTGCAAGCCAATGCATACGAACTATAAACATACATACGAAGCTGATGCATAAAAATGCCTTTCGCGTTCATTGAAATGTATGAAACTGCTTATTTTTTTTGCGATTTATAGTTATCTTAGTAAAAGTTGTTCCAAGTTGTTCATAATGAAGATTCGATGACAATGATATCCTCAATACTGTTCGTCGTCAATCTGACCCATACATACATATTACATAAATAGTACAATCATGTGGATATTAATATGATTTTATTGTATGTAATACGAGTATGTATGTACGTATGTATGTAATCTTAAAACAAAATAATGATAAAATTTGTACCTCAATTTTTGTTTTGTACTTTTCAGACTCCCTAAAAAGATAAATCAATCGCGATTGAGCAACCTATTACTATTAAATGAGTGAATTGAAAAAAACTGGTATGTTGAAATAATGCCATAATGAAAAATTGAAAATGACAACCAGCCAAACGGCTGGCTAAAGTGGGGGGTTTCTCTTTAATCACACCAAGTTTGACGTTTTTATGTATAACCGTTTTTAAGGCAGCAAAAAAAATGAAAACGTTTAAAAAATATGTCTTGTATTTTCGTTAGAATCCTTACACCCCCGAGTAACATAGGCTATTTTTGTTAAACATTTAATGTGGCGGAAGTATGGTTCAATTACCAAATAAAAATAAAACTTTCTATTTTACAATATGGGTATCAAATTGAAGGCCTTGATAAGCACATTCCAACAGTACATAATTTATTGGCAAAAGCTGTTTTTTGGCAGGGCAGGTGTGTTTTTTTAGCTTTTAAGCTAGTTATTTATAGTTTATTATTTACAAATATATCCGTCACATCCAAATTGAAGTGGTTCTTCGGTATATATTATTTTATTTTTGACAGACTACGGCGAATCAAAAAAGAGGGTTATGATTCAAACCGGCATGTATGTGGGTACGTATGTATGTATGTATGTATGTATGTATGTTCATCTGTTCCGTCATAATTTCTAAATTACATATCATAATTTCACAAATGAGGTATCGTTGGAAGCGTCTTTATCGTCCGCTGATTTTAGGCTATGTGACGTCACATTAAGTTGACTTTGGATATAAAGACGTGAATTTAAAAAAAAAACACCCATTTTGTTACGTTTTCTTGTTGCGATAAAATAAAACGCTGCAATCCTAGGCTAGATATTATTATGGTCCAGTGCAATCTATCTACAAACTTTAGTCAGACGGATGCAATATTACATTTTTTTAAACGCACATCGCTATCTACGATTATTAAAGTTATTTTATTTACTTAACTAAGGTGAAGGATGGGATGTTTGTACTTGTTTTTACTATGTCAGGTCACATTGGTTATCAAACTAAGGCTAGTGATGGTTGCTTGTTTTACCCCTTAATATGGGTAAAATATCTTCCCTAGCAACTCTTTACGCTACGTCATAAAGTAATGTTATCCCTTACCTAAACGCTCATAGCAATTCTATTGGTATAGTCTTTCTACGTCTAATTATGAATCAGGGTTTAGTAATAAGTATTATCCTCCGATCAGCGCCACCCAGTTATCTCTACTTCGACACTGGCTAAATGAATTAGTCGTGCGGAGCCAAACAATGAAAAAATGTACTAAATATAGGCCGTTCGTTTTGAAGCAAATGGCGAAAATAACTGTTAAAAACGCTTAAATCACATATGTCGATCGCCTTGGACATTTGTGGGTGAAATTAATGTTCAGAAATGTTTTTGATCACTGTCGTTCATCGTACTTGTTTAGATGACATGACAGTTAAATTTGACATAGGAAAAGCGATTTTATTCCATTTGGGTATAGGGTCATTTTTCATTTGGTTTGGGAAGGATAGTTAGTGTCAAAAATAGCAAATAGTGTTACATTTTGAAACTGCCCACAACGCCATCTCATCATCTCGAACGCAGGGGTAGAGGCAGCGGCTTAAAAACGTTTGACAGTGACGTGCTGTCAAAAGTCAGCTGATTTTTCACAGTTCACTTCGTTGATTCGTCATTCGTTCGTTGTACACAAATAAAATACACTTGCTTGCGCCTGGCTCAAGTCGTTCTTTTGCATATTGCAATCCCATTTTGCAAACGAGTTTTGTATTGTAATTGATAAAAATATAGTTTAATTAATAGTTCACACCTTAACACTTGCCAAATAATGTGCAGCGACGTAACCTTAGCCTTATTTTAGAGTGCAGTAACCACTTCGTTCAAAGTTTGTTCAAGTGCAAAGAGAAATCTGTATAAAATGGAAATTCTAGAAAAGATTTACTGCAACTTGAGGCGACAGGTCGTTAATTTGCCGGCATGTTTGCCAAAGGCGGTGGATTTCGTAAACAAATCTGTAAGCAATGTGAGAGTCCCACCATTCACAAAGGATAATGTTTTGTACTATTATTTACCAATGCAAGGCCTGGTTAGTTACACAACCTTATCGGTTAGTGTTATGAACCCCCATTTAATGGTCAGGTAAGGTTTTTACCTAGCAGTATTAAATCTAATGCATGTTTTATCCTAATGCTCATGTTATATCTGTCATTTGTTGTTTTACAGAATGTTCCCAAAGAGAGACATAACAGATGTTCTTTTTCTGACAGCGGGAGGAGGTGCAGGTCTATGGCTCTGGGCGAGGCCACATATGGCAGCGGCAACTCCTGCTAGGCGTTTCTCGTGGGCATTTTTAGGGGGTTGCCTTTGGCCACTTGGGTCAATATTCTTATGGGCGATCCTGAGAAGCTCAGTGGGTCAACGACCTTTTATAGGCACAGTGCTAGGAGTGACAACAGGAGCAATGCTTACCAACATTGCACTTGACTACTTCCATTATGTAGAGCTCATGTTTTGCGGTGAGGTTCACCTTCCTGAAGAAATATACAGCCCAAACAGTGATGATGAAAAATATGATATTGACATATAATTTTATATTAACTGTATAGATTTAAGTTTGTATTTAAACAAGCTTACTTTAGGTCAATGTTATAGACAGTGGAATTTGAGTTTGAAAAGTATCACAACTGGTGTTTATATTTAATTTTGTTTAACAACTAAAACACTCCTAATAATGTTGGAAAATTGCTCCGATTTTTATATCCATATAAATTATTAGCTGTGAATTATAAGCTGTTAAACATCATAAAATAGGAAATGGAATGTTATATTTTATGATGAATGTCATTTGGTATTGGTAGGCATTAGACTAAGGCTTACCTTATTTTTTAAATGTTTTTGTCTGCACTTTCTAATTTGTATTGGTGTTAAATATCATCTCTAGTCCCTCACTGAATGCTTGAAATAAATGTTGGAATCACTAACATTGTGTATCACTGACCTTGATCATAAATTTAGTAAAGGTATGTATGTTCCTATCAAAAAGAAAATCTATATTTATAATAAAACTGTAACGGGTCCAATTCTGTACATTGAAGATATTTAGAATATTTTTTTTGGACCTTACTCTAGATTCTATACTGAAGCCAAAACTGTACTTTTTTTAATTTCTGTCTGTCTGTATCTTGGCTAGTAAATTGAAGATACTTTCTATCCCGAAAAATAAAGAGTTCCTGCGGGATAATGTCCCAAATTCTGTAAATTAAAGATATTTTGTAATATTTTTTGGGGCTGTTCTATGTTCGATACTAAAGCCAAAACTGTTTTTTTTTTTATTTTTGTCTGTCTATCTGTCCGTCTGTCTGTATGTACCTTGGAAGTGCATCACGCCGAAAATACTCAATGAATTCAAATGAATTTTGGTATGATTTGAGTTCATAGTTCGAGGTAGGACATTGGATACTTTTCATCCCAAAAAAATTAAAGTGTTCCTGCAGGATAGGTGTTGAAAGTTATTTAAATTAACACATAGGTTTTGATGCAACTTGGCACTGTCTTAAGTTATATGATGGTTAAAAATTGAGGACACGTTTTATCCCGAAAAAGTAAAGGGTTTCTGCGGGATTTGGGTCCAAAGTTATGTTAATATTTAAGTATTAAAAAATATTATTTTTGGATGTTTCTCTATATTCGATACTGAAGCCAAACTGTTTTACATTTTAATTTTGTCTGTCTGTCCGTATCTTGACCGCGCATCGCACCCAAAAATGGTCTTGGGTGCTTAAAAAAGTTATTGAACAACTTTTTTTTTTATTCGCGTCTTTCTTTCTGTTTTTTCTGTATGTTTGTTTGTTCACGCATCACGTAAAAACTACTGGACCGATTGCAATGCGGTTTTCATTGTTAGATAGTTTAGGGTTTGATTTAGATCTGGTGTAATTGGTATCTCAATACGGTCAGAAGCCGAGCAATTGATAAAAGTATTTTTAACGGCTGAAGAAATTTTGTTCAAATATTGGTCCTGGAATAGCAAATTATGGTACTTTGAACCTAAAGAAAAGACCGCGCGCGCGTAGCCGCGGGTACAGCTAGTATAATAATATAATAAGGTATGTGCAAATTTTATATTTATGTATTCCTGAAATACTGTAGGTATATTTCCATAGCTAAGAAATATATTTTTTTCCTAAAATAGTTTCTCAAAGTTATAAAAGAATTCTAGGATAATCTATATTAAATAAAAATCGATTTCCGCATATAAGCAACTAACCTCATAAATTTTAAACGTCTCAACAGTTTATTTTTGTATTGTTCCTAATTGTAAGGACAAGGTTTGTATGAAAGTAAATCTTAAAAAAAACATAAAATACACCAGAAAATTCGATCAATTGAATTTTTATTGATATGTAAGTACCTACCAGGCCTCCATAGGTCAGAAGAATGTTTCACATTAGTCATGGACTCACAGTACCTACGTACCATAATATGTAAACGCATAGTTATTGGTAAGATGTTTTAAGCGCGTCACAGACAAAGATACGATAATATTTTATCTTAAGATAAAATATCGCTCGCTATACAATTTATATGAACCACCACAAACAGCGAAGATAATATATATTTGCATCTTACAGTATCTTAAGATATCGAGCGATATGGAATTTATTAAAAGATGTCATCTTAAGATACGAAATATATCGTAAAAGATATAAAATATATATTAATATACTATCTTAAGATACAAAATATATCGTAATATGCTCTACAGGTGGCTCTGTTTCGTATTCGTGACGGTTTTTTTAACCCCTAAACAAAGAGATGGGTGTTATAAAAAATTCAAAATCAGAATCGTCGTCTGATAAGCTATCTAATAAATCTACTAGTGAAACCGTACTACTCATATTTTATCACCTGTATATAGAAAGCGGTGAAGAAATACTTGTGGCACCTAGGACGGCCTGCGAGCGAATGAATAATCTATCTATACTATAATAAAACTGTAACTGGGCTAAATCTGTACATTAAATATTTTTTGAAAATTATAATTGAGATAAACTTCAAAATCGATATAGAGTGCAAATAGGTTTTTTTTTTTATTGTTGTCTGTCTGTCTCTTTGAACACGCATCACGCTGAAACTACCACATGGATTTTGATGCAACTTGGCACAATCATAGCTTATGTTATGGATTAACATTTAGAATACTTTTTATCCCGAAAAAAACATGAGTTCCCGCAGGATAGGGGTTAAAAGTTATTTAAAAGAACACATATTACGCTCTCTCTATCAAACTCTGACCAGTAGTTTCATACTGGTCAGAGTTTGATATAACTTGGCACAGTCAAAGTACATATTATGTATTAAAATTATGGATTATTTTTATCCCCAAAAAATATAGGGGTTCCTGCGGGATAGGTATTAAAAGTTATGGTAATTTAAATGTAATATAAATAAAACATTAAAATGGTGTCATAATTTCGACCCTCTCGCCACTATACTATCTGGTTTAGCGGGAGTATTTCTGCCTGCCAACCCAGACGTGCGTGGATCGAAATCACGTGCTTATTAAAATGTTTTGTTCCATATTTTTATGCATTTACATATTTTATGCGTTATTTTTACAATATCAATGCTTTTTTTTTCTTGAATTAAACCGTCAAATTGTTACAACAAAATAGGTCACAATAATTCAAATTCAAATAATTTAGAAAAAACTCAAAAACAGAAAAGAATTCGGTCAATTTTTTGTTTTTTTTTTTTTTATTTGTATTTTTTTTAGTTTTACCTGAAGTGCATGTTTAAAAAAGTAATAAATTATCATACATAATTTACATTCCCTCATAAAAAAGCGACCTCTTGCGGCTGTTTTTATTGTTAACTAAACTGCTTACTGTTTTACATTTTTAACCCCAGAACAAAGACCCGTCTTATAAGTTTAGGGTGTGTATCACTGTGTGAGAGTGTGAGAGTGTGTGTGTGTGTGTGTGTGTGTGTGTGTGTGTATGTGTGTCTGTTTGTTTGTGGCATCCTCATAAAAAAGCTCCCAAACGAATGGACCGATTTTGATGCGGTTTTTTTGTTTGAAAGCTAATGTGATCGAGATGGTTCTTAGCTTAGCTATATGGGGTGGGGCGGGCGAGAAAAGGGGGTGAGAATATGGTGAAGTTCATAGCTCCCAAATTAATGGACCAAATTTGATGCAGTTTTTTATGTTTTAAAAAGGATGTGATCGAGATGGTGCATCATGTTCCTTTGCTATATGGGTGGGGGGGAGGAGTTAAAAGGGGGGGGGGGAGTTAAAAAGGGGGGGGGGGGGGAGTTAAAAAAAGGGGGGGGTGAGAATCATATCTTTCAAACGAATGGACCAATTTAACTGCGGGTTTTTATGTTTCAAAGCTGAGGTAAACAAGATGGTTCTTAGCTATAATGGGGCTTTATGCTCGCTACGCTTCGCTCCCGCCTTCGTCTTCTAGCTAGCCTATCACGACCATGTCGAATCGCCACTGAAGGTTGTTAACACAGGTAGGTAGGTAGGTACCTATATTGGTACTTTTGGTACTGGAATAATTCATAGGATCATTATATCCCAGAAAAACTACCACGCGAGCAACGCTGCGGGCACAGCTATAGGCAATAATAACGTAAAAGTCTGTACAAAGAAGATAATTTAAAAAAATTGGTCTGAGCTACTGAACAAGAATAAAACATTTTAAAATTCGTGTCTGTCTGTTTGTTTGTCTGTATGTTTGTTCGCGCATCACGTAAAAACTATTAGACCTATTGCGATGCAGTTTTCAGTGTTGGATAGCTTAGGGTTTGACCAAGACCTAGCGTACTTGTTATCGTAATCCAATGATTAGATGCCGAGCAATCGATAAAAAACTTTTAAACGGCTGAAGGAATTTTGATCAAATCTTTACTGTAGGTCTTGGAATAGCACATATAGTACTTTTAACCTAGAGAAATGACCACGCGAGCGAAGCCGCGGGCACAGGTAGTTTCAATATATTATCGTATCTTAGCCGTGTGTGATACCCTAAGATGCTATAATATTTTATATGCAGATATCGTAACATCAAATATTATAGTATCTTAATCGTCTGTGACGCCCCTAAGAACGAAAAAGTGTACAAAGGAGATAATTTAAAAAAATGTGTCTAGGATACTTAAAATAAGCTACTGAACAAAAAGCGACTGCTATTTTTTTCTGTCCTGGTCAGGCTATTTTTATACGCTTTACCTATATTAGCTTCACTTGTATGTTTGTTTGTATGTTTGTAACCGACTCCTTTGGACGCTATTTTGACCCACTTTAAACGGTCAGATTTCATTCAAATTTTGCACACCTGTCAAAGCCCGATGACAATGCAATAATTCAAAACCGCTGTTATAAGTAAACCAAACTAAAAAGTAGAAAGTAAATAATAGTTTAAAAAACCTAAATAACACGCTTTATATAAAATAGAAAATAAATTTTAATAGTGTAAATAAGAAAAAAATGATTTATTTAAAAAAAGCGTGGGGTGCTTTTTAAGATATTATCGAAATGATAATCCTTCTTCTCATATCTGTCAATGAAATATTTATAACTATTGTCCCATGCACCCCACGATTTTAAGATATTATCGAAATGATAATCCTTCTTCTCATATCTGTCAGTGAAATATTTATAACTATTGACCCATGCACCCCACGATTTTAAGATATTATCGAAATGATAATCCTTCTTCTCATATCTGTCAGTGAAATATTTATAACTATTGACCCACGCACCCCACGATTTTAAGATATTATCGAAATGATAATCCTTCTTCTCATATCTGTCAGTGAAATATTTATAACTATTGACCCACGCACCCCACGATTTTAAGATATTATCGAAATGATAATCCTTCTTCTCATATCTGTCAGTGAAATATTTATAACTATTGACCCACGCACCCCACGATTTTTTTGAAATAAAACATTTTTTCTTATTTACACTATTATTATTTTTTTCTGTCCTGGTCAGTAAAATTAATATCACAGACAGACTATTCTAATCTAACCTGCGCAATCCCATAGTTGCACAACAAAAATAAATTTTATTATGATAATACGTATTTGTCTACAATTGAAGTAAACGATATTATTATAATACTAGCTGTGCCCGTGGCTTCACATGCGTGTTCCTTTCTCTAGGTTAAAAGTACTCCATGTGCTATTCCAGGACCTAAAATACCAATATACCAACATTTCATCAAAATTCCTTCAGCCGTCAAAAAGTTTTTATCGATTGCTCGGTTTCTACTCATCGGTTTGAGATACCAAGTACACTAGTTTTTAAGTCAAACCCCAAGCTATCCAACAGTGACCGTATGCTAATCGGCGCAGTAGTTTTTACGTGATGCGGCGCGAACAAACAAACAGACGCAGATAAACAGACTCGCACGATTAAAAAAATGTTATACACTGAAAATAAATCAAATTTAGAAATGTGATGTCATTTTAATAGCATTACAATAGATAACTGTGCCATATAAATAACAATTTACATTGCTTGAAAAATCCGATTTCCCAAATTTTTCGTTTTATCCAGATTACAGGGGAACTTTTGGTCCTACAAAGTGTCACTTATGCTTATATTAAAGTTAGAATGAGTGCTAAGCCCATATTCTGCTCGGAAGGCGGCTAAAACTACAATTTCTAACTTTTTAGGAAAAATGGCCAATGTTTGAAGTCTGCCTCTCATCCCCCTTATATTATACTATACTCTTTGCTCTCAGGTTTTTCAAAAAATAACAGACTTGCAGTTGGGCTCAAATTATAGACAAATTTTTTTACGAGTATAAACGTAACGTTGAAGGTAACTTTTCCGTAGGAAACACCTTTTAAAAGTTATAAACCAAAAGGCAAAAATATCGATGTTTTTCAAGCACCACAAAGTTAGCTTAGGTCTTTCGAAGCTGCAAATTTACTTTAACACTACACTGGTATCTATCCTAACAAGATCCCAAAAAACAGGACGGTACAGATTTTTGCGACCTAACCACAGAATAAACCTAACGCGATTTTGGCGTATAAATCATTATCATCATCAGCCTATACCAGTCCACTGCTGGAAGTAGGCCTCTCTCAAAGAATGCCACTGAGCCCGATCTTCGGCTCTTCTCATCCAGTCGCTGCAAGCTGTCTTTCGCAAGTCGTCTCTCCACCTAGCCGGCGCGGGCGTTCCATACTACGTTGTGTTTGCGTCTACGGCGACCGTTAATCCTATATGATAAAGTGCGAAGGCCAGATTAAGATGAGCCGTACGTCCAGACGTTTCTTTGCATTTCGGATTTTAAGGTATTTGGACATAATACTGAGGGTTGTGCTGACTGTATATTCTGAACTTGAAATATTTACATGACAATATTTAAAGTACTTACAAAAAGCCTCCTTTCAAACAAAAAATAATGATTGAAATCGGACTACTGGTTAATGGATTACAACTAAGTACACATTCTGACTTTCATCCCCTCTCCCAAGGGAACCACGCTAAATATCGGGATAAAAACATGGTCTTACCTCGTAGTATGAACTCATATCATACCAAGTTTCATTTGAATTGATTTAGTAGTTTCGGCGAGACGCGCGGTCAAGATACAGACAGACAGACAGACAAAAATTAAAAATATACAGTATCTAATATAGAGTAACATCCAAAAAAAAACTTCAAATTGAACATATCTTTGGATCCCTATCCCGCAGGAACCCTTTATTTTTTCGGGATAAAAAGTATAGATACTCAATTTTAGCCCACCTCATAAACTTTGACTGTGCCAAGTTGCATCAAAATCCGTCCAGTAGTTTCAGCGTGATACGTGTTCTTTTAAATAAGTTTAAGCCCATATCCTGCTGGAACCCTTTAGTTTTTCGGGATGAAAAGTATTCTATCTCATACCTTGTAGTATGAACTCAAATCATACCAAGTTTCATTTGAATTCATTCAGTAGTTTTGGCGTGAAGCGCGGTCAAGATACAGACAGGCAGACAGACGGACAGGCAAAAAGAAAAAATACAGTTTTGGCTTCAGAATCGAATAAAGAGTAACCTCCGAAAAAAAAACTTCATACCTAACATAACTTTGGACCCGTATCCCCCAGGAACTCTTTATTTTTTCGGGATAAATAGTATAATCAATTTTAACCCATTATATATACTATGACTGTGCCAAGTTTCATCAAAATCCGTCCTAGAGTCAGCGTGGTAAGTGTGCATTTAAATAATTTACAACCCCTATCCTGCGGGAACCGTTTAATTTTTCGGGATGAAAGTATGCTATGTCCTACCTCGTAGTATGAACTCAAGTCATACCAAGTTTCATTTAATTTAATTCAGTAGTTTCGGCGTGATGCCTAGCCGACAGACACACAGACAGACAAAAATGAAATAAATTACAGATTTGGCTTTAGTATCGAATATAGACTACAATCCAAAATATATAATCAAAATATTTTCAATGTACAGAATTGGACCCGTTACAGTTTTATTATAAGTATAGATTACGTATTATTGTCAACAATTGCTTATGTCACTTCGGATTTATAACGGACGTACACAGAAGACAAAATAATAAAGAAAATTATCACTTTACGGGTTTGCGAACTAATTTCAACAAGTAAAAAATAAAATAGATAAAACAAAACGGTTCGGTGCTTCTGCTGACGATGTACCCCTCAGCCAACACTCTGATATTACAATGAAAGCTTTGATTAAATATAGAAATGTTGTTTTTGTCTGACCAAATGGGCATATTTTTTCGGAATAGATACCTACAGCTAGAATTATTGAAAGTAAGGCCTTCTGCGTTTAACATCAATTGTTTTTATGAAAGACGCGACTTTTCTCAACTCAGTTCAATAACAGACTGAGACGTGCGCGAATGATACATCATCAATTGGAGCTTCAATTGTCCGTCATTTAAAACCTTCAATCACGTAAATTGACAATAGCAAATCATCGTTTCTGTATTTATATACTCTTTATCCCAGGCTCCATACAATAAGGCTAGATGGTATTTAATGATTTTGTATGAAACCTGACAATGAGTGAGTACCCATGTAATGAAGAAATATATAATTTTTATAGTGACACTTTTATTGAAAAGTATACAATCTGGAAATGTTAGACACATGTTAAATTCTTTTAGTTGTTCGCAGGAGGCTTGGACCATTCCACGTTCAGGATCAAATGGTCGTAACCGTGACCATTAAGAGTCTGAATAGCCTTGGCAGCATCAGCACGGAACTTGAAGTGTACATAGGCGAATCCCTTGCAGTGCCCAGTACTCTGTAACAAATTTAAACATGGCAAAATAAATCTTAAATTATAAACAAGACAAAAGTACATACGAGTATATCTCTATGACAAAACTACATAAGTAAAAATATAAAAAAAAACAGTAGTTATAGAGCGGGAAACAGGAGGTTAGGTTTCCTTGTACGTAAGAGGAGGCCAAAGAGACTTATGACGTCACACCGCATACGACCCGCGAGTTATTATGAGTACTTATGCTTTCGTTAAGGCTGCAGCAAAAGTAGAATAACTTCGTCATTTTTCAATAATTCTTAAATGATATCTTTAAGATATTTTAATAATTCTTTCACCACAGTTAATTGACCGAGCGAGCGCGAAGCGCGAGCGAACCGCCTCTGTTTCAGCTTCGGCAAAAATTCTTTCGTATGTCCGGATGTCTGTCCGGATTTCCGGCTGTTCTCCCCTACAGGTCGCATTTCTCAACCGATCTAGACGAAACTTGGTATACAGGTTAAGCAAATTTTTTGAATTTTTTAGTCGTCGGGGATTATTGATTGGATTACTTCTCCCAAAAAGGGTATAAAGGGGGCTACTGAATATCTACGCCGTATTAAATCCGATTTCGATGGTTCTTTTTTATTTGAAAGGTAGTAACTTTAAGTTAGTCTCATAAAAATTTGGTGAAGATCTGATGAGGATCTTCGGCGTGATGAGCGGAATAGCTCCTCAAAATGCAGTAAATTTCTCACCAGTAGAATCAGCCCTTTACCTAATAGTTAGGGATTGATGGAGCACCTTAGTTATTAATGTTAGTTGTACAATAAGGTAACTAGATGGCGCTACTGTGCACCGCTAGATTGTTTGCAAAAAAAAATGTATGTCTACAGCTCAGAGTCACTGGTGTAATTGTTATATCTATCAATGTATATAAAGAAATTGTTTTTATTCCAAAGGAAACTTTCCCATACTTAAGATAGAGCTGGCGGGAGCTTAGATTCGCTCCTGTAATCTTATAATATGATAGCCTAAAAACATTGCGTGCAAATGTTACCTTTTCTTTCGCCAAATATAGTTTCTGCACCGGACCGAATCCTTTGACGAGGTCCTCAAGGTCAGCCTCCACAGCGAAGTTGCTGAGGTTGGAGATGCGGATAGCAGCGACGTCGTCGCGGCGCGCGCCCGGCGGCTCGCGGCCCGTGCCCCGCCCCGCGCCGCCCTCGCGCAGGTACGGAGCCACGTACTTGTTGGTGGGGTTGGCAGTCTTGGAGTCTGGAATTATTAGTATCATTTTATTGTTTGCTTGCTAGTGTTCCAGTTCCACAACTTTCTTAACGAGGATTAGGAAGTACAGTAAGTGACCAATTGAAATGTGCTGCTAAACTTTACTCTAAACAAGTTTTATTTCTATTTTTATTCCGTCTGAGAACCAATTTTTTCCTTTAGAAAATTATTAGAGATAAATTTTAGGATATCTAAAATCCAACTATGGTAGCGATTCGGTCATACACAAAAATAAACTAAAGTTCTTCAAATGTAATTAGGTTAGCTTCGTAAATAGGTATTTTTGCCCCTGGCATCTATCCCTCACTCACTAAACTATCACTAAAGGCTGTCAGCGCAAAATCAACTTTGTTTCCTCGCTGCGAGAGCTCAATTTGTCCAAACGCTGTCTCAGAACGTGTCTGAATTTATCCAAACACTGTTAGACAGCATGTTAAAAACCTGTTTTAAGCGGTGCAAAACCTGGTCGCTGACCGAGTTTCAAAAGTTCAAGCTTGGGGTTTGCCAAAGAGTAATGGAAAGCAGCATCTTAGGTATCCGGAGGACTAACCGAGTTCGTAACACAGCGTTGCGTTCTATCACTGGTATCGTAGATGTGGGGCAAAAGGCTGCCAGATTGAAATGGGATTGGGCGGGACACGTGACACGAATGCATTCCGACCGATGGGCCAAGATCGTAACGCAGTGGGTGCTACAAGATGGGCGGCGACGCCGTGGCCGAGAAAACGCTGGCGCGACGATCTGGATGTATACCAGGACTGTTGGTCGGAACTGGCGGGTGGTCGAGATACATGGAAAATAATGGGGGAGACTTTTGCTAAGCTGTGGGACAGTATAGGTTAAGGAAAACAGTGGTGCAGCTTAAATTGACGTTATAGATGTCAGGGAAAAAAAGTCCGTGTCTAGGAAAAACAAGAGCAAAAAGGCAAACAAACTTTAAATTCTTGATTTTGAAATATAAGGTACAGTCGGAGGCATAAGGAGTAGCTCACCGGGTTCTAGCTGATCCCATCAAAGGAGAAATGAAGCACACGATGGTTTATTCTACTTTACCTTATATTTCAAAATCAAGAATCTATAGCTTGTTTGCCTCTTTTTAGTTTTGTTGGCAGTCGGCTTTTATAGTTTTATATTAAACGTTTTAGTTTCCGTTATTTATTTATGTAATAGTCTATCAACAACCTTCATTTTGATACCTCACTCGATAGGTTTGGTGACTTTTTGTTCCGTCGGAAATACAATATGGCACCTGCAAGCCGCCATACTAGTTTTCATGACACTTCATATTATTATATCATAGAGTACTCTCGTGAATAAGACGAATCCAATGATACCTCATTTATCAATATGCCGTTTAGGCTGTAGGACGCGCAAAAGAAACGTACAAACAAATATACATACAATCCAAACCAAACACATAACCCTCCCCAGTCGGGTAAAAAGAAAACATGAGAAGGCGGTTTCCAAAAATGGCCTGAAATTAATCTCTAGGATGGCTCAGTGAATGCAACCTCGAGATTAGACTTAACCCCTTAAATTTTACTACATGTGTATGCCGCATGTGCGCTTGGGACACCTGGGTTAATATTTAAAAAAAAGTTGATCATACCTGCAACTTTGGCGGCTTCGCTAGCCTTGGACTGTGCAAGCTGGGTGTGCTTGAATGGACAGTTGAGGGTCCAGTGGTCTCCTTGGCACGTACGGCACTTGTAGATAACACTGCTTGTCTGAGGCTGCAATAAGGATTAGGTAATAAATTGATCATACCTGCAACTTTGGCGGCTTCGCTAGCCTTGGACTGTGCAAGCTGGGTGTGCTTGAATGGACAGTTGAGGGTCCAGTGGTCTCCTTGGCACGTACGGCACTTGTAGATAACACTGCTTGTCTGAGGCTGCAATAAAGATTAGGTAATAAATTGACTACAGGAATATGATAATATGTGTGGCTATATTATAATGGCAACAGTATTTTTCAACACCAAAGTATTATAATAGTTATTTTGAGTACAAACCATATTAATTAAGGATTTTAACTTAAGTATAAACCAAATTAATTATGAATTCAAAACCTGTGTTTCGTTATGGACAAAATCATACCCTATGATAATTAAGTTAATGTGACATTACAAGCAAATCTGAAGTCTTCTCTAACAGGTGTAACCCTTATTATTATTTATTAGCGGGCCATTGGGGAGTATACTCCCCGCATATGAAGGCCAACGAAGGGCGGTGGCCCACGAGCGCTTAAGCATCCTATAAGTGTAAATACCACATACTCCTTTATTGATAAACTTGTTTACACAATGTTAATAATTATAAATAGATTTATTACTAATAATCACAAAAATTAGGTAAGTAGGTACACAGTGTATATGTAGCAGGCATATATAACTAACTAGCCATTAAATTAACCGCCATTCAAACTAGCAGCCTGAAATAGAATTGCTTAAAAACTAGGTAGGTTATTAAGGTTGAACATGAATTATATCAAAAATTGAAGTTTTCAAACAGACAATTGTTTATAAACATTTGTCATTTTTAACCTAGTTGTTTTAGGCGCAATTCTATTTCAGGTTTCTAGTTGAATAGCGCCGTTTAGTAAAATGGCTAGGCTGTTAATTAAACAGCTAATTATGCTATATGCCTGTGACAAATACATACAGCTAGGATAGTATTTAATTTTCCTGTGCGAGACTTGTCTCAGAATCCGCACAGAAAAGGCCTTTTCATAGGTATCATTAGGTTACTCAAGGTATCATTAGGTTACACAAGATATCATTAGTTTACTTAATTTACTGATTTGGTCTAGGTATATATGTATTGTTTTATTTTTCCTCCCCATTCATAACTTGATATTTATTTTGTCACAATTACTTCTCCACAGGTCTTTGAGATTAAAATTTTACATTATGGTTTTAGTGGTAAATCCCTTTACCTTTGCAGTAGTAGGCGTCTACTGCTAAAATCAGCCCTGGGAAGTACTACACTTTTGCCCGACAATCATTGGCAAAGCAGAGAGTGCAAACATTACTGCGTTCTCTCTGAGAGAGGGTTCGGCCCTCTCGCACAGGAAATGTGGCTTGTGGTGGTGATGGTTTTTATAATTTGTAGTCATTTTACTGGGCATATGGGTCTTAAGAACCAATGTCTCTGGGTGACAAGTAAAATACCACAATATGGGTCTTAAGAACCAATGTCTCTGGGTGACAAGTAAAATACCACAATATGGGTCTTAAGAACCAATGTCTCTGGGTGACAAGTAAAATACCACAATATGGGTCTTAAGAACCAATGTCTCTGGGTGACAAGTAAAATACCACAATATGGGTCTTAAGAACCAATGTCTCTGGGTGACAAGTAAAATACCACAATATTTTGCAATCCAAAGCCATGGGTGGCAATTCAACTGTTTGTATGTCGTGTGAGGTAGAGCTGGCTTCTGGAGTCAGAGTTTGTCAGGCCATCCGAGAGCTTTTGACATGGCTTAACAAGTTATATTAATCAATAACAGCCTGGACCTTAATGTGCCTTATGAACCGTGGAGCAATGGAAAAGTCATAGGTGCAGAGCCTGGGAACCAACCCGGTATCGTTGGATTCTAAGTTGCACTATTGAACCATTAAGCTACCATTCCCCTACTTCAACTGTTATGGGTATGCATGGTGTTTATCATCATGAACAAGCTGCTCTTTTCATCAATCAGTAGTATCAACAAAAAAATGTATATGGGTGATACAAAAGTGCTATTGAGCCTTTTCATATAAAACTCAATAAAAAAGTTACCTTGAGACCATCCAAGTCTCCATCTCCATCAGGACGTTGGCTCTCCTCCTTGCTCGTAATAAACTGCATGTAGACATCTTCAGAAACATTGGTGGTGGCTGGGTTAGGTCCAGGTTTGTCACTTGCAGAGTCACCAAACTTGCTCCATGTTTTACGCTTTGCAATGCTCTGGAATTTATATAAAGTTAGGACAGTTATGTAACAATAAATCGATAAGTAATTAGATCTCTCATATCCCCTCTCTAGGATTTCCTATCTTGTCATGGGTTGCATAGACACATGGACACACATCAACACATCACAAACATCCAAGACCCGAGAATAAATATTTAGGCTCATCACAGAAATGTTTGCCCCAGCCATGATGCAATCTGGGAAACTTAGCAGTGATGCTAATTCTGTTGAGCAACTCACTAAACTAAACTAAGCTAAATTTAATTTATTTTAGTGATTCCTAAAATTTTATCAGTTGTTGATTTCCACTAAACTAACACATCATTGTGACAGGACTAATTTGATTTTGACTAGGGCTGTGTTCACTGACACGCTCGAATCATCCGTGCGATTACCGCTCGCTCATCCGGAGATAGTGAACGACTTTGGACGTCCACATACAACTGACAACTGTCAAGTGTCAGTTTCATACTATTCCTCCCCTCCACTACTATTTTTCGGATGACCCAGGCGAACGCCCGGTCGACGCCGTGAACGATTTCGAGTGTACGCGCGGGTGATCCGTGCGTCCTCGAACGTTTATGTGAACGGGCCCAAGGACTAAATTTAATCGCTAGTGTTGCCCACATTTAAATAATGAAAGAATTTAATCAATAAATAATCACTAATTTAATCATAAATTGTTGTTTATTATCTGTGTGAGAGTTTGTATAGATTTTTTCATAAGCTGCTATGCGTATGCGCGATTGAATGTTTCGAACAGTGTGGGAGTTTTGAAATGAAATGTCAATAAAATCACTCCGAAACATATGGATACCAGGTTTTCTAAGTGGACCATCACGAAAAGGGCTATATCATTTCGCCTTTATAACTGTGTAGCTATATAGGCCCCAGACAATCGACTTGACCATTTCATCTTCGGATGATTCGAGCGTGTAAGTGAACACAGCCCGGGGGAGGCAGGACGCACAGATCAAAATCAGCGAAATTGATATTTTGTGATTTTTAATTCGGTATAACTCGCGATTTTGTAAGCATTTGAGTGTTTTGGTAAAGATCTCGTTGAGAAAAAATTCCATTCAATATGAAAAAGTTTGCAAAAAGTCTAACAAATTTTTTAAAAATTGGATCTGTTTACTAAAGTGGCTGCAGCACCCGGAAAGTCCATACTACAATAAAGATTATACACATTTTGAACTCCAGCACAGATCCAACGAGAGGTTTTTCAGGACTGTATCAAATTGTACGTGATGTTGACGTTTCACGACAAACAAACGGCCATGCGCCTCAACACAGCCATCCGGTTTTTCAAAGAAACTTGTACATTTATGAAGCGGGCTGTTGAAAAGTTCTATTTTAATCTTCGGAGTGCGACATACATGAATACATGTTTACTTAAACGGTCACGTGCATCTTGATCACATCAGCTTTCAAACAGAAAAACCGTCCATTCGTTTGTGAGCTACGATGCCACAGACAGCCACACAGATACATTCACACACACACACACACTCTCACTCACTCACACTCTCTCACACACACACACACACACACACCCACACACACAGACGCACACACAGACACACACACACACACACACACACACAACAATTTTTTTAATCATGTCTGTCTTTTTGTCTGTTCGCGCATCACGTAAAGTGAAATTTGGTAATTTATACCTTAAAGGTACTTTTGGTCCTAAAATAACGCATAGGCATAGAGAAATTACAACACGGGCAAAACCGCGGGTGTCCCGGTTTTTTCCCGAAAATTTACGTTTTTGTGATCTTTAATTTGGTATAACTCGCGATTTGTACGTGGAGTAAACGTTTCACGACACACAAGCGGCCATGCGCCCTGACACAGACCACACTTTTTGTCTATGGTTTTAGTGTAGTTTAGTCTAGTTTGTGCCAACCGAATCCGTACCATTATCTATTTAAATTAAATAATAGACTCAAAAACTTAATTTTAATTATTAGTAAGTACTACACTTAAATTTAATTATATTATGTAGACAAATATGCAAAAATAAAACATAAGAATATGTCACAAGTTTACCTCTTTCAAAGGAGATAATTGCTCCATAATCAGGTACAAAACTAATGTAACATGTTACCCTTTCTCACCTTAGAAACCACACGCTTCTCAATTTTGTATGTGCGGACGATTTTCACTTTCTTATTGTCATTATCATATTTGTACTCGGTGACAATTTTAAGACCATTTTCAACCACTTCTGAAGGTGGCGGCAACGCACCCTGGTCTATTTCGACTTCATCGGCCCACGAGGATTGAATTTCATCAGCAGCTACAGGCATCTAAGAAAACAATGCATAGTCAGACAGAAAGAACCAAGTTTTTTTCTTTATAAAACATGATACTACATATATGTGTATGTTGTATCAACTGCAGTTTGTTCGTTCGAAATCGATCCAAATTCATTCAAACATGAATAGAATAGCAAATACGCACTGTATCCACAATGAGAGTAATATATTACTAAATGCTAATGTAGTGACGAATGCAACTTTTCTTGGTTAGAAAATGCGTGGAGGTGAGATGTAACGGATTACAATCAATCATATTTTAAACTGACTTACCTTTTAGGTTTATGAATACGTTTTTCAATCTCTAAAAATACTATTTTTCGGAAAACTGCAATATTTTGTTGGTTCGTGGAAGTCTTCTTCTCCTCCACAACCACACACGAAAAAAAAAACTTTCTTCAACAGCGTCAACTGACAGAGAGACAGAGTTTTTTTTTGACATTTATATTTAACTTCACCTACTAATGTCATTACACCTATCATGTTGCAATCAGATTTTCATGATCACGAGCATTTGTGTTATTGTATTCTCTTTGCAATTGTATTTATTCGCGGGCCTAGTTGCTGGCACGGCATGAAATCTTAAAAGAAAAAAAATTGCTCTTAATTTATCACAGATAACTTACTAATTTTGAATTTGGAAGATAATTTGAATTTGACATATTCCTCAGCCTCTTCACCTTGGGCCAGTGCGAATACGTAATGTTGATCATGACAGTTTCAAGCAGTCAAATTCAATAATGCTTTGCGATAGAGTCGATTTTGCTATGAAAAAAGTGACAATCCGATTGTAGCCAAGTTCTGTAATTGGGCCACTGCTGTTCACATAAACGTTCGAGGACGCACGGATCACCCGCGCGTACACTCGAAATCGTTCACGGCGTCGTCCGGGCGTTCGCCTGGGTCATCCGAAAAATAGTAGTGGAGGGGAGGAATAGTATGAAACTGACACTTGACAGTTGTCAGTTGTATGTGGACGTCCAAAGTCGTTCACGATCTCCGGATGATCGAGCGATAATCGCACGGATGATTCGAGCGTGTATGTGAACACAGCCATTGGGCCAGCACTGCGATTACGTAATGTAGATCATGTCGGTTTCAAGCCGTGAAATTCAATAATGCTTTGCGATAGAGTCGATTTTGCTATGAAAAAAGTGATAATACGATTGTAACAAAGTTCTGTAATTGGGCCACTGTTCACATAAACGATCGTGGACGCACGGATCACCCGCGCATACACCCGAAATCGTTCACTGCGTCGTCCGGGCGTTCGCCTGGGTCATCCGAAAAATAGTAGTAGAGGGGAGGAATAGTATGAAACTGACACTTGACAGTTGTCAGTTGTATGTGGACGTCCAAGGTCGTTCACGATCTCCGGATGATCGAGCGATAATCACACGGATGATTCGAGCGTGTAAGTGAACACAGCCATTGTTTCATACCATAAGGGTATGAAACAATGGCTGTGTTCACTTACACGCTCGAAATAATTACGCAAATTTTTAAAAGTATCGATACCTACTCGATTCCAAGTATCGAATCAAAATTATCGAAACCAATAAATGTATATAATCAAAAGTATCGATACTACTCGGTATCGAGTAATATTTTAAGAGATAAGAAGTGACAAAAAAACGACAATTAATACCAGACCCGCGGCCCGATTACATAACTTGGTTACAATCGAATTATCACTTTTTTCATAGCAATTTCGACTCTATCGCAAGGCATTAGTGATATCGATACTGACAATCTGATTGAAGCCAAGTTCTGTAATAGGGCCACAGAGCCAGTGGCCCAATTACATAACTTGGCTACAATCGGATTATCACTTTTTTCATAGCAATTTCAGCTCTATCGCAAGGCATTAGTGGTTGCGATATTGAGAATTCGATTGAAGCCAAGTTCTGTAATCGGGCTGCTGTGGCCCAATTACAGAACTTGGTTACAATCTTATTATCACTTTTTTCATAGCAATTTCGACTCTATCGCAAGGCATTAGTGGTTGCGATATTAAGAATTAGATTGAAGCCAAGTTATACACATGCATCATTCATCTGGGCTGTGTTCACTTACACGCTAGAATCATCCGTGCGGCTATCGCTCGATCATCCGGAGTAAGTGAACGACTTTGGACGTCCTCATACAACTGACAACTGTCAAGTGTCAGTTTCATACTATTCCTCCCCTCCCCTACTATTTTTCGGATAACCCAGGCGAACGCCCGATGATGCCGTGAACGATTTCGAGCGATCGCGCGGATGATCCGTGCGTCCTCGAACGTGTAAGTGAACGCGCCCCTGAAGTAGGGTTTTCGTGAAAACTATATCACTCCATCGAGAGGGACAACGCTATACATCGGAAAGAGAAGTAGTATAATTATCTACTGTCGTTAAGGTGCAATATTTCAGTCAGCATGCCAATTTCAAATTTTCTTGCGTTTTTTGTCATTACTCAATAGTGGGTTCATGAAAATTGATTTTGCGGAAATAAATAGATTTTATTAAGAAATTACGGTTAAAATTATCACCTAGATAATATTGATTTAAATACAAATGCCAATAAGCTGATTATCATCTTGGTTTTGGTTTATTGACAAATGTACTTATACTAGGTTTCACCTTGATATTTTGGTTGGTGTAATTTCTTGATACAAGCTATTTATTGCCGCTAAATAAGTTTTCATGGACCCACAATGAGCAATAGAGCTGTAATTGACAAAAAACACAAAATTTGAATTTAGCGCACTGAACGTAGCGTTGCACCTTAATCTGATTGTCGAAATCTAGTAAGGAAACAAAAGTATCGAGTAATTGCGAAAGTATCGATACCTACTAAAATAATAGAATAAAAGTATCGAGTACAAAAATACTAGGTATCGAATCGAAAGTATAGATACTACTCAGGTATCGATTCTTTTTGCGGATCCCTACATACCCCCTGACCTAAGTGCCCAAGGAGATTGAATTAAGCTTACCTACTCGCGCAAAAATAATCACTTGACACCAAAGAGGAGAAATATGGTTACCTACTATAAACTTTCTGTCAATAGTTGTCAATGTTCTTCAATGTCGGTGACTAATAATAAAAAACTAATTAATTATTTGGATTACCTACTAAACTTTAAATTATTCATTAATACTGTAATAGTACGAGTTTACTCTTCACGATGAACAAAACTTGCCGTGTTCCGCATTGCAAAAGCAAACGGAGTAGTGTTAAGTTACACCGTTTTCCAAAGACTGGGAAAGGAATCAAATGGGTGGAAAATACCTGTAACTTGTGCTAAATTGAAGAAGCTCAGGTCAGAGGAGCTACAAAAGTTGTTTTTGTATTACAAGTTCTTATTCTATCATATTGGCCATTTGAATCATATTATCATTCATGTTAACCTAACGAACCTACCTACCTAGGTAGGTGGTATCTACCTAGATACTATTTTTTGTGCGTGCAATTCCATAGAACATGATTGTACGTCTTTTATTATAAATTAATTATATTTGCTTACATATAAAATGTTTGTTTTAATTCTTATAAATCTAAATAAACGGGCTAGTTAACTTATATAATTTGTAGCTTACGAAAGCAATATCGTGTTGTTTGAAAACCCAGCTGTAGGAAGTATATAGGAATTTATTTTATGGTTTCTACCGTCAGGTCTTCAGCAGGACTAAACAGAAGCATTAGGAACCGGCTGAATTGTCCATACAAACGTAATTCCAAAATCATTTTTAAGTAATTGAACCATACCTATTTCCACCTTAATATTATGGTATTATTCGGATTCGGAATTTTATATAGCTAGGTTTCCAATTTTTGTGTTTTTCAGAATGCATGGCAAAAACGAAGTATAAGCGAATTGTATGTTTGTCGTAATAATAATTTCCCTTACATTTCGTTTTGAATAGGTACATACAAATTTTGAAGCAAAAACCAGTCGGGAAACTAGACAATTACTATCCGAATCAGAATAGTACATAATATGGTGAAAATTTGCTTCAATTACAAATGTTTTTGGAGTAACGTTTGTTTGGCCAATTCACTAGCGGGCTTATAAGGTGGGATAAAAACAAAGAGGTTATGGTTAAAAACTAAACCAAGCGTAGATAAAATTAGACTGCAAAGATTAAAAAAAAAAATGTCAGCCTCTAAACTACCGCCATAGATTATATAATAATACTATCGGAAGTACTCGGTATTGATTGTTCGTAGATTCTCGTCTGATCCCCGTATCTTCTTTGTAGTTTGTGGTTAATGGCGACAAGCCCGCGCCTAAAATAATTCAATGTTACCTTACGATAGCGCGCCGCGTGCTGAGAACCAAACGCGCGTGGAGTCGCCTTGGCCGCTTGGACGCAACTGAATGCTCAGACTAGTGACCGCCAACCCCACTTCCCCTCTGTAATGTGGTAATACTAAGTAAAAAAGGTGCTTCTGCCACTTGCGTCTGATTATTTTTAATAATACTAAGATGAAAAGGCATATTTAAAGCATAAGCGTCTTTCCTTCTTATGATAAATCAGAAATGTCTTTTCTATCAAAAATCGAGTAAAAAATTTTGTAGACATATAAGACGCTTCTACGTACTTACGTTTTTTTAACGTAGTATACGACAGAACAGCCTTTTTATTTAGAAATCTTCAAGACTTATTGCAGTTAAGTCTCATTTATTAGTGAAAATAATAGGGTTGTGGTTATTTTAGGAAAACAATTCAAGTACCAGTAGATGCGTCTTTTTTTGCTGATTTCGAAAAAACTCATTTTCGAAAAAAATGTTAGATGCGTCCTTCTTACTTATGACGGCAGAATTACCTACCTTACTTTTTGAGCTTTTTCAACACGATATGAGGATTGATTTGAAAAAATAAAAGTTTTCTATACTTTTTCTGTGAAGAGCAATACCTACCTCTGTATGTACACATTTCAATACCGACAACTAACCATTTTGCCAGTAAGACATTATGAAGATATAATTATATAATTATGTAGGTACGTAGGTAGTACATTATAATATCTCAATGGAAGAAACATAATAAAAAAACGTAGTACATATAATGTATATACATACTCAGAAAACTTGCTACGTTTCGAAGTATTTTTTACGCAAAAGCAATTGTGGTCTTTATTTATGCATACCCACGGATCAATTTCTTATGCAAGTATTTTTTTTTTCACTTCAAGGCTTCAGAGTACTTTTCCACACACACGATGGTGCTCCTTTTATATATAGAGACAAAGATCAATTTCCTATGCAAGTATTTTCTACTTTCAAGGCTTCTAAGTACTTTTATTTTGCAAACACGATTGTTCTCCTTATTTATATAACGGCAAAGATTAATTTATATTATACAATGCAAGTATGTAAGTATTTTCTACTTTCAAATCTTTAATCTGTTTCTACAGAAAGCACTTGAAAGTATTTTGAACCCTGGTTTTTCGCCCTGGTGTTTGAAGATGGATGTACTTGAAAGCCCTGGTGCTGGATATTGCGAGTATGATCCATGCCTACGTGGAATTTGTTCATGGTTCCAATTTCCATGCTGGCAGTGAGGAAATGCCGTCTTAAAATTAAGAATTAAGCACCTGAAGGTCGTGCTAGTGCTAGTGTGAGCCGATTCCGAAACACCTGAATTTAGCGGGGACCCTTGGTTGCAGGAATGAAATGCTTGCGTGTTTTAAGGTCAATCAGCGCCATCTAGTTAAATCGGAGGGAGAACTTTGATGCCTTTGGTTTACTCGCTTGAGTTGTTGATGCCATTGTGCTATCTATACTCGTACCAAACTCGTACTATACATCTCGATTACCTCAGCTTGCAAACATAAAAAATCGCACCTAAGTCGGACCATTCGTTTGGATAGATCCCATCATAGAAAATGTAAAAAAGGCACATAATATGTAAATGCTTATAAATAATATGGTAAAACATTCATAGCAGCGCATGGATTCGATCCATGTGCCTCTGGGTTGCAGACCAGACACCGCTTCCACTGAGCCACTCTGACTTGTGGCATAGGAGCCGAATTTACGGTACCGTTTTATAAACAGATGTGAAATTATTATTCCTTGAAAATTAACATAACTTTAGACTCATATCCCGCTGGAATCCCGTATTTATTTGTGATTAAAAGTATCATTTATTTTAACACATACTATAAACTTTGACTGTGCCAAGTTACTTCAAAATCTGTACGATAGTTTCAGCGTGATATGTGTCTTTTTGAAATAATTTTCAACCCCTATCCTGCGGGAACTATTGTTTTTTTCGGGATAAAAAGTATTCTAAATGTTAACCCATAACATTAACTATGATTGCGCCAAGTTGCATCAAAATCCGTCGGGTAGTTTCAGCGTGATGCGTGTTCAAAGAGACAGACAGACAGACAAAAAATAAAAAAAAACCTTTTTGCACTCCATATCGATTTTGAAGTTCATCTCAATTAAAATTTTCAAAAAATATATAATATTTTCTATTTTTAGCCCAGTTACAGTTTTATTATGGTACTAGCTGTGCCCACGACTTGGCTCGCGTGGTCATTGCTCTAGGTTAAAAACAAATGTGCTATTCCAAGACCTAAAATAAACATTTGATCAAAACTCCTTCAGCCGTTAAAAAGTTTTAGATTAAGATTTAGTTATCGATTGTTCGGCATGTAATCACTGGATTCAGATACCAAGTACCCCAGTTTTTAGATCAAACCCTAAGCTATCCAACACTGAAAAATGCATCGCAATCGGTCTAATAGTTTTTACGTGATACGTGAACAAACATACAGACAAATAAACAAACAGACAGACATGAATTTTAAAAATGAATTTTAATTTTTAATTCTTGTTCAGTAGCTTATTTTAAGTACCGTAGACCTTTTTTTTTAAATTATCTTCATTGTACAGACTTTTACGTTCTTATTGCCTTATAGTTATGCCCGCAGCGTTGCTCGCGTAGTAGTTTTTTATGGGATACTAGCTGTGCCCGCGGCTTTGCCCGCGTGGTCATTTCATTTATAAGTAGCCTACACGTTTTATTCCAGGACCAAAAGCCAAACCACCACCAGACCAGTTGTAGGTTTGGTCCAGGTCCAGAGGACCAGGACCAAACCTACAAAGTACAATATTATACTACATTTCTTCAAAATTCGTTCAGCCGTCAAATAGTTTTTTATCGATTGCTCGGCATCTAATCATCGGAATAAGGCACTGCCTTGCCTTTTTATAATGCATATTCTGTGAAGTACGGCACTCCGTCTTCGCAGAATATGCGTTATAACAGTTAAATTTATTTTTTTAATTAATAAATTACTATTTTACTATAAATAATGAGCTTAATTTCGCTGCGCGTTTTACAACTGAAGTCGACTTATTCGATCAAAAAACACAAAAAACATCTCAATACGTTTTAAGAGCCTCTAAGGACCATAAAGTAAAAAAGAAGAATACGTGTTGCTAAAGTTCATTCAACGTTCAAACCACTTCGTAACAAACCGCTTGCGTGTTTTAAGGGTAGACAACGCCATCTAGTTTAAATGAAGTAACTTGTTATCATGACTGTCTTGTTATTGAGTAGAGAAAATTATCTCCGAAGGTAAGGTGGCACAGATTAGAGAGTAATTAAGGTGGTGAGGTAAATTGTATGGGGCATCAAGGTTAGGTCATTATTGTGAGGTCCATACGAACAAATTTTAATGCAACGAAACATTGTGTTCTTAGTACAAATTATTTTTTATGATGTTTCACAGAACGACGTACCTACTTACTGGCACTTTAACTGGCTCTTAATAATTACCAACCCTACCTACCTACTTTTTGAGCTTTTTCAACACGATATGAGGATTGATTTGAAAAAAATAAAAGTTTTCTATACTTTCTCTGTGGAGTGTACTTGTGTACCTACCTCTGTATGTACACATTTCAATACCGACAACTAACCATTTTGCCAGTAAGACATTATGAAGAAACCTCCGATATAATTATATAATTATGTAGGTACGTAGGTAGTACATTATAATATCTCAATGGAAGAAACATAATAAAAAAATGTAGTACATATAATGTATATACATACTCAGAAAACTTGCAACGCTTCGAAGTATTTTTTACGCAAAAGCAATTGTGGTCTTTATTTATGCATACCCACGGATCAATTTCCTATGCAAGTATTTTTTACTTTCATTTCAAAAGAGCGATGGTGGCCTAATGGTTCTATAGTACAATTTAGAATCCAACGATACCGGGTTCAAAACCTAGGCTCCCACACCAATGACTTTTCGAAGTTATGTGCGTTTATCCATCGCTCCGTGCTTCGGAGGGCACGTTTTAAGCTGTCAGTCCCTGCTGTTATTGGTTAATAGCAGTCGTTAAGCCATGTCAGAGGCCCTCGGGCGGCCTGAGAAACTCTGACATCAGAGGCCAGCACTACCTCATACGACAAACAAACAAACAATTTCAAGGCTTCAGAGTACTTTTTTACACACGCGATAGTGCTCATTTTATATATAGAGACAAAGATCAATTTGCTATGCAAGTATTTTCTACTTTCAAGGCTTCCAAGTACTTTTATTTTGCAAACACGATTGTTCTCCTTATTAAGATGACGGCAAAAATCAATTTCCTATGTAAGTATTTTCTACTTTCAAGGCTTTAATCTGTTTCTACAGAAAGCACTTGAAAGTATTATGAACCCTGGTTTTTCGCCCTGGTGTTTGAAGATAGACGTACTTGAAAGCCCTGGTGCTGGATATTGCGAAAATGACCCATGTCTACGTGGAATTTGTTCGTGATTGATTCCAATTTCCACGCAGGCAGCGAGGAATTGGCGTCTTAAAATTAGAGAATTAGGCCCCTGGAGGTCGTGCTAGTGCTAGTGTGAGCCGAATCCCAAAAACCTGATAAATTCGAATTTACCGGGACCCTTGGTTGCACGAATGAAATGATTGTGTGTTTTAAGGTCAATCAGCGCCATCTAGTTAAATCGGAGGGAGAACTTTGATGCCTTTGGTTTACTCGCTTGAGTTGTTGATGCCATTGTGCTATCTTTACTCGTACCAAATTCATACTATACCATCTCGATTACCTCAGCTTGCAAACATAAAAAAACCGCACCTAAGTCGGACCATTTGTTTGGATAGATCCCATTATATATATTGTTTTCAAACAAAACTTGACGGTTTACTTCAGGAAATTACATAAGCCTTAAAAAAATCAAAGAAAATGTAAAAAAAGGCACAAAATATGTAAATGCTTATAAATATTGAGGCAAAACATTCATAGCAGCGCGTGGATTCGATCCATGTGCCTCTGGGTTGCAAGGCGGACACCGCTTCTACTGTGCCACTCTGACTTGTGGCATAGGAGCCGAATTCACGGTACCGTTTTATAAACGGATGTGCAATTATTATTCCTTTCAAATTTACATAACTTTAGACTCATATCCCGCAGGAATCTCGTATTTATTCGTGATTAAAAGTATCATTCATTTTAACACATACTATAAACTTTGACTGTATCAAGTTACTTGAAAATCTGTACGGTAGTTTCAGCGTGATATGTGTTTTTTTTAAATAACGTTCATCCCCTATCCTGCGGGAACCATTGTTTTTTTCGGGATAAATGAATTTTAAATGTTAATCCATAACATAAGCTATGATTGTGCCAAATTGCATCAAAATCCGTCTGGTAGTTTCAGCGTGATGCGTGTTCAAAGAGACAGACAGACAGACAGACAAAAATTAAAAAATATCCTTTTTGCACTCCATATCGTTTTTGAAGTTTATCTCAATTATAATTTTCAAAAAATATTTAATGTACAGATTTAGCCCAGTTACAGTTTTATTATGGTATAGATAGATAGATAGATTTAGAAATGTATTTCTAGATGAAATCTTTTGCTTCGTACCTATACAGAAGTGTATTGTATCTACATAAGTCTTACGTATAGTTGTAGATTCACAAACAAGATCAAGGACAAATGGGAGCTCGACAGTTGTTAATTATAGCCTAGGACTTGATAGACAAGTTGAACTATGTTGAATCTACTTGATTATACTAATAATATGATACATTTGTTTCAGGTGGATGCACACAGAACTGCAGTTCATAGAAATGTATAGATCTCCGCTTTTCCGTGCGGTCGAGTGCTCATCGCCTTGATGACGTCATTTCACATGCTCACTGAGCTTAATGAATTCGAAACGAGTGATCATCGGTGGCAATGAATGGTCCAAGTGGCATTAACCAAACCGAACTTTAACTCTACGGAATCAGGCTCCTGGGTCCAACTCAAAAACCTACCTTAGGTCATCAACCATAATAAGGCTGTTGTTGTTTTAAAAAATCTTGTTTTTTTATATTAAGTTAAATCTATTCACTCACAAAGAAATAAATAGGCGTCAGATAATATATTTACAAAAAAAATATGGTCTGTATATTAATCGCTCGAAAACGAAATCCCCGTTGAAGGGTTTGAGGTATCAACTTAGCTGCCAGTTGTGCGGCGCGCCAGGCAACCAATGGCGGCAATCACCCTCCAATAATCATCGTCTGAGTTTATTTTCTGTTTTTCTGTCTTGCTTTTAATCTTTCTAAAATTTTAATCCCGTGTAGATATTAAGTATAAGTAAAAGTTAATTAGCATCGTAAGTTTAGTAGTGATCTAATAATATGCCAATAATCTTTTTGTAGATTGTACGTCTCTGAAAGAAAATCTTAACATTGATATTATTTCTCAGCAATAGTGTACTTACCTACTTCAAATAATTATTACGACTGCCTATTTAAAAATACCATGTTCTTAAAGGTATAGTGACTATAGTGCTTCTCAGGTAAAGTTAAACTTCGACTAAAAATAATCTTTGCCGTCGAGTAAAAAGGCTGTGAATGAAAACATGTCAATCCTTGTACACTACTTTTATGCAAAACAATTAAATAAATAAATAATGAAAACGCCAAAAACGAAGAAAGAAATATATTTGCGATTAGCTGTGCCCGCGGCTTTGCCCGCGTGGTCATTTCATTTAAAAGTAGCCCACACGTTTTATTCCAGGACCAAAAGCCAAACCACCACCAGACCAGTTGTAGGTTTGGTCCAGGTCCAGAGGACCAGGTGTAGGTTTGGTCCAGGTCCAGAGGACCAGGTGTAGGTTTGGTCCAGGTCCAGAGGACCAGGTATAGGTTTGGTCCAGGTCCAGAGGACCAGGAGGACCAGGACCAAACCTACAAAGTACAATATTATACTACATTTCTTCAAAATTCGTTCAGCCGTCAAATAGTTTTTTATCGATTGCTCGGCATCTAATCATCGGAATAAGGCACTGCCTTGCCTTTTTATACGCTTTATATTAGCTTCACTTGTATGTTTGTAACCGACTCCTTTGGACGCTATTTTGACCCACTTTAAACGATCAGATTTCATTCAATTTTTGCACACCTGTCAAAGACCG
The DNA here is from genome assembly GCA_946251855.1 of Alsophila aescularia. Taxonomy (NCBI): domain Eukaryota; kingdom Metazoa; phylum Arthropoda; class Insecta; order Lepidoptera; family Geometridae; genus Alsophila; species Alsophila aescularia. The sequence continues at coordinate 41,132,997 of OX276386.1, read as the reverse complement.
ATGACAATTCAATAATTCGAAAAATAAACAAAAAACTAAAAAGGATAAAACAAATAATAGTTTTAAAAAAAACTAAAAAACACGCTTTATATAGAAAAGCAAACTAAAAATATATAAAAACCCATGCACCCCACGTTTTTTTTTAAATAAAACATTTTTTTCTTATTTACACTATTAAAATTTATTTTCTATTTTTTAGTTTGGTTTTCTATATAAAGCGTGTTTTTTTAGTTTTTTTTAACTATTATTTATTATAACGCATATTCTGTGAAGTACGGTACTCCGTACTTCACAGAATATGCGTTATAACACACTTGCACTTCTATGACACTTCATAGAAGTGCACGTATTGCAATGAAATAAACGCATATAATAAAATATGAAATAAACGCATATAATACAATGTGAAATAAACGCTAGAATAAACGCACCGCGTTCCACTGCAAGGCCTAAGATACCAAGTACCCCAGTTTTTAAATCAGTCGCAAGGGCTTGAGAGCAGGGCCTGGATTCTGTATGACCACTCACGCCAATTCCACGCCGCCATTCCACGCCACCTGCGTGGAATTAGGGAATACGTAAGGGAAACGTAGGGTATTTACGCGACCAGGTTTTTAAACCAGGTTTTGGCTTGTAAGTACGCCATCCTGGTGCGGACCCGCAATACTTGCAAGACTTTCAAAGTATTTTACTCACCAACGAGCTCTTTCGCCCCGTCCGCACCTACATACTCGGTGGCGGGTTCGGCATGGCTTCGGCTGAGTTCGGCCGCACTCGGCCAGCCGGGTCACAAGAAGCTAGGTGGCCGATACATCGCTCAAAAAACTTGCAAGGCTTCGAAGTTTTTGTAAGCAAAAGCAATTGTGCTCATTATTTACATAAACGCACGGGTCAATTTCCTATGCAAGTATTTTTTACTTTCAATTCCACGCTTCCAAGTATATTTTTCGCAAACACGATTGTGCTCCTTATTTATATGGACACGGAGATCAATTTCCTATGCAAGTATTTTATAATTTCAAGGCTTCGGTTTACAAAGCACTTGAAAGTATTTTGAACCCTGATTTTTATAATGAAAGATTCATGACATGAATGAGTAAATTTTTTTTTTAAGTAATAAATTACTATTTTACCATAAATAATTCGCTTAATTTCGCTTCGAGTTTTACAACTGAAGTCGACTTATTCTATCAAAAAACACAAAAAACATCTAAATACGTTTTAAGAGCCGTTAGGGACCATAAGGTAAGAAAAAAGAAGAAAACATGTTATTTCGAGTTCATTCAACTTTCAAACCACTTCGTAGAAAACCGCTTGCGTGTTTTAAGGGTAGACAACGCCATCTAGTTTAAATGAAGTAACTTGTTATCATGAACTTTTTGTTATTGAGTAGAGAAAATTATCTCCGAAGGTAAGGTGGCACAGATTAGAGAGTAATTAAGGTGGTGAGGTAAATTGGATGGGGCATCAAGGGTAGGCCATTATTATGAGGTCCATACAAACAAATTTTAATGCAACGAAACATTGTGTCCTTAATACATATTATTTTTTATGATGTTTCACAGAACGACGTACTTACTGGCACTTTAACTGGCTCTTAATAATTACCAACCCTACCTACCTACTTTTTGAGCTTTTTCACACGATATGAGGATTGATTTGAACAAATAAAAGTTTTCTATACTTTTTCTGTGAAGAGCAATACATGTACCTACCTCTGTATGTACACATTTCAATACCGACAACCATTTTGCCAGAAGACATTATGAAGATATAATTATATAATTATGTAGGTACGTAGGTAGTAAATTATAATATCTCAATGGAAGAAACATAATGTTACGAGCTGGGGATCGAATAAAATAATTGTACGCTAATTACACCAAAAATTAACACCTTTATTCGATAAACCACAAAAAGAAATTAATCCAACAAATAATGCTCAAACACTCTTTAACTTGACTGTACACTTTTATCAATTATCACTGAATACTCGCTTCGAATCACTTTGATCGTTTCGTTTCGTTAGCCAAATCAGTACTGTCCCAGGCAGTCGATGCGCGCTCTATTTATACCGTGACGTAAGTTTCCAGAATGTACTCATAACTACTCGTACGTACTAGTGGTAGTTGGTAGGTCTTTAAACTTTCAAGGTTGGCGGCGCCTTTGAGTTGCCGCGCCGCGCCGAGCCTGTAGGTACTTAAGGCCGACGGCACCTTTGATGTCGCCGCGCCCGTAGGTATATACCTACCGCGCGTTCTGGAAACTTCTGTAGGTACCTACGCTCTACTAGTGTGTTCCAGAATGTTCCTTTAAATGTAGGTATTGCGTCATTTTAGTACCTACTGTTTTTCTAAGAATCGACCGGCGTAACACTACCCCCTCCTAAGACATGCTCGTCCCGAGCAGTGTTACTCCAGTGGTATAACGCCAGTCGATTAACATAAATAATTTCAGGAACACTTCTCTGGCCCTCCCCCTGGATCCGGCATGTGACGTCGCTGATCCTGTTCATAACGCGGGTATGGTCCACCCCTTTCCACCTGCAACCTTGGAGACCCTCCTCTGCCGCGCACTGGATCATGTAACCCAATCAGTCACACCCTTGTCGAATCCCAGATCTCTCAATTTTCGATTATATCGAGCCCTCATCTTCTCAGACACCAGCTGTCCAGACCGTTCCACCTGCCTACAAACTTCATCCAACCTAAAGCGCGAGCCAATTGCACAATCCACAACGCTGCGCGGAGAATCCGTTGGAATGCTAGTTATCAGGTCTGCAGGTTTGCAGCACCAGTTTCTCACATCATCACGGCCGTGGATCCAAAAGAATTGCTCTCGTATCTTTGATAGGGTCCTTTTGATTCCCATATGGCCTCCTGAATATCCAACGTGGCAGAGTTGTAGAACATCATACACCTTCGCTTTAGGAACAACCATTTGTAAATGACAGTGGTCTCCTCGAGCATTTTCCAATTTTCTGCACAATAACCCATCGTGGATAGCCAAACTGTCCCACTGCCCACAATAGCTTCCCGTCGTTGCGCTCATTCCTGCAACATCTCGCCATTTAGGCTTAGGCGCACCAGTTTTAATCCACTCATGAATTGGCTTGATATCTGGGTCATTTTGCTGTGCCAGCTGCAAGGCTTTTCTCCACTCATTACCGAAGTCCGTTCTTAACATTCTAACAGGTACCACTTCTATGGCCTCTTGCCTCTCAGAATGCTTACAATTCTCTAGACAAAGTCCCCTGGACAGTTCCTCCGCGTTACTGGGAGATCTTCCATCTTTCATGTTCAGATTTTTCCTTTCGTGAACTTGTGAGTTCAAAATTCTGGTGCCTTTTTTAATACTCGACTGCACCCGTCCCACGGTTCTGGCGTCTATTCGTTTCCTTGGGTCTTGTTCGGTAACGGCGCTAACCTCCCGCCAGTTCTGTGATCGGTCTTCCCTGCCAACAACTCGCTTTGGGCAGCTGGGCCTCAGGTGACCCTCCTCTCCACACTCGTAACATCTAGGGATAAACCTAGGGCGAGTGTCACGGGGGGGTGATGCCACAACTTCCCTGATGCAATGGGCTCGATGATCATAACGTGCGGCCTCCACCTCCAAAGCATGGGCCAGGGCATCCTTATTGGATTCGTGATGCCCAAGTCTCACAGCAGCCCTCACTTCCAGGTCGCGAATCCCATCAACAAATTCTTGGACCAAATTCCCGGCGATGAGCGCAGGTGACTCTTTAACTGGAATTTTGCTCTCATTAACAGTAATGTTTATATCAGGAACGTTTCTTTTACGAGAAAAGAGAACGATATTACTCTTAGAAGGCGATAGATCTAAGCCATTTTTATGTAGCCAATCATTTAAATATTTAAGGGAATGGGAAATACAGTTACTAGCCTCATTAATTTTATGATGAGAGCTATATACTCGTAGAAGAATGCCACCAGCATATTGAAGGATACGGCAGAGACCCATTGAGGATTTTAAATCATACGTATAGACGTTGCAAAGAAGAGGACTGAGGACAGAGCCTTGAGGTAAACCTCGCCATATGGTTCTATTTGAAGCGATCGAGGGGTCACTGCAACGGAGGAATATGTATCTCTCTGAAAGAAGGTTCATTATAAAATTACCTAATTTTACTGGAATATTCAAATGACTAAGCTTATTTTGTGACGAGGTCCACACCTCTTTCATAATAATACTCTTTTGATATCTTAATTCTTTCATAATCCATTTCTTTTCATTTTGATAGTTCATTATTCATTCTAAATACAAATATCCTGTCATTGACATATGGATTTTTGGTAAAAATAGAAAAACATTCCACTTTAGTGTTTGCATTGATTTAATTGGCAAAATGTATCTTTCGTCCTTCCTTCGCTAACACTAATATAATAAATCTGAAAGTCTGCTGCTCTGGTTTGAGGAACATCGTTGAGTTGCAGCGCCCGATCGCGTTGCACTCGATGAACAGCTTCGCGCGGCTTGCTTGATATCAGACTCTGGCCTGCCGAGTCTGCTCCCGCCGTGTGCTAGAATCAAGCAGAAGGAAGTTCCTGTAATTCTGTGTCACAGAGGTTTGTGTCCTGGAATAGTGGGAGCAACCCAAACCCGGGGACCGCCTCGTGAGAATTTTAATTTTTTATTTTTTCTAATAGAAAAATTTGGGTCACGGACGAGATTCGAATTCACATACTGTGCCTCGGCGTGGTACATGCCTTTACCAATTCGGTCACTGAGACCTATGCGTCGTCATCTAAATCTTTCCACTAGCTTCTTAGAAAAATTATTATATATATTTACGCTAAGCAGGCGTTAACTGCTATAAAAAAACCCATAAATATATAGATTTGGGAGGCGTTATTTTTCAGATACGAAGTTAATCAATATTAGCCCTGTTTGGTTGGTAGTTCATAATACTACTAATAGATAGCGTTACCGTCCCCATAAGACGGGTTCAAAGAAGCTAGTGGAAAGATTTGGTCTCGGTGGCCGAATAGGTAAAGGCATGTGCCGCGCACAGTATGCGAGTTCGAATCTGGTCCGTGACCCAAGCAAGCGGTAACTGCTATAAAAAATCATAACGACTAAGCTCATTCTTGATAGGGGGAAGCTGAACATTATCATAAGCTGCAGAAATATGAAGGAAAGCACCAACAACAGATTCATTCCGCGTAAAGTCAAGTCTTATATAGGTAGTAAATATACCCAGGCTATCCATGGTGCTCTTGCCCTTTCTAAAGCCATACTGAGACTTTGCAAGAAGCTCCTGACTTTCAAGGAACCACTCAAGGCGATTCTTTATTAAGTGTTCCGCAAGTTTAGCCAAAACTGAAGAGAGAGCAATAGGACGGTAAGAATTAGAATCTACCACTGGATCTTTATAATATTAACAAGAGATAAATAATAGGAATGAAGGCGAACTTTAGTTTTAGAAAGAAAATAATAAGGAATGCCGTCCATACCTGGGGCTGAGTCTCTGACTGATTTCAAAATTATTTCCAATTATTTTAAGGAAAACCAGGATCGTCGTTCTTGGTGTCCCCCTTACCGAAGTTGTTGCCCAACCCAGGCTTGGGCGAACTCCTTCATGGACAAATTAGCCTCTCAATATTGTCCTCTTCCTTCTGAACTACCATCCCTTTCTAATCCTTCATCTATATACAATCCTTCATAACCATATATATAATCCTTCTTCTTCATATATGTTTTCATATCAAAGAGGCAGGGGTATTGGGGCCAATGCTAGCACAAAAAGCTTTCCAGCTATCAAGTTTCTTATTATGAAAGAGGCGTTTAGATTTTGCGATCTCTTTATTTAATTCAGATAAATTTTCACTAGTCATGGCCATGCAAAAGGTGACTTCAGCAACCTTACGAGATTTAATTGCTTCAGTACAGTCTTTATCCCACCACGGCGGAGATGGGATTTTATTTGGATGAGATTTTTAAATAGGGAAAGACCCATTAGCACACTAACAAAATGTGCACTAGCGCATCAGAACAAGATCTTATATTGTAAGAATTTATGACAGGTAATTTTAGAGCATTTATATCAGTAAGTTCATTAAATTTGTCCCACCCTGAATTATTATTGTCTATGATATATTTAAGAAGAGGAGGATTTCTAGAAGCAGAACGCGGACTTTTTTGAGAAATATTTATAAATATAGGAAAACGGTCACTGCCATAAGTAGAAGGAAGGACACACCAAGCCATAAGTGAAGCAAGTTCAGGAGAACACAAGGATAGGTCCACTGCACTAGGGGATTCACCAGGCCGAGATCTTCTTGTCAGGTTACCGTCATCTAAAATACAGAGATTAAGATGATCTAATGAATCCAAAAAAACACTAGAATCCGACAAACCACAACCCCAAACAGTGTGATGACAATTCAGATCCCCTAAAACTAGGAGAGGCTTAGGAAGAAAATTTAAGACAGTAAAAAGTTTCCGGATTATAACATTGGAAGGCAAAGGGAAGTATAGAGAGATAACTGTAAAATCCTTAACGCGAACAGCAACCATCTCAAAGCCCTCACCATAATAGGGCAAAGAAATAAAAGAGAAAATAATATTATTTTTAATAAAAAGGGCAACACCACCAAAACCATCCTGACGGTATTTTCTAACATCAACAAAACCCGATAACCTAAATTTGGAATCGGGTCTAAGCCAAGTTTCCGAGACCTACAAGATGTCCAGACTGTGATGGTTAACCAAATAAATAAGATCAGACTTTTTGTTCATAAAACTTCTAGGGTTCCATTGGAGAATCCTGTAAACTTGATCCATTTTGTAAGAAAGATAAGAGACAACTTAGAGTGGGGACGGACAACGTTGGACGGTGAGTTAGAGAGAGACGGAGCACTATTTAATAGAGGAAGAAAATAATATAAGCTTCATAAGAAGATCAACGACGAGTGACTGAAGAGAGGGATTATCTATATTTGCTCTGTCCAGAGCTCGAAGAGCGCATCCATTTGGAGCTGCTTCTGATAAATTGTCTCTAATAATATTATTATGAGCGACTCGATCGTCACCGTTACCATTACCAACGGCCGAAGTAGGGATATGACGCTTCTGAATGACCTTTTTTTGGTATACGATCCTTTGAGGTTCCACGGTATTATTATTGATGATCATATGAAAAGAGTAAGAAGGGGGAGGAGGAGATTTAGGAGATGCAATGTTGGCATAGGACACTATTAACGCAGAGAACAATTTAGAAGCTTCCGAGTAAGAAATTGCTTTTTGCGCCATAGCTACTTTTATGTTTATTTGGCGTTGCATCTCAGGGCAAGACTTATTCGTGGCAAAATGATTGCCCATGAAATACATTTTGCGTTGTCCTCCTCTACTTGGCAAGACTCGCCAAGGTGAGTGGACGCACATTTATAACATGTTGGGTTAGAACGGCATTGAGTTTTCGTATGACCATACCGACAGCACTGGAAACATTGAATAGTTGGGAAGTTATACAATGCCACTGGGAACGAATTATAACACTGTGTTCGGAATAATTTGGCCATCGAATGTTAGAACCACCGTCTGGGACGGCTTCCATGCCACAGATCCATCAATTATGACTTTATAGTCGACGGACTTTTATAATCAAGACACTATTGGGAGGGACTTTCATCTCTTCTTTTATCATCTCTGGGGTAATGTCAGATGGAATACCTCGAATTATTCCCATTCGTGTTATATTGTACGAAGGAATTAGGGCATTATAATTATTTGCAGACAGAGTAGGAGATTCTATGAATTTGTTGGCGTCAATTCCGGAATAAAAATCTAGGGATATTCTATTTCGACCGATACTTTTAATTGAACCATCAATAATACCTTGAAACTCTCTGTATCGGATAAACAAGAAACGACCAAAGGTGACTGGGTGTAAAATTGTTCCATCTGAACCAGAGCTTTGCGATCTTTGGACATGGACCGTAAAGGGACCACGATCTGTTACGAAACTTGCAAAACGAACAGTGATCGAAAACATTCAGAACGCTAATTTCGCCCACAAATGGCCAAAGGGAACGCCAATTGTGATCCAATTTAGCGTTTGTAACCGTTATTTTCACCAATTGTTACAAAACGAACGGCCTCTTTGTATGGTTTCATACAGTCGATTATGTAGTACATCACTAAACTGCGAAAAGTAATTTTCAATATTTTACTACATCACTAACTAAAAATTTACCTTTGACAGGGGGCGGACGGAGGAGGTTGTTCGATAAGTATTATTCGCTATCAATAATAATACATAGTTTTGTATTGATAAACCAAACCTAAAAATACTACTATTTTATTGTGAAGTGCCTGTTTCAAATAATCGGTAAGTTTCTGTATGTTTTGCTGCGAAAGCTATAACGAAACGTAACGTCAAAAAATGCATAGGCCATTCAGATTGCAATAATGCACAAGTACAACCGTGAGCAGATTACGGTACATTGTAGGTAGATAGAGACAGGTTTCCTCTTGCGCTGGTTTGGCTTGCAAGCTTTGTCGTTTTGGTGTGTTAATTTATTGTATATTATTGATACTTAAACAAAGCTTTTTTTCTGGGGATTTAGTTAATTTGTAATGAACTATACTGATTCACCTAAATGCATGTATCTGTTTTGACCAAATATAGTTATGATGATAATTAAACAGTCTGTGATCTCAGGTTACCATCAGCGATAAATAGGTACTTATAGAGTAATTGTGTTTTTAATGTTTCTAAAATTAAAATTTGGTTTACACACCTCTAATGCATTCTGAGTGACTAATAATTTCTTTACATTTCCTTTGCTTGCTTATTGTGTAAGGTAGTTCTTGTTGTGGTATAACATCAGTGCAAAGCACAGAGGTCAGAACACCAAACAAGTCTATGACTATGGTTGGTTGCTATGATACAGTTGTTTTTTGCAACTTGAAGTCTGGTCTGTTTTTCTATGATTTGACAATTATCTCCTAAAATGAATGTGTTGTAATTCCTTTGTAAATTCGTTGATATCTAATAAATTTGGTGTAACCTTTACTCGTCTACTTTCCACTGCCTACTCTGCATAATATTAATGATAGGTTCTTAAGAGGTTACGGGCCCCAGTGCAGAAAAAGAAGAGAGTGTTTCCAAAATGGATTTCAGTACGAAAATTGACATTGGAAAATTGCAAGGCAAAGAAAATTGGTCAACCTGGAAATATAAGGTCATGCTGGAAGGCACTGAAGGCGCCACAGAAGCAGTAGAAGGCAAACTCCAGAAGCCAATTCTTGTATAAGGAGCAGGTGACGCTGAAATTAGCAACTACAACAAAGCGATGGCTAGTTATAGGAAGGCTGAAACTGGCGCTTTGCTCATGCTTACTACAAATATGTCAGAGGACACATTAAAAAAGGTGATGAGATACAGAACTGCTTGAGAAGTCTGGTTGGAGTTACATAGACTATTTGATGGACAAACGGATGACAGAGCTTATAATTTATGTCTAGAATTTTTTGGACTGAAACACGAAAAGGTGGATTATATTCCTACACATGTTTAAAAACTGAAGAACCTTTGGAATGACCTGAAGGTTGAAGTTTCTAAGATTGACGTAACAGCTAAGTTTCCGGAGATGTTCCTAATTTGTAAGGTCTTAGACACTCTGGACGACAGGTTCTTTAATTTCAAGTCAAGCTGGCTGATGCTAAAGCAGACTGAAAGGACCATAGACAGTTTAACGAGTCATCTTTGCACATTCGAGAGAGATTTAGGATGTCAAGAGAGCACTAAACAGGAGGCACTAGTGACTACACCTGTCAAGCAAATAAAGGACGAGCAACTGATTTGTAACTACTGTTCAGGAAAAGGACACAGAGTTCGCAAGTGCAAAAAGTGGATTAAGGATGGGAGGCCACCTAAGCCGACTTCAGGCACTTCAGCACCTATCTCAAAGTCCAAGCAACTGCAACAGATTTCGCTGATGGTAAACGCATGCTCAGATAGACAAACTCAAGATAGAGAGAGCTGGTTTGTGGACAATGGAGCAACAACGCACATTGCTGTGAGGAGTGACTTCTTTAATGAATTTCATGAATTTGATTCAGATCATACAGTGACAACTGCAGATGGAACCACTATCCCAGCACTAGGAAAGGGAGTTGTTGTGGTAGAATCAAATGTCAATGGTAAGAGGGAGCAGATAACACTCCGAGACGTGTGGTTAGTACCATCATTGACGAAAAATCTTTTTTCAACGTTAGCTGCGTAAGATAAAATGCAGAAAAGCGTCTTTATATCAACAACTAGAGAGTGTAAATTAACTATTGATGGCATGACTAGAGTTGTTGGTAAGAGAGATCGATATGGTGGACTTTATAAGTTGGCTATGAAGACAATCATGCCAAAAAGGCATCTCAATTCGATTAAAGTTAATGCCGTAACTGGTTCAAATCTACTTCAGCTCTACCATGAACGATTCGCACATCAGGATAAAAGACATGTGCGCGATATAGTCAAAAGGGAGCTAGGAATTGTTTTGAAGTCAGACAATACGAAATGCGAGGGTTGCATTTACGGAAAGTCCCAACGGCAGAAGTTTGGAACAAGGGAAAGAGCTACGATGCCAGGACAGCTCATACATACTGATGTATGCGGACCATTTTCAGACAGCATTTCGAAGTACAAGTACTTTGTATTATTTAAGGATGATTATTCTGGCTACCGTTTCGTCTATTTCATCAGACACAAGTCAGAAGTAAAAGATAAACTTCTTCAGATGCTCCAGGAAGCGAAAACTACTGGGCATACTGTGAAGACATTACTCAGTGACAATGGCGGAGAGTTTGATAACGAAACCATCCGAAGGATTTTACAAAACCATGGAATTCAGCACCGGCTGACGATGCCTTACACGCCTGAGCAAAATGGCTGTAGTGAGCGGGAGAACCGGACACTTGTAGAAGCTGCACGATCTATGATGTACACCAGAGGGCAGATGCCGCAAGTTCTATGGGCAGAGCTTATTAACACTGCTGCCTATGTGCTCAATAGAACAGGTCCTACTAGAGTGGATGCGAAAGTACCTTTTGAGTTGTGGCACGGAAAGAAACCGAAGATAAGTCATCTAAAGATTATCGGGAGTGAATGCTATGCGCATGTTCCAAAGCAGAACCGTAAGAAAATGGGAAAGAAGTCGATCAAAGGATTGCTGATAGGCTATGAGAATGACGATGGTTATCGCATCTGGGATGGAAGAAAGACACTGAGATCTAGAGATATTACATTTGAGACTGATGTTGAATTTAAAACTTCCACCAGTATCCCTATTTGGTCAGAGGGAGCCGAGGAAGGGGGTGATAACGGACGTGTTCTCATGCAAGAGCAAGAGCCTGAAAATGCCGTAGAAAATAATGAACTTGATCTAGAGGGAGATATATCTGAAGACCAAGTTCAAAGCCAAGTTCAGGAGAATGTTCCTACCACAGAAAGCGACAACGTTCCTAGCATTGTAAGTGGTAGATCATCAATAACTGAGGATGAGGATGAATTTGCCGACGCTAATGAACAAATGGAAGTAGTTGAGCCCTTAACGGAGTCTCGATACAACCTAAGGAACAGAGCAACAATCGGACATCCAAAGAAACTGGAAGATTTTGTCTGTTATGTCGGGGTTGAGAACTTTCCTGATACTTACAAGGAGGCTACTGAGAGTGAGGATAATGCCGAATGGCAAAAGGCCATGGCGAGCGAGATCAAATCCTTAGCCGACAACAAAGTTTGGACGTTGTGTGAGTTACCGTCCAATAGAAAGGCATTACCATGCAAGTGGGTTTTTAGGATAAAACGAAACCCAGATGGTACTACAGACAAATTCAAAGCAAGATTAGTAGTAAAAGGGTTCAAACAACGTAAAGGCATCGATTTTGAACAAACATATAGTCCGGTTGCCCGGATGGCTACCATAAGATCTTTGCTAAGTGTCAGCGCCAAGGAGAAACTGCATTTGACACAGTTTGACGTTACGACAGCATTTCTAAATGGCAAGCTTAAAGAGGAAATCTATATGAAGCAGCCAGACGGATTCAATTATGGAACTTCGAATGTCTGTCGACTTCAAAGAAGTCTGTATGGCCTGAAACAAGCACCTCGTTGCTGGAATTCTTGTTTCGAGGAGATTCTGCTAGAAAAGGGCTTTGAACAGAATGCAGCAGACTGCTGTCTTTTCACAAAGAAAGTGGGAGACAAGTAAATCATAATAGCTCTGTATGTGGATGATGGGCTTGTAGCCACTACAGATAAAGATTTAGCGGATCAATTCTTAAAGGAATTAGGAAATTCACTAAAAATCACGACCAAGCCAGCATCCTACTACCTGGGATTAGAGATTGCCCAGTTATCAGATGGTTCGATAACCATAACACAGCAATCTTATACTAGGAAGATTCTAGAGCGATTCCGAATGGCCGAATGTAATCCTGTATCTACGCCAATAGAAAGGACTTCGGAAACAGGGAAAGTAGAGAATCAAGATCCTGGACAAAAGTTTCCATATAGAGAGGCTGTAGGCGCACTAGCTTATCTTATGACTGGTACGCGCCCTGATATAGCATACGCTGTTGGGGTGGTATCACGAAAATTGGAGAATCCAACTCAAGCTGATTGGTTAAAAGTGAAACGAATATTTCGTTACTTGAAAGGGACGCAAGCTTATGGAATCAAATATACCTCAGAGTGCGCTAAAGGTGTCATTGATGGATATAGCGATGCCGACCATGCAGGAGACGAACAAACCGGACGCTCTACTACAGGAGTTGCATGTTTATTTGCCGGTGGAGTAGTTTCTTGGTTAAGCCAACGTCAAGCATCAGTTGCGATTTCAACAACGGAGGCTGAGATTGTAGCCGCGAGTGAAGGCGCACGTGAACTCGTATGGCTTCAAAGAATATTTAGTCAGCTCACGAGTCTGGAAGGCATACCCACATTGAAGGTGGATAATGAAGCTGCTATACGACTCTCGCACAATCCAGAGTTCCATAAACGAACTAAGCACATTAGAGTGCGACATTTCTTTGTACGTGAGACAGTACAGGAAGGTCTAATAGATATTCAGAAGACTAGTTCCTGTGACCAATTAGCTGACCTTATGACCAAGGCAGTTCCGAGACCAACGCTTAATAAGCTAAGGACTGAACTGGGACTGCTGAGTCTTTCCAACTGAGTAGGGAAAGTGTTGTGGTATAACATCAGTGCAAAGCACAGAGGTCAGAACACCAAACAAGTCTATGACTATGGTCGGTTGCTATGATACAGTTGTTTTTTGCAACTTGAAGTCTGGTCTGTTTTTCTATGATTTGACAATTATCTCCTAAAATGAATGTGTTGTAATTCCTTTGTAAATTCGTTGATATCTAATAAATTTGGTGTAACCTTTACTCGTCTACTTTCCACTGCCTACTCTGCATAATATTAATGATAGGTTCTTAAGAGTTCTAGCCTCTGGTATCAGACATTGTCATGCGGTCCTAGATAGATCGATAGATACACTCTCTAGTGAAACACCACAGAAACAAAGAACTTATAACTCACTTTTAGCTTACTTCTAGCTAGAACAATATTAATCTAATAATAGTGTCATGATGGACAGCTCATCGCTGACTCAAGACTGATCTCTAAGGCCTATGAAATGACATTATTTCCCTATTAATGTTTGAATAATGAAAGTGAAGATGATAAATATGAAGATGGCAATACAGTACTCTCTCGCTAATCCGCTGCTCAACTATCTGAAAACTACTTGAATATAAACTGCTATTTTTTGCGAGTTGAGATGGTTCTGATCATACTGTGTAATCTGGCATCATTCTTAATCTCTAACTCAATAATCCGCCATCTACTGTCTCTTTCATGATCATATATACTTTAATGCTTCGCTATGCGGTCGTTAAGCAACCACTCTTTAGTCCGCCCACAACAACACGTATTCATTCAATTTCTTGTTCCTATACATTATAATTCACCGTTTTCAGTTTCACCCACCGATGATTGGGAGTTTATGGTAGCAGATTAGCAAGAGAGTACTGAAGTGAGATTGGTTTAGGTTGTTGAAATAAGTTAACTGGAATCACCTCCTCCTGTAGTTTTTGAAGTTGTTGTAGTTCCATATAGCAATAAAGTAAAAAAAAAAGGTTTAGCTCGACAGCGTAATATTATTAGGTATTCTGTGGCACAACTCTTGTTGTTTTTGACATACTTGTTATTTTGTTTCCATGGCAACTGTTTCTTACAGTGAGTAATCAACATTTGACCAGTTTTTCCTGTTTTCCCGTGAAAACTTACAATTTTCTGGGATAAAAGTATCCTATGTTTTATTCTAGGGTATAAGCTATCTCCATTCCATGTTTCATCGAAATCCGTCCAGTCGTTATCGCGTGAAAGCTCCCCAAACAAACAATGTTTCACTTTTATATTATTAGTAAATCCCTCCACCTCCCTGTACTTCAAAAACATTTTGAATTACATATTATTTAGTTTAGTTTGTAGATTATGTTTAAAATTAAGTAAAAAAAAACCCTTTTTCTTTCCTTTTTTTTTCCTTCCTCAGATTTTGTGTATTGCAAATCTTTTAATCATTCTTTGTTTAAAAGAAAAGCCCAAGAACTCCAAAAACGCACTCGTCCACAGGTTACTCTTGATCTTTGATCTAGCAATAAGGCCTTCCATTGTATTTAAGTTTTTATTCTTCTCTTTTTTTCTAGGTGTGCAATAAAGAGTTGTTGTTGTATGTATTTCAGTTGTGACTAATTATGTATTCCAGTTGTGCCAAGTTAACTTTTTTTTTATTTATTTTTTGCAGGTAATCCAGTGGTGTTTTTAAAATGCTCCGGTTCCTTAGCAGAAGGGGTCGATCATCAAGTCAAAACCGCAACAAGCAAGGTCAAAAACCATCCGTTAACAAACATTTGATACAATGTAAGGTAATGTTACTTGATGATACCGATTTATCAATAAATCTTTCGAAGAAAGCTAGCGCAGGAGACTTGTACGAGCAGGTGTTCTATTCACTGGACTTGATTGAGAAAGACTACTTTGGATTGCAATTCACTGACACCAACAATGTGAAACATTGGCTAGATCCCACTAAAACCATCAAAAAACAAGTGAAAATCGGCCCACCTTATACACTGCGGTTGAAAGTTAAGTTTTATTCGTCAGAACCGAACAACCTAAGAGAAGAGCTTACAAGATACCAATTTTTCCTTCAATTAAAAAAAGACATATTGGAAAGCAAGTTAGAATGTCCGCATTCCACTGCAGTAGAGCTAGCCGCCTTGGCTCTGCAGTCAGAGCTGGGGGATTTTGATGAAACCATACATACACCTGCAACTGTTTCTGAATTTAGATTTGTGCCCAATCAAACTGAAGAAATGGAAATCGAAATATTAGAAGAATACAAAAGGTTGAAAGGGTTGACACCCGCACAAGCTGAGGTAAGCTATTTGAACAAAGCCAAGTGGCTTGAAATGTATGGTGTTGATATGCACATAGTCCTGGGTAAAGATAGCTGCGAGTATCATTTAGGGTTGACTCCAACAGGCATTTTAGTGTTTGAGGGCCCACAGAAAATTGGACTGTTCTTCTGGCCTAAGATCAGCAAGCTCGATTTCAAGAAGAAGAAATTGACACTAGTTGTTGTTGAGGATGATGATCAAGGCAGAGAACAAGAACATACTTTTGTTTTTCGTTTGCATAATGAGAAAGCTTGCAAGCATCTTTGGAAGTGTGCTGTGGAACATCACACATTCTTCCGCTTACGAGCGCCCGTGAAGGGTCCTTCTGCTCGTCAAAACTTCTTCAGGATGGGTTCCAGATTTCAATACTCAGGGAAAACCGAATATCAAACTACTCAACAGAATCGCGCCCGCCGCACTGTTCAGTTCGAAAGGCGTCCAAGTCAACGATTTGCTCGACGACAGAGCCACGTATTGCGAGAGCGCGAAAAGCAAAGCAATCCACCTAAAACAGAGTCAGCTCAACAACCAGAAATCAGTGATGAGATTCCATCTACATCTGATGCGGTTACACTGGTTCCAACTGTGGTTGATAATGGCACTCTATCCAGAAAGAGTAGTGCTAAGTCGCAAAAGTCTTCTCTTTTAGACGCTGACAATAAAGAACCAGAAGGCGAGTGTTCAACCAAAAACGTGTTGAACGACGAACCCCGTGAAGAAGTTATGCTATCTAAAGATGACGCTATCAGCAATAAAGTTCTGTTCAAAGTGGACAAAATTAACGAAGAGAAAAAGAACAATTTGACTCAACTTGTGATAAACAAACCATCTTGCACTTGCTCTCCTGTCTCAGATTCCAATCCATTGAATGATCTTCTCATGAGTTTGGTGAAAGAAAAACTGAACAGTGACGATTCTAAGAATGAAGCAAAGAAAGACCAACATGATTCTGTTGATAAAGAACTGCCAAATAACCAGTCGAAATGTTATTTGTCATCTAACAAAGCTCTTCCTCCCGGTCAACTGAAATGCAATAATATTTTGAAAGCTCGCGAGAATGAAGTGAAGATTATAAATGAGTCGACTAATATTAATTTGTCGATGCCTTCTACGCCTTCGCCGAAGATTTTGAACGAGCCTCATCATATGGGTAATCCCTTGAATCAAAACAATTCTCAGTATGTGTCGATTGTGGTGGTGGAGCCGCCACACACGCAGGCGAAGTTAGCTTCCCCGAAGCCTGTGGAAAAGAAGGAAGACGTTGCACCTAAATCTCAGCCGATATCGTCTCTGTCGCCGTGGCTCGTCACCTCCGAGCCAAGCTCCCCCTCTGGAATGGGTGAAAAAGAAATCACCATAATCCATCGTAAATCTGTGATTACCACGCAATTGTAGGTTATACCAGTATGGTATAAATTAATATGACAATTTTATTATGTTTTGAAATTCTAATGACAAAGAAAACTTCTGGTTTTCGACTTAGCGTAATTTGCATGAAATATATGTATTTTTAATTTAAAATAGACAAATTTTAATTAATTCATTTTATTGATACCTATGTATGAGTAGTGTGTACCCTATTGTACTTATGTATTTTAATCAAAGTGACCAGTGCCTTGCGAAATCCGCCCTTGTACTTAAATATTACTAAATATAGGTGACAAATATTTGTTATTATTTTATTTTCAAATTTTAATATTAGAGAATGCAGATTTACAATTATTTCGAGTATTGTCAACTATATTTGTTGCATAAAGAACTTGTTTCGCTTTCACGTTTCGTAAGAAACCAAAAGCGAGAAAGTAGTCTTTATTGTATTTCGAATGTACTTACTTAATTCTAGTGCTTTTATATTTAATCGAGCCTATTTTTAAACGTAAAGATGTTTTATGCCTTCTATGTTAGCATGTAAGTAAAGCATGTATGCCTAATGATCCGTGAAATTCTTGAAAACTTGGATTCACAGTATCGTTTGTGTGCCTTTAGGAATTGAAAATTCGTAAACATTATTTGTACAATAAAGGGGTGTGAATTAGAACCTTTGTCTGTCTGTGGCATTGTAGTTCCCAAACGGATGGACCAATTTCAATGCGTTTATTTTAATTTTATTGCGTAATTCGCAACTATATTGACGAAACTCTAAAAATAAATAAATTCAGTATTTGAGAATTTGTTCAGAAATTCGTGATGAGCAATCGTGTAGCTAACATTCTTCAGCTCAATTTTCTGTGATGAAAAACAGTTTTGATATTGGTAGCATTTTTTTAAAGATTTTAAATGCATTTCGTATTGTGATATTTGCATATTAATGAAGCCGTCCTCTTACCGCGTTGATAATGCCATTTTTTGATGAAATAGTCATTCGCGTAGTAATAAGTACAATACGTTGTCAGTATTGCTTATTGATTAAAACTAACAACATTGGTGCCATAGTTTTAACTCGAATTTTATTGTAACATTTGACTGATATATTGAAAAATTATTGATATATAATACTAAAAAGTTATCGTGATTGATCTAGAACATTCCGTTAGGCGTGATATTTTCAAGATAAGAATTGTGTAAGACATTTTCGATAAAAACAGCTGATAAAATGAATTAAGCTAAGTATGACTATATCACTTTAGATATCAATCAATGAACATGAACAATTTATGAATGATGTGCATACTTAATTTAGGTCGTAAAATAATATAATAACATTACTCTAATTTTAAGAGAATAATTGTACTTATTATATTTTAATTAATCGACTGTAGTGTTGGTCAAATTAAGCTGATATTAGGGTGCTTGGGACCATTTTATTAATTCTTATTATTCTGAATCTCTTCTTTATTCCTTCTTTATTTATAGGTACCGAAATTATATTCTGAGATTGAGGATAGTACAAATTTTCCGAATAACTCGTTATAGCCATATAGTTGTTATATCTATTCAAATTCCATTATTAAGTATTTAATAATAAATTGCTGATGAACTTTATAATATACTTTAAATATTTGAATTATTATAAGGAAAATAAATATATTCATTTTCCGTTTATTTTTTATTTGTTTACCAGTTTTCCCGCCCGCGACTTCGTACGCGCGGACTACTGTTAATCGCGAAGAAAAGCATCCTATTTTCTTCTAGGATATTAAAAACCAATGCAAAAGTAGGTATAGCAACAACGTTCTTGATGTTTATTGACAGACTTGTTATTTCGTTTCCATAGCCACCGCAGACCGTTCTGTGATGGCAAACCGTTCCTTACAGTTTAGTAATCAACATTTTCCAGTTTTTCCGCGGAAACTTTTAATTTTCCGGGATAAAAAGTATCTTATGTTTTATTCTAGGTTATAGCTGTCTCCATTTAAAATTCATCTAAATCCGTCCAGCCGTTATCGCGTGAAAGATCCCCAAACAAACAAACAAACCGACAATGTTTCACTTTTTTATATTGGTATGGATTTCCTAGTATCACTGCTGAGTAGGTAGGTAGGTACCGGGCATTGGTCGTGGTCCACCTGCTCAGTTCACCTGGGTGGACCACGGGCACTTTTTCTTGTCCGTGGTTCACCTTGACGATAAATAAGAGGAATTTAAAAATATCTATTGCCCGTGGTCCACCTATAAAAGTATTATTCTTTAAACAACGCAAAAAATTCGCGACCGACTGACCTTCACACTGTTCTGTCACACATGTGTGATGGTTAGGAAGAAAATTTACTAACCGTGACACCGTTTCTTAGTATTTTCTCCAGATTTTCTCGCGTTCACACTCATTCAGTTCGTTGTTTTATTTTTACCCGACTACAGCAAAGAAAGGGAAGGGTAATGAGTTTAACAGTCTATGTATGTAGACTGATCACGTCCGAATAACCTTCACACTGCTCTCATACCTAGCAGCACCGCAAAGTGTCAGGTGTCAAAGTGACAGGTGCCAAAGTGACCGGTGACAAAGTGACAGGTGTCAAAATGACAGGTGCCTGAAGTGACAGATGCCAAAGTAACAGGTGCCATAGTGACAGTTGCCAAAGTGTCAGTTGCCTAAGTGACAGGCGACAAAATGACAGGTGTCAAAGTGACGGGTCGAAGTGACAGGTGAAAGATTTCAAAGTGTCATGTCAAACGTCAAAGTCATACGTCAACACCTATCAAGATCTCATTGAAATCATCGTTCTGGATGGCAGCTTTCAAACTTAAAAGGGCTATAACTCTGAAACTAACGATCCTTGACTAGTAGTTTCTTTACAGAAGTGATAGATCTCTTGCCCGTGGTCCACCTCAGTTCACCTGGGTGGACCACGGGCACTTTTTTTTGCCCGTGGTCCACCTCAGTCCTGGGTAGACCAGCTGTCAAACTTAAAAGGGCTATAACTCTGAAACTAACGATCCTAGACTGGTAGTTTATTAACCTACGTGATAGACCTCAACGATATCTTCATTTTGAATGACAGTTGTCAAACTTAAAAGGGCTCTAACTCTGAAACTAATGATCCTAGATTGGTACTTTCTTTACAGAAAAATTAAAGGGTTCCCGCAGGATAGGGGTTGAAAGTTATTTAAAAGAACACGGATCACGCTGAAACTACTGGACGGATTTTGATGCAACTTAGTACAGTAATAGTTTATATGATGGATTAAAATACTTTTTATTCCGAAAAAATAAAGGGTTTCTGCGGAATAGGGGTCCAAAGTTAAGTCAATTTTGAAGTAATAAATATCTATACTAATAATAAAGCAACAAGTATGAAAAAGTTTTTACAAAGATAATTTAAAAAATGGTGTACCTTAGTACTAAAAAAAGCTACTGAACTAGTTTTTTTTTTAAATCATGTCTTTCTGTTTTTCTGTATGTTAGTTTGTTCGCGCATCACGTAAAAACTACTGGACCGATTATGATGCTGTTTTCATTGTTGGATAACCTATGGTTTAACTTAAAAACTGGTATACTTGGTATCTCAATCCGATAAGTAGAAGCCGAGCAATCGATAAAATCTTTTTGACGGCTGAAGGAATACAGTAAAGCTAGTGTATGAATAAAGTTAAACTAGGTAGTAAACACAAATGTTTCCAGAAATGTTCGCACAATGTTTCCTTCTTGATGTTTTAGGTAGATACCTAAATAACATTGTGCTATTTCCTTGTACCTGTGCCTTGTACTTGCACCATTTGTGTGGTTGGCCGCCACTGTATGACTGCACAATATCGGATGACATTGATATGCAAACTTAACTCTTTAATTTATACCTCATAATTATAACCATGAATTATAACTATCGTTAAAAAACTCTTTGAAAGAAAATTACATTGGCGTAAAAAAATAGAGGGAAAAATGAGTCATTTCTAAAACGCCCACTACACTACTCGCAAAGTTGATCGAAGTTAAGCGAACACGAGAGTGTAGACGGGCACTTCGGTTCACTTCGTACAACCTTGGCTCGCCTCGGGCGACTTCCGATTGTTGTCGGTTTTTGTGCCCGAGTCAAAGGACTCGAAGCGTCCCGAAGTTCTATAACGAAGCGTCTCACTACACTACTCGGCCTACTTTGAAAAATTTAAGTGATAAAAAATTATTAAAGGTAATGTTAAAATGTATTGTGCCTTGTTTATTCTAATAACATAGTTCTGTTCCAGTGCATTGCAATCATCCACCATTATTAAATATTTTTTCTTGAGGTATATACGTAGACATAATACCTACGCGAGAAAAAAACATTGCAAAAGCAGCTGCCATTCGAACATTATCCATGATGCATAGCGTGCGGGCGCCGCCGGGCGACTGAGCTCCTTGCGAAGTTGCACGAGTGTGTAGTCACGTACTTCGAACTTCAGTCAACTTCGAACCGTACTTTGTCGAAGCAACTTCGCGAGCAGTGTAGTGCAGGTATAACTGTCGTTGGAAAAAAAATATCAGTGACAAACGCATGAAAATAATTCCTAAGTTTGAAAATAATAATAAAATTGAAATTCAAATTACATTAGAATAATTTTCAAGGTTGAGGTTATTTTATTCAATTATAAAAGTCATGAGAAAATCAATGGATTCCGGGAAATTGACCTCTGAACTCCAGAACCTGTTCTCCTTCAAGCGGTATTTTGTGAACAACTTGGACTCGTATCACGGGGAGTATATTCTGAAGGAACTGTCCAAGATTTTGGAGAAGAACATCATAGAACCGAGCAAGCAAACTTCGCTGACAGTTGTGGGAGAAGATGTCGAAGTATTGCCGCCACCGCCACCGCCACAGCCCTACGAGATCGTTGGTAAGATTCACAACATATCTTAATATTTACCAAATTGTTGCCATATCATTTTTCTAGAGGCTACTACATTGTTCAGCCCTCGCCAGACGATCGCAGTCGCGCGAACATATTCCTAAATGCGAACAAAACTTGTTGACGTTACATGACGGTGAGGGATGAGTTGTAAAGCTGTGAATATAATATATGTGAATAGCGCACAGCGTGGTTAGTTCTTAGTAGTAGTATCTTTTTCGATGTTCTTTATTGTTTTAGCTATAAAATGGGCTATACTGTAGTTGCTATACCGTCGATTTTGGGGGTGGGGAGAGGTGGAAGGGGTAGGGGGGGGGGGGGGGGGGGAGGTAGGAACTTTTATGAAGGAAAAGTTGCGCAGCCCCTCCATTTCAGAGTATTTTTTTTCCATCCTTACTTTCAAATTTACTTCTGCAGCCCGATTCCATAACTTGGCTTCAATCGAATTCTCAGTATCGCAGCCACCTAATGCTTGCGATAGAGTCGAATTTGCTATGAAAAAGTGATAATCCGATTGTAGCCAAGTTATGAAATTGGGAGACTGATAACATTGATTTAAGGTGAGGGGTGGATGGGGAGGTGGAGGGCTACCCCTTGCTACCCCTCCCCGCGGAGTCCCTTAGTTTATGAGATATTTCAGTTTTAAGTTTATTAAAAATCGCCCCAAAGATAGGTTAGGTTAGGTTAGAACATGACTACACATCGTTAATTTAATCTCATAAACTAAGCATATCCGCGGGGGAGAGAGGAACCAGGGGTAGCTCTCTACGCAAATCAATGGCATCAGAATAAAGGATGGAAAAAAAAAGCTCGGAAAGGGGGGGGGGGCAACTTTTCCTTCAAAGGAACCCCCCCTACATCCCCCCCCTTACTCCTCTCCACCCCTCCGCCCCCCAAAATCGACGGTATAGCAACTACATTCCTGCCATAAAATGGTATATAACATTATGTAATTTATTCTATAAGCAATTCACAAAAAAAAGCTTTACGCGCGTGTCACAAGCGTTCGGCGAACCTCTACCTTTAGCCTCTTCAGTGATGCAAATATAGTTACTTAACTTCTATGTGAGTAGCTATAGTACAATTTTGCCGTGTTTTTAGTGTTTTATAAAAATCTCATTGGTGGAAACAGCTTTTCTCCAAAACACCAATTCTATAAAAACTGTACTAAAGTAGTAAAACTCATGACCAGCAATTCTCTATCGCTCGTATAGGGGATCGAGGGAGGGAAGGAGATAGCCACACTTTACTAAATACCTACTTTGCGAAGATCTCGTCAAGTGAATATCCTCATAAAATCTTACAATTTTACAAACTAGGTACATCTCTTAATTTTGTCCAGGCACCGTAACCGATCCAAAATCGAGAAGAAGGGCATAGACAACGTGGCCAGAATTATACCGAAGGCGAAATGCTTACCGCAAATGCTGACCTGCGGGACAGTTATACTGGATGTAGGCAGCGACAGAGAAGAGTTGAGGGTCGCATTGGAGTACATGGAACGTGAGTTGTAAATATTATACTGGATGTAGGTAGCGACAGAGAAGAGTTGAGGGTCGCATTGGAGTACAAGGAACGTGAGTTGTAAATATTATACTGGATGTAGGCAGCGACAGAGAAGAGTTGAGGGTCGCATTGGAGTACATGGAACGTGAGTTGTAAATATTATACTGGATGTAGGCAGCGACAGAGAAGAGTTGAGGGTCGCATTGGAGTACATGGAACGTGAGTTGTAAATATTATACTGGATGCAGGCAGCGACAGAGAAGAGTTGAGGGTCGCATTGGAGTACATGGAACGTGAGTTTTAAATAATATACTGGATGTAGGTAGCGACAGAGAAGAGTTGAGGGTCGCATTGGAGTACATGGAACGTGAGTTGTAAATATTATACTGGATGTAGGCAGCGACAGAGAAGAGTTGAGGGTCGCATTGGAGTACATGGAACGTGAGTTGTAAATATTAACTAGTTTTCGTATAAGTTCACATTTTTACCACGATTTCAATTTCTGATAAATAGGTACACATTTAGCTACAAAAACTAAAATATGCCCGCGATCATTCACACCAATTACCTAGCCCCAAACTAGGATACCCTGTACTATGGGTAAACATACTTAGTTACGAATATTACATCCATGACTCGGAAACAAACATATCTGCTCATCACACAAGTGATTGCTACTAACCAAATTTCACGAAGATCGATTTACGAATGAAATAAGTACATCCAAACGCCAATCGTCTTACTTGACTGAGAGACGTCGCTCCGCCTCCATTAGATTTATATAAATATTTACTTATCTATTAGAGAAAATAAATGAAAATATAAAATATCTACCTTCCTACTTAAATACCTATCCTATTGAGATCAGTTCTATTTAATTCTCTCGCAGACAACATTGGAATAGGTATATAAATTGTTTTTTTTTTATACCTTCGAGGCGTTATACCTTAGAGTGAAGATTCGAGTAGGTCGCTCGCCTGATGGTAAGCGTCACGCCTGCCCATAACGTTGAAGTGCAATCCAGAACTTTGTATTGGCAAATCTTGCGCAGCTCTGAACTTCGCTCGTCACAGTAAGAAATCGGCCGTGAAGCCCGTGAAATAAATCAATACGAGCGACTTATTATAAAAGAGAAAGTAACCATCTCTCTGTCTTTTTGTTTCCGTTTCACGACTGAACTGCTTAACCGATCTTGATGATTTTTGTATGGAGATAGATTGAACCCTGGGGAAGGATATGGGATTTATCGTGATAAACTGAAGTCGCGAGCAAAAGCTAGTCCTAAACATTGTATAGTTGTTACTTATATTATACCTAGTGATAAAGATACATTTCAGTGCTGAAGAAACTGTTGGAAAAGCAAGCGCCAGCGTCCATCGCTGCTTCCGACGTAGACGACAACGCCACCGACGCCGGCGCCGGCGAACTCAACAAACGATATCTGATCCTCATATCGACTGTAATGACTTGGGCGTCCACTAAGCCGTTGGATCCGGTAAGGAGCGTTTGAGGTCACACAACCCTTCTGAATCCCGTCCTTATTTGAACCCTTTCTATATTGATAATCTAAGAGCATTCAAGTCCATTTATTCCAGTTAACAAAGTTATTTCTACTCTCACTGGGCCAGCTTGATATATAATGTCTTAAGTGGCCGGCGGAGGATGAATAATTGTCCATAATAAACGTAATTCCATAATCATTAGTAGCTGCGCCCCGCGGTTTCACTCGCCTGGAAAATGATGATGGATGATGATGAAAAGACTATGTGTAAATCCAGGATATAAGCTATAATGATACCAAATTTTATCCAAATCTGTTCAGCCGTTTGAGCGTGAAGGAGTAACAAACATACAACACACAGATACACACATCCATACATACAAGCTTCCGCCTTTATAATATTAGTGTGATTGAAGCATATTTCCATCATATTATCAAGAATTGCTATTTTAAAAGTTTAAAAAAGACGGAGTCTACACCACCAAACAAAACGAGTGTAGCATAGAAAGTAGCGGCTGCGTATGGGTGCGTGAGTGGATAATTTGTAGTGTTTTTTATTTATACACAATTTGATCACAAAAGACTATTGATTTTCCGAGAGACACGACTAACAAGGTGAGATCTTGCTGCGATGCGGCTGATCGGCATAACATGGTGTAAGTGTGTGCGTGAGCCTTGTGCGTACGAGCGGATATCTTGGGTGTTTCACTTTCAATTTGTTATTCGGATAATAAGTCGTTATAGGCTATAGACATTTCTTACGTACAATAATATAGGCACTACATTTCGATGTCATAGCTCAAAAATTGAAGTAAATATGACGAGTATACAAAGGTACCCTAGGTAGGTAGGTAGGTACGAGTAGTATGTCAAAGTAACTTAAAATCTAGGACATTGGATCACCAACCCCATGGTCAGCTTGGTTTATTATGGCCCATACTCTCTCTCTCTCTCTCTCTCTCTCTCTCTCTCTCTGTGTGTGTGTCACTTAGAGAAGACCTGCGTCCCACCCGAAGGAACAAAAAAGGCTGATGATGATGAGAAACTACATTATAACCCAATTTTTTGGGATTTTTGTCAGAATCATCTATTAAGTACTGTAGTCGCAGCTGAAGTTTGTGGCTTGGAAGTTGCCTGCATGTCTCTGCGCAAGCTGCTATTAAGTACTGTAGTCGCAGCTGAAGTTTGTGGCTTGGAAGTTGCCTGCATGTCTCTGCGCAAGCTGCTATTTTTGTCAGAATCATCTATTAAGTACTGTAGTCGCAGCTGAAGTTTGTGGCTTGGAAGTTGCCTGCATGTCTCTGCGCAAGCTGCTATTAAGTACTGTAGTCGCAGCTGAAGTTTGTGGCTTGGAAGTTGCCTGCATGTCTCTGCGCAAGCTGCTATTTTTGTCAGAATCATCTATTAAGTACTGTAGTCGCAGCTGAAGTTTGTGGCTTGGAAGTTGCCTGCATGTCTCTGCGCAAGCTGCTATTTTTGTCAGAATCATCTATTAAGTACTGTAGTC
Source organism: Alsophila aescularia (assembly GCA_946251855.1). Lineage (NCBI taxonomy): Eukaryota > Metazoa > Arthropoda > Insecta > Lepidoptera > Geometridae > Alsophila > Alsophila aescularia. The sequence continues at coordinate 41,106,733 of OX276386.1, read as the reverse complement.
GCAGCTGAAGTTTGTGGCTTGGAAGTTGCCTGCATGTCTCTGCGCAAGCTGCTATTTTTGTCAGAATCATCTATTAAGTACTGTAGTCGCAGCTCAAGTTTGTGGCTTGGAAGTTGCCTGCATGTCTCTGCGCAAGCTGCTATTTTTGTCAGAATCATCTATTAAGTACTGTAGTCGCAGCTGAAGTTTGTGGCTTGGAAGTTGCCTGCATGTCTCTGCGCAAGCTGCTATTTTTGTCAGAATCATCTATTAAGTACTGTAGTCGCAGCTGAAGTTTGTGGCTTGGAAGTTGCCTGCATGTCTCTGCGCAAGCTGCTATTTTTGTCAGAATCATCTATTAAGTACTGTAGTCGCAGCTGAAGTTTGTGGCTTGGAAGTTGCCTGCATGTCTCTGCGCAAGCTGCTATTTTTGTCAGAATCATCTATTAAGTACTGTAGTCGCAGCTGAAGTTTGTGGCTTGGAAGTTGCCTGCATGTCTCTGCGCAAGCTGCTATTTTTTAGGTGCAATCCCAATGTTGAAGGTGAAGACAGCATTGTATGTATTTTATATTCTATCTCGCGCTTACTTTATGCTGTTTTATACCCACAGCAGTACCTGCGCAATCTTTCACGGAGCCTAACTTGACAACCACAAAGATCCGCTGCGACTACTATACTTGACTATTGAGCTCAGAAGATAACTCAGGACACAGTATACAATTACACATACCTACCAGTGCTGTGCTCAATTGCTCAAGCTATTCTATTCTCTACTAGGAAACACCAGAAATGCCATTCATAGAATCGGATTTCCGCAAGAGGAAGGCGCATCCTAACTACAAGATGCATTACGACGTAGAAAACGAAGTGGTCGGTATCGCCAGGAAATACAGATCGCAAATAGGGTAAATCGTCATCTAGCTGATAGTTTACATTTAAATCGAAAGTACTAATAGCAATTCTATGCTAATACTCAACACGTATGGATAATATTAATAACTACCTTTTTTAGGGTTCCGGACATCAAAAGGAAAATCGGAACCTTTATAGGATCACTTCGTTGTCCGTCTGTCTGTCTATCTGTCAGTCAATACTCTTTATATCATGAACGCGTGGAGATATCAAGTTGAAATTAATATCAAATATACTCAATCCTGCAGTCGCTTAAAGCTGTAAAAAACAAACTTCTAAGTGAACGCAATCAATAGATATGGCCGTTTATGCCGTATATTTTGACACTCGCAAGGAAATTAAAACCTATAGGGTACTTCCCATTGACCTGCAATCATGAAATTTGATAAAAAGTCTTATAACACAAGTAAAGGGAAAAAATAAGAAAACCATTACGGTTTTCGTTTGTAGTAAAATTAAATTATTTCTGATCCCTCGGTGCGTGAGTCTGGCTTGCCGGTTTTATTTTATCCTTAATCGTTGGCTATAATGTTTCTTTAACTATGCATCAAACAATCGGCCCTCTGGCCGTTGAGGCAGAACTATAATTAGAAGAAAGATTATAGAATAGCTCATGCCAAGTGCTGATTAATTATAGAATAGCTCATGCCAAGTGCCGATTTATTTCCCAGACCTTCAGTTTCCAAATACGCCTTCAAGTGGGGGTACCTAAGTAGTGTAGTTTTTCTATTAGTGATTTCCGGCATGATCTACTAATTTGTTCCAATGTTGGCAGTGCAATAGTGGTGGCGCCCGGAGTCACTTACGGAGGCAAAGAAGACGTATTTTTCTACTGGTTTCAAAAATCATGGGAGTGCGAGCGACTTCTTCCATTGCTCGGCCGTGGGAATAATGTCATACCCCTTCTCAATGTACTGGACTTGGCGCAGTGAGGCTTGACTGTTTTACCTATCCTTAAAACCGGGCTTACATTAGTAGAGGAAGCAGTAGAGCAGTTTCTCTCCAATGAAAGACCCAGGATTGTACGTGAAGCGACTGCCATGCCTCTAACCAATGCATGTGCCGCGCAGAGGCATGGATGTATGCGAGTTTGAATCTCGTCCGTGATCCTAATTTTTCCATTAGAAAATTATCATATAAGTTTACGTTAAGCACTGGCGTTAACTGCTAAAATCATAAAAAAATATAGTTGTTAAGCTATGTCAGAGGACCTCAGGCGGCAACACAAACGGACACCAGAGGCCAGCCTCATAGGACAAGCAAGCTACTGTAGCCATACTTATTTATGTATTCTTTAGCACACAAATACAATGTACTAGGAGGACTTAATGCTAAATAGCATTTTCTACCAATCAACCATACTTACTCCAATTATTTTTTTCCCGACGTCACCTTCGCTTGGAACCCATTCAAGTTTTTTTTTATGTAGATAAAAAACTATGAATCTAAAGACTAAGATCTATGCTTTGATTAGTCTATCTATAATAACTAGTTATGTTTGCATGATATTTTTTTTAATTTGCAGGATAATTTATAACTTGGTCAATGATTTTCCCAAAAAGTTGTATATCCTTGCCGTGGAACAAAACGTTACCAAACAGAGAGAGGTATGCTTTTGAACTAAGTAGGTACCTGTATACCCGTTTCATTTCGATAGTACCCATTTTTACTTACGAAGTTACCTTGCAAGTGTAATTTCAGATTGTGAAACCTCTAGGACGTCAAGTTGGTAACGGAATGTTCAAATGTATTCCTCCAGAGGACGCTTTTTTGATTCCTGAAATTGACGTTAGTTTCCTTATTTGTTTTATAATAGCTGCAGCCAACGGCTTTGTCCGTCATCATCATCATCGGCCTATATCTGTCCGCTGCTGGACGTAGGCCTCTCCTAATGCACGCCACTGAGCTCGGTCTTCAGCTCTCCTCATTAATTTTCTTCCAGACACTTTTCGCAGGTCGTAAATATCCACTCCACCTGGCTACAGGGCGTCCTACACTACGTTAGCCTCAACGTAGTCTCTACGACTTTGTCCGCATGGTTCTTTTTCTTGGTTAAAACTCTCCTGTGTTATTTTAAGACCAAATATAAAGTACAATAATACCAAATTTAATTCATTCAGGTGATTTGAGCTTGTTCGGCTAATGTAGTTCATCAGATTTTAAGTCAAATCCTAAGCTGTCCAACAGTGAAAACCGCATTTCAATTGGTACAGTGATGCGCGAACAAACATCCAGCCAGACACGATTTAAATACTCATAACCCTTCTTTGACACGCGCAGATAAAATAAAACATATATTTAATTTTTCTTGTTCAGTAGCTCATTATAAGTCTTCGAGAATAAAAAATATCCTATATTGAAATTATCTTCGAACAGACTTTTTGCTCGTTCGAAGGTACTTACTGCTTCTATAAAAGTTAACTAGCTTTCCCGCCCGCGAATTCGCCACGCGGACTACTGTTTATCGCGAAAAAAACATCCTATGTTCTTCTAGGATATTAAAAACCAATGCAAAAGTAGAGCACTAACGCTCTTGATGTTTTTTGACAGACTTGTTATTATTTCGTTTCCATGGCAACAGTTCCTTACAGCGAGTAATCAACATTTTCCAGTTTTCCCGCGGAAACTTACAATTTTCCGGGATAAAAAGTCTCTTATGTTTTATTCCAGGGTATAAGCTATCTCCATTCCAAATTTCAAAATCCGTCCAGCTGCTATCGCGTTAAAACTCCCCAAACAAACAAACAAACAGACAACGTTTCACTTTTATATATTGGTATGGATAGCTGGGCCCGTGGCTTTGTCCGCTTGGTCATTTTTCTGTGTTAAATGTAACCTATGTATTATTCCAGAACCAAAAAGTACCTATAAAGTCCTCGACATACAACGTATAAAATACGAAATTTCGTTCAGCCGTCAGATAGTTTTATATCGATTGCTCGGCTTCTCATCGGATTGAGATACAGAGTACCCTAATTTTTAAGTTGAAACCTAAGCTATCTAGTGAAAACCGCATCGAGATCGGTCCAGTAGTTTTTACGTTATGCTCGAACAAACAGACAAACATTAAAAATAAATTATATAATTTTTGCAGCAGGTTATTTTAAGTACCTACCCTAGTTACTTTTAATTTTCTTGATTTTTGACTTTTTGTTACGTCTTGCTTTTTGAATAGTATAGATTTTGTAACAAGCCCACCAAGCGGCTTTTCTCGCGAGGGCATTTTAAGCATTGGAAGTGAACTCAGAAAGCGTTCCGATGATAACATTTATTTCCAGCAAAGAATATTCGATTTAATGACCCTGAACCTAAACATGGAGCCGACATTCATCGTCGAGACCATGGGCCTGCAGTGGGTCTCAGAGTCGCCTTTCTCTGAAAACGTTCCCCTGCTTTTGAAGCAATTCAAGAAAGAGAGGGGGTTGAAGCCTTTTAAGGTATGAACTTATTTTTAAAGTCATTCCTACCTAATGTGAAGCGGTGTCATCATCAGCCAGTGAATCTTCCACTGACGATCATCTGCCTCCCCCATCTGCCTCCCCCATCTGCCTTTTTTTCTATTACTCATTATGATTCTAGGTGTTGGAATATTCCATTAACTCTCTCGCAATTTTGTGATAAATAGTTTGATGTATGAATAATCAAAAACGGCCCACGCGTTTGCTCTCTAGAACGCCATAAAGGAACAAAACATAAATACCTACATTGTCTGAAAAACATATAACCCTCCTTTGCGCCGCGCAGTCGGGTAAATATCTCAGCCACCCCACTCCAATAGCTCCAAAAGCAATGGCATACAAAATACGAAATAATACGAATCATACAATACTGAACACCGCACGAACGGTTCAAATCCCCATAGGTTACAAGCATTATGTATTATGTCATCGAGGTGAAGGCCATTAGTATGGATTTCTCTCTCGTTTACACTCATAGGAATGTCTGCTTGAGTATGATTGAGTACTAAAGCCATTGTTATGATTAATTTACAACTTGTTCCTAATCTGTTGATTACGAAATACCTAATGACTATGCGATGCGAAAATACAACCTATGCGTGGTTATTTCTGTCATTCATTACAAGTCTTTCCTATCACATAATATATATATTTTATATATGTGATAGGTTTTTTGTAGTAATAGTAGATTTCGTCTCCGTTGGTGTTTTGGACTTTTCACAATGTGTTGTGTGTTTGTGTTTTTTACCAGATGCTTACATACACTGATAGGTAGGTACCTATCTAAAATTACAGATACGATCACTGATCCTTCATCCATGGATACGATGTATGGGATAATAAAATTAATGGCACTCACACACCCATCCGCTCCGCATCGGATGAGTGAGTGTGCTCTGTGGCCCAATTCCATAACTTGGCTACAATCGGATTATCACTTTTTTCATAGCAAATTCGACTCTATCGCAAGGCATTAGTGGTTGCGATACTGAGAATTCGATTGAAGCCAAGTTATGGAATCGGGTTGCTGTTATGCCTCTCACTCCCGCCCATTTTCAATTTTGTAATTGAAGAGCAAGACGCGTGGCCGCACGTGCCCCCCGATACAGAACCTTTCGATAACTCATTTGTCGATCGATTCGGTATTATTTATTCTGTGGATCCGGTTTGAAATCGTTCAATTCAATAATACATATTTAGTTCTTAAGTAGATAATCTAATCGATTCGGTTCGTTATCGAAAAGTTCTGAATCGGGGGGCTGCACCGATGTGGGCGCACGGGTACAAGTGCGGACACAGAATATAATATTATTTGCGGATGCGAAGCCACAGAATAAATAATAGTACAAATCGAGGCGAGCCTATGACTGCCTACTTACTGCGTTCATTGACTTATCTAATTTGCTAATTAACTAGTCACAGGTCGGTCAATCGAAACAATAGCGAACAGCTCCGGAACTCGATTCTATAGCAACTTCCTGCTAAAAGCGCTAAAGTTAACTTTGTCGTCGTTGACGATGATCGGTTTGGCAGCTTTCATTATCAATATTATTACATTTTAATATTATGCATTTGAGTAAAACTAAAGCTTCCGTATTCAGTAGGTATCAAATCTTATATGCTCCAATCAATCTTGTAAATTTATAATCTTATACGCTCTGGCAGATTATACAGAAGATCGAAGAGTATAATCGGCCACTATGCCTAGCGTTTGTGCACTACGAGAAAGCCTTTGATTCAGCCGAGACCTGGGCAGTGCTACAGTCATTACAGCGGTGCCAGATTGACAGTCACAGTGTACAGCGGTACAGTCATTACAGCGGTGCCAGATTTACACAGGTACATCGAAGTGTTGAAGTGTTTGTACAGCAAGGCCACCATGACTGTCGGTCTCCAAGATCGGAGCACGAATTCTATCGAATTGCAAAAACGGGTGAGACAGGGAGACGTTATTTCTCCGAAACTGTTCTCCGCTGTACTGGAAGATATATTCAAGCTTCTGATCTGGAACGGATATGGTGTTTACATCAATGGCGAATGCATCACTCACCTTCGATTTGCTGATGATATAGTCATCATGGCAGAAACCCTGGAAGACCTAAGCACAATGCTCTTTCCCAACAGGTGGTGCTTAAAATGAACATGGGTAAGACGAACATTATGTCAAATGCACATGTCGCACCCATGCCGGTCTATGTTGGGAACGATATTATCGAAGCTGTTGATCACTATGTCTACTTGGGTCAGACGATCCAACTGGGTAGATCCAACTTCGACAAAGAGGTCAACCGATGAATAATTTACTTAATAATAGGATAGGCAACGTTCGGGAAATTACGCCATATCTTCTTGTCACAGATACCGCAGTGCCTCAAGACGAAATTTTATAATCAGTGCGTGTTGCCAGTGATGACATACGGCACTGAGACGTGGTCGCTAAATATGGGGAATAAAGGTTCTCGAATAGCGACCACGAACAAGCAAGCAAAGTGTAGGGAGACACGATGGTCCGACGACACACTGTAGCCATCGCAGGAAGTTGGTGGATGGAGATAGCACAAGATCGCTCGACATGGCGCTCTTTGGGGGAGGCCTATGTTCAGCAGTGGACTTCGAAAGGCTGACATGAAGATGATTACAGTCTTATTCTAGTCTAGTAGGTACCTACAACTTTTGAGGACGGAAATGTTCAGCGACTTTTGTAACTACCTACCTACTGCCAATTCTATTGTCACAAACTAGAACAAAAATAAATGTCACAGCTCTTAATTTATTACTTTCCCTTTCGTTTTCACAGGGTTTGATAATTACCACTAATCGTGTTACAGTGCTAAAGTTCAAACTAGTTTGTATCAACAAAATTACGTCATCATTGTCCCAATATTATTTAGAATGTAAAATTTCTGGATTGTTGCCGGAACTACTTAATTTCGCTAAGGTACCAAATTTCTGCAATCCAGGTGGTCGTGTACGGGCCTCCAATCGTGGGCAAGACCACAATGTCGAAGCTCATCTGCGAAGCATACGGACTAGTTTACATTTCTCCTGAAACCGTGGTCAAAGACCTATTAGAAGATTTGGTAAGTAGATACCTAATGCCAGTAAGTGGAGCGGATTTTCTGCTTTTCAATCTTATTAACGTCGGCCCAGTTTCATTAAAAACATATCGAAGCCAAACTACTCACTAATTTTGACAGGATTTCTGCAAATTGTTCACAGGCAGCGGAAGTAGATATGCAGTATGACGTCAGTGCCTTGATAAGATAATTTCATACCTAGCGAGTAATTAAAATATGACTAACTGTATGCTAAAAATAAAAAGCCAGATGGGCTTTTTATCTGGTCTCGGGTGCTTGCATCCATGCATGAATCCATAAAGTGAAAAGGTATCTTATGCGCTAGCGTGTCCTACCACGTGAGATAGGGCCCAACGGGAGCCCATTGTAAAGAAAAAAGAAATGTATAGTTACCCCAGCCTCTGTCGACCCTACATCATCATGTATACTCGTCCATTTCTGGACGTAGGCCTCTCCTAATATACATCACTGAGCTCGGTATTCAGCTCTCTTCATCCAGTTTCTGCCAGCCGCTTTTCACAGGTCTTCACTCCACACCTGGTCACTGGGCGTCCTACGCTATACGTTTGCCTGAACAATGCCCCTAATCGAGAACTAGTCTACCCCGACGGTTGTCGGTTTTTCGGGAAATGTGACCAGCCCATTGCCACTTAAGCTTGCTTATCCTTAGAGCTATGTCGGTCGACCCTACGACAATAACTAATTACTTATAACAAGGTTGCGTTTCGCTTCAACGTAGTAGATGTTATTATAGGAGTGGCGTGTTGCCCAATGGGACGTAGGCGAGACCGCAGCCCTGCCCGTGCCCACTGGTGAGGAGGAGGCAGATGTCGCCGATGATGACGAAGGGGATGACGACGACGCGCTCAAAGAGTCTGCGTTACAGACCCTTGCACTGTTGCGTTCAGGCCAGCCTTTGATAGAGGAAGATATCATTATGTAAGTAGATAAGGTACCTACTGCTAAAAGTACGCACTGCTCTGCAGACATTTCATACCAATAAGAACATATTGGTATAGATAATTTGAAGAGGAGGGCTGCTTTAATAAATAATGAAGTAAAAAAACAAAAACTGTGAATAATTATTATGGTATTAATGTCAACATATGACCCTGACTGGATATATCAAGAAGTATCAAGAAGATCGAGCCATTACCTATTAGACACGGTAATGTTAATAGATAACATTACCTGTATTAGATCATTTACTTGTGTTTATGTAAGTAGTTTTATCTTTCATAAACTTGTCTATTATACCTAGCGGTACCACAGAATAAATAATAGTACAAGGCGGCACGTAAGTCTAGCGGTGAACGAAACATGGCGGAGATCTTGGCACAGTCAAAGTTTATATAATGTGTTAAAATGTTGAATACTTTTTATCCTGAAAACTGACTGTGCCAAGATCCCCGCCACGTTTCGTTCACCGCTAGACTTACGTGCCGCTAGCTATACTTTGCTCGCGCGCGAAAAAGCTACCACGCGCACTACCACGCGCATACTGCGAGTGCGCACGCGTAGCAAGGCAGTGGTTAGATTGTTAATAATAATAAAAAAAAGTACAAAGTTAGAGATCACTTTCTTTTTTTGTTTGTTTCTCATAATTTCATGTGCCTACCTACTTAATAAGGCCAAACCCAAACATCGGATCTCTCCACCTCGGACCCCTTGTGCTTGTTGCAGATATTTACGTCAGAAAATGTTGTCCCACGAGGCTTTGAACAGAGGATGGGTCCTCGACGGTTTCCCTTCTACTTTAAATCAATGCTGTAAACGTTAGTACAGTGTATACCTTCTTCTAGTAAAAGTTATAGGAAATAGGTACATGAGTCAGAGAATTGTTAAAAAAAATATATGCCACCGAAAATCTACTGAGAAGCCATCAGCAAGTCAGCATATCCAAATCGACACTCAAGGCCTTTACTATATACCATATTACCAAGGGGTCGTAAACTCGCGTTACCGAAAAGTTTAGGAAGGGGGGGGGGGGGGGGGGAATCGCAGAGGAAGGCTTGCAGTTTACTACTTTAACTAAAAGTAAACCGAGATTTTGATCCAGGACCACTAGTACGCCAGCGAAGTACCCCCAGGGATACTAGCGGGACAACTATGCAGCTCTAGTACCCCTAGGAGTACTTTTGATGCATATTGTGTAGGTACCGCTAGTATCACAAATCATAATAATTAAATGTAATTAAAAATTACGCTAACTTCATTTGTTGGCACTATCATTACCAATTATTCGCACCTATTTATCCAATTATAAGCATAACAAATACAATTATCTTCTTTAAGGAAACTTTTTTTATATATTTCCCTTTTCTACGCTAAATAAATTCCTTCCGATTTACAAAAAAAAACAATAATGAAAGAGCAATTCCTGGATGAAGATTTTTAAGCAAATCCAGGAGTAAAATACATCTTTATAAACAAGGGTACTTCGCGGGGGAACTATAGTGGTCCTGGATCGAGAGTTTAGGTTGCGATTATTTAAATTATTTGTGTTTTATTTTGTTTAAGTATCTACTTACCATTAACAGTTGAGAAGTTTCACCAATGATCATTTCATTCACACATTGTCGTGATGACTATTCGATGAATTAGAGAGATAGAGGGGCAGAAACCTTAATAATTTATTTCCGTTTTAGTTTTTGATAAAGGGGAAGAAGCGGACTCGGAAGCAGGAGAGGAAAATAAGGAAGAACAGTTTGAAGAAGACGTTGATTTGTACTCCAATGTTCTGAGAAAGATGCTGCCAGGTTAGGGATCCGATCTACATCTGAAGTTTTTGGGAAAGGATAAATTTGACCACGAACCAGACCTCCTAACCCGAACCCTAAGATCTGCAGAATGCCGTTACGTCGCTCTTGTTACTGAGCTATCCTTGGCCCTATATATCTTGTGGGAAGAATCTTTCCTTCCTTTAAATGCTTTTTAAGAGGACAACATTTCCCGCTTTCCTTTCTCTCATTTGCCTTTTCAATTTGTCCTTTAAAATTATGCTGATATCCATTCTTTTGATAAGCTTATTCCACCTACTGAACAAGTGTGCATTATTTTAATTTCTAGACATAGTCGCATCCCTTGAAGCTACAGACGACTACATCTGCTGGAAAGCGATGCGTCAGCCCGAAAGCGATTCTCGCTTGGATGAGGAAACGGTCCTGAAACGTCTGAGCGAGTTCCGCGTGAATGATGCTCGTGACTCCACTCCACTGAACTTCTTCGATGAGCTGGACATACATCCTCTAATAGTGCCTGTGACGGAACATACAGATTACGCAATGAAGGAATCGTACAAAGCCGTTGCGCTGAGAATGGGACGTCCTTCTAGATATGAGAAGCTTCTTGGTAAGTTAACTATACCTAGTATTATGTTGTGCTCCTTTGGCACTACTCGCGATGTTTCTCGGATGAAGTATTCGACAAAGTTGCCAAGGCTAATATCTAAATATCTTTATCCTAAACTACTCGTCCACTTCGCGAGGCAGACGACAATCAGAGTCGATTCGTTTTTGAGCTTCCGGGCTTTTGCTTGGAGCGCAAATACGACACTATCCAGAGTTCAACTGAGGAGAGGCGAACTAGTGCGAGCAACACTCGCTTCCTCGTCTAACTTTGAGCAAATTCACGAGTAAATGTATTTCTCGATACTAATAAAATTAATAAACTAGTTGTTCGCCCCGATCTAATCTGAGCGATGTACGAATACTATGATAAAATAAAATATATGTTGTAATGGACATCCAAAATAATGGATCGTACTTTTCGAGCACGTATTTAAACGGAGTTGGATGCCATGCGTGGTCGAAACTTTCAGTGGCACCCAGTATCACACTCCTTTACTTTAATCTTATTATGTCTATCGTAGCGCACATCGAGGCTGCTGAAAAGAAGGAGCATAATGATCTCGAAACCATACACGCCAAAGAAGCGAAAATTTTGAAAGAGTTAGAAAAGAAAATGAAAGAAGAGCGAGAAGAAAAAATGGAATACTGGGTAAGATCTGTTTAATATTTTATGAAGTACCTAGGTTAATAGAACATATCCCTGGCCGTGTATAGGAATAGTCATCTAGAGCAGTCCCACTTCGCTAAACATTTAACTGAGTCCGGTCATTCTCTGCGGAGTGATGATACGTACGAGGTTTTGCACGTTTGGGATAAGGGTTACAGTGCGATTCAGCTAGAACAAACGGTAACAAGATTGCGCAATCGTTACCTTTCGCTGTGAACATACTTAGAAAAAATAAAAAGTGTGGGGAGAAGTGGGGGATGGTTTGGGGAAGTGAGGGAAGGTGGAGAAAAGTGAAGGGAGGGTTGGGGGAAGTGGCCGAGCGGTGAAGGGTGCGGGAAGTGGGGAAGGTGGTGCTAAGTGGGGAAAGAGTGGGAAAAAAGGGGAAGGGTGGGGAAAAGTAAAAAAGGGTGGGGGAAAGTGAAAAAGTGTGGAGGAAGGTCGCAGGCAAATAAGGCAAGGGTAGGAACAAAAGGGAAATGGTGAGGGGAAGTGGGGGAAGGACGTAGATTTCACTTTCCCCCCTCTTCCCCCTTTCTTTCACTCTGCCCCCACCCTTACGAAAGTAAGATAAGTAGGGCAGATGATGCGAAGTGGGGGAAGACTGAAAAGTCTTCCCCCACTTCGCATCATGTGCCCTACTTCTCGCGCCCTTCCCTGATATCCCCCACGATACTTCCATTTCCCACTATCCTCCCCTCACTTTCCCCAACCTTCTCTCATTTCCCCAAACCTTCATCCACCCACATTTCCCCAGTTTTTTTTTTCTAAGTATGGCCACACCGAAAAGTAACGATCGCGCTGCGATTACGTTGCGGTTTGTTAGCTGAATGGGGGGGCAGGTTGTGTGTGTTGGAACAATTGGAAATTTAAGTTAAAAGACTACCAACATACAAAAAATCAACTGAATACAAGTGTTAGTTTGGTCAAAATCACTTGTGGTGAAAATCTGGAGTTTAGTGAAAATAAGAAAATTTAAAAACATTAAAAAGAAAGCTTGCTAGGACCTCCGCTTATCGCTACTTCCTGGGACCCTGTATAATTATACATCATGTAGATGAAACTAGGCTGGACCTGGTCGAGTCTAGTTTCTTCTACATCATAATATGGGTGCTGCTTGTGGGGGAGTTTCCACAAGCACCCGTTCTCGTATAGCCCCACTAAAACATTTTACAGCGATACATCCTGAATACTGACCCTAACTAGAATTTCATGTATCTAGCGAATCAGGAATTATGTGGAATCCAGTCTTATTCTAAAATTAGCCTATTTCTATTTACCCTCCAAAACTTAACATTAGTGCTTACTCTTCTCTCTAACATTAATGCTTACTCTTAAAGTCGGAACTATACGCGCTTATTCGTGAAGAAGAGGAAGCCGCGCTGGCGGCAGCCGGGGAACCGATGAGGAACTACCTGGTCCACCACATATTCCCCACGCTCACGCCTGCCTTACTGGAAGTGGCCAGGCTTAGACCGGACGATCCTATCGATTTCCTTGTAAGTCTTACTACCTTAATAATGAGGGATGGAACCTTAGAGCATTTACAAAATACTCATCAAAAAATGATCATTGTTTCCAATCCTATATAACTTAGGTCTTCGCCTTTACCGTTACCGTTATGAATTTATCCAAAGTCATCAACTAACGATGTCTCGATCAAAATAGCATATCTCAGGGTACCATTGTTTAAACATCGACCAGGGAGAAAAAACACTATAATATTTCTTGTTTTACAAAACATGTCTCTTATAGTTTATGTTCGCAAACTTTTTGAACATGTTAGGCCTCCTGAGTTTTTACGTACCAGCGTTACTTACGTTGTCACTTCAAAATTACTCGTCCCGTTCCGTCCGACTTCAAAAACCAGCCTGCCAGATGAGTTTACTTTTTCAATTGTATTATTCCAGGCTGAATATCTATTCAAACTTAACCCTACCGGGAAAATGCTAGAACCGGGATTCAACCTTCAGGGAGAGCAGTTATTAGGCAAGATAAAGATACTAGACGATGCTATTCAAAACTTGGACATCAAGATAGATCCCCTTGTAACTGAGGAGGTAGCGATTGAAAAAGAGGCTAATAAGGAAATTTTAAAAATGAATGCTTTATAAAAATCTTTTTGCAATGTTAACTCTTTTAACTATTTTTAATGTTGCGTTGTTTGTGGTAGTGTTTGCTCTATAGTGTAATTATATTATGCATAGTCTTGTAACATGACATAATGAGCGTTTATTCTAATTTAGATTTAGTTAATCACCTAGCAATAACGATTCTAGGACTTAGGTACCTTTGTAGTAGATAATTGTTTTATTTTATGAATAAATAATTATAATTTCAGCGTATTAAATTTCTTTCATGTAGCTAGATCCTAATAGATTACGAAATGGTATCTGAATTAAAAGGCTTGCTCGTGTTGATAATTATCATGTGAACGCAGACCGCTGTACATTATAGCGATCAATATTTGTTTAGGGTGTTTGTACCTCAAGTTAAGCGATTCGAAACTAATTTAAATGGAAATGCATAATGATAGGGTTTATGCTACACTACACTACGCTTCAGTACCTGCGTACCTATACATCGCAGACGTGACCGACACGTATCGCGCGTCGGTAAAGCTGTTAAGCTCACTTAGATCTGAGAGTAGACCTAAAAAAAAAAGCTGTAGTTTAATTTAAGTTTTCCGGCTCTGTCGCTTTGCAAAGCTTTGGTCAGGCATCCAACATTGACCTACACCGATATACAATACGTACACAAAGCAGTCAGTAGGTAAACTTTACAATATACATGAGAAGTTTTCAAACACGGTTATTAGACCATCGTGCATGACACGCAAAGGGAGATCGATAGATCCGATAGCATCAACTCGCGTGATTTCATCAATGCCGGTCCGAATGTACACAAATTAGTACACAGTGTTTGTGGAAACGTGAATCGCACAACATGTAGGTCCTAGGACTTCTTATTCTCAGAGATCCCTGAGTCTCGTAGACGTTATGTTTTCCCCTCTGTGCTTGTAAAATACGTATTATGAAAGTTTATCCCGAAGATCACAAGAGTGCTCGAAAGAGGTCGAAGAAAAGTCAAGATGAAGTTACAGGAGTGGCGCTGTTCGCGGCTAGTCTTCGACATCAGACTACGGAGTTTTTCAACAACTCCACGTTGCATGGAGTTCGGTATATTGCTGAAAAGGATAGGCCATTTTGTGAAAAGTTAGTATTTATCTTGATTATAATAATATTTAGCTGATTTGGCGCATATTTGCAGGAATCTGTCATTCAATAAGTAGTTAAGGTGCTTTTAGTTGAAGTTGTTATTCATTATTACCTATTTTGTTGACCTATGCTGTCCCACTGCTGGGCAAAGGCCTCCCCCAAGTCTTTCCAAGTGTCTCTTTCCTGCGTGATTCTCTACCCAGCCTTCTTGGTGGTACGTGTCCAGGTACGCCACCTCTTTCTGGGTTGGCATCGGCGGCGTCTTCTATCTTCTGACACCCAATGTGTTGCTAGCTTTGCCCACCGATCGGGGTGCATGCGGTCCTGCCAAATCCCGACTTAGCCTGGCAGTGGCAGCCTTGTTGCGTGCGTCTATAATTGTTTGTTTCTCGTAAGGCAGGCCGCCCGAGGGCCTCTGACATGGCTTATCCGACTGCTATTAATCAATAACCGGGACCGACATCTTAACGTAACCTCCGAAGCACGGAGCGATGGAAAACTGCACATAAGTTAGACAGTCATTGGTGCGGAGCCTAGGACCGGACCCGGTATTGTTGGATTGGGTTACCGCTCCACGTCTATGATGCCCGTCTTTCAGCGCAGCATTGGGTTATGCACTCTGTCCGTTCTCTTTACTTTCTTTAGTTCTTTGCCTTTGCTTCTACTTTTTCCTACGTACTTTTAAAATAATTGCCCATGTTAATATGACGTTTGTTGCAGGTTTATGTGGTTTAGTTTTACTGCAGTAGGCGCTGTCACAACTTGTATTATTATCGTCAGTTTGTGGGAGAAGTTTCAGACGAATCCCACCATCACCGGTAAGTTTGAATACTTAGGTATTACTGGCTGAGCCTAACTTAAGAGAGTGATGTTCAGCCAAAGACAAGACCCCAGATAATTCGATTTCTAAGCAACTTTACTGGCAAGCCAATGAAGCGACTTAAACAAAATGTCGTTAGACCTGCTAATCTAAAGAGCGCAACTTCTGGCCCCCTTGGGCAAGTTCATGCCAGGGCAGGATCCATTTCGAGAAAGCCATTAATTGCATACCACACTAATATTATAGATGCAAAAGTCTCTCTGTCGGTTTGTTATTTTTTTACTTACTTTTCACGAATACACGGCTGTACTGATCTTGATGAAATTTGACAAGGAAATAGTAAGCATCAAGAAGACGGCATATGCTAGTTTTTAACCCCCGAACTCGAGAAGAGAGGGTATTATAAGTTTAAAGTGCGTATGTATCATTGTATCCGTGTGTTTGTCTGTGGCATCGTATCTCCCAAACGAATGGGCCGATTTTAATGCGTTTTTTCTATATAAAAGCTGATGTGATCGAGAGCTATAATAGGGGGAGGGGAAGGGGGAGTGAGGATCGTAGCTCCCAAACGAATAGATCTAATTTCATTAGTTTCTTTTCTGTTTGAAAGCTAATCTGATCGAGATGGTTCTCAGCTATAATGGAGGTCGAGATCGGGCATTGGTCGTGGTCCACCTGCTCAGTTCGATATATAAGAGAAATTTAAAAATATCTATGCCTCGTCGTCTACCTACAAAAGTACATTTATAAACAACGTACGTTTTCAGTTATGGTGGAAAAGCAGCCTAACACAGAAATTATTTTATTTGCCGATGACACGTCATTGATTTTTAATACTAAAAGAAGTGTGACTGACCTCAGTGATGTAAATGATATATTGGAATCAGTGTGTGAATGGTTTTCAGCTAACAATGTTCTATTAAATCCATCAAAAATGAAATGTGTGAAGTTCTCTTTACCCAATGTCAAGAATGTGAATGCTGAGCTCAAACTGATGGGTAAGAAGTTAGATTTTGTGCATTCAACGGTGTTTTTGGGGACAGACTTGGACTCCAATGGAGATCTCATATTGCAACTCTGGGAAGAAAGCTAAGCTCTGCTGTCCAAGCAGTACGTCAGATTAGAAAGATCACTGATGTGGCAACTGCCAGACTTGTATACTTTGCTTATTTCCATAGCATCATGAGTTACGGAATTTTGCTCTGGCGGACCGCTGCTGACAACAGTGTGATTTTCATCTTGCAAAAAAGAGCAATAAGATCAGTCTACAAGAAGAGCTCGAGAACATCCTTACCGAAAAATCATTTTAAGAAAATTAATATTCTAACAGTGCCATCCTTATTATTTATTTATTTACAAAACTTACAACTACCATTACAGGATTTCACCTAATGCGATAGTGTAGCAACAAATTAAAAATAACCCTCCTCAGTCGGCTAAAAAATAACCTATGATTTAGGCATAACATAAAACTTCTAAAGTTACCTTAGTAAATTCACTCAGAGTACAACCAAATAGGTCTAGTTTAACCGCAATTACATTGAGTATGCGAAGTGCACGCGTAAAAGGCGCCTCCCGTAGGAGGTTGGTCCGCGCGCGCGGCACTGCCACCAACTTTGGCATCCGTCGCCGCCAAACATATCTATCTGGGACACACAAGCATATGTGCTGTAGAATATCCGCATTGTGGACCCTACCTCTCAGTACCTTAAATATATAAGAAACGAGAGTAAGCTCTCTCCTGACCTTCAGTTCGTTATATCAGTTCGTTCCGTTCGTTATGTCTTTATGGGTAATCATGTACACTCGCAAGAACATCAAATCTTATACTAAACGAAGCGACATACATTCTATAAATACTCGTCTTATTGATAAATTATTGAATACCAAATTTAGGCTACAGGAGTGCAACAAGTAATTCCTAGGAAATGCAGTACGATTCTTTAATAAAATTCCCAAAGTATACTTGACTTAAATGAAAGGTAGTTTATAAATAAAATTAAAAGTATTTTGTTTAAAAATGGATATCACAGTGTTAATGACTATGTAGAAGATAAGAATGCGTGGACTGATGTAAATCTGCGCAATAGCAAGAAGTCTGCCCAAAAGCCCATGTACAGCTGCAGCAAATTATGTAATTAATTTTTAAACTGACAAGGCTACTTTACAGCCGCTACAAATTTAATTATTAATATTTAGAACTTAGGATGACAGAGAATTGACAGAGCCCCTATACAGCTGTGTTCCCTGTGTCCCAATGGTGTAAATAAATTAAATTGAATTAAACGCAAAAAAAAACTTAAATAATGTTAACTTACAATTTCTCAAAAAAAAAAAAACAATGATTTATGTAAAACTGTAAGTAGATATATTTTCCAACTAGTAGATAATACTTAACATATTATCGGCTTTTCATGGACGGTTCTGCATGCGAGGTTAGAGCAGAACTTGGCCCACCTAAATCGAGTATTTTTTTTTTACATATTAATTTTAAATGAAGGAAAATAAAACGAGCTATATAATTTGTAATGACAAATGCATTTGTTTCAGTACTTAATAGTCCATTACAACAAAAAAAGTAAACAACAACCGAAGCGGGAAAAGGTAGCATACAAAATTGTAAGGTGGACTACAGGCAAGCAAAAGTGCCTGTGGTCTACCCAGGTGAACTGAGGTGGACCACGGGCATGAAAAAGTGCCCTTGGTCTACCCAAGTAAACTGAGCAGGTGGGCCACGACCAATGCCTGGTCGAGATCATAGCTCTCAAACAAATGGGCCGATATAGATGCGGGGGGGGGGGGGGGGGGGGGTAATATATATGTTTTTAATTTTAGCTCGATCATTTATCCATAAAAAAATGCCACGTAGGTGAAACAGCGAGGCGTCTACTATATCAAACAAAGCTCGTTCAAAAGGCCCCACTGTTCAAAAAGTGTGTGTGGTTTTCACAGGTTTGGACACAGACTTTCATAACTGGGACGTCCCGTTTCCAGCGGTGACGATGTGCGATCTGAATCCAGTTGCCGAAGATTTGATGCAAGAATATATTGAGAGGTGACTATATTGTTATTTTATTTTGTCACTGTATCTATCAAAATAACTAAGCAAATCTCGCAGTTTTCGAAGATTTTGCACTTGCCGCTTACTAATAGGTCGTCTCAATAGATAGATAGATAATACTTTATTGTAAACCAGTTTCCAAAAATTTACAACAAATATCAACAATCTTATAACTTAAGTACAACGGGCGGACTTATCGCTACTCAGTTGCATAGAAAAAACTTTTTACTAAAGTACGGCCGCGATAGACAGATAGTGCCGTTGCTCTTGCACTTTATGTGTGAGAGCGACGGCAATACACATTAATGTGCGAGCGATAGGGACAAGTAGTGAGGGGTCATTGTACGGATTTATCTGTCTATCGTAGCCGTGCTTTAGTCATAGCTAGACGTTTACCGCGATCCCATTCTGTAATCACGCTAATTTTATCACAGTTATATTACAAACGCGAAAGTGTGTGTTTGTTCCTCTTTGACGCAGCTACTAAGCGTCGTCGTCGGTTTGACGTGACATTTTGCAGAGGTAAACTTCAAGGGTCGGAGAGATAGGATCATCATCATGATCATCAGCCACGCGTGTGGAAACTGGAAACCGCAACTGGAACTGCAACTGCAAGGTGCAGGCGCAGCTAGTCCATATCTGAACTTCCATACAGATATTATAAAATCGAAATTATGTCTGTTACCTTTTCACGACTAAAAGGCTGAACCGATCTTGATGAGGAGTCTGAAATTTGGATCGGAGACAGTTTGAACCCTAAGAAAGGATAAAAGATATAATTTATTAGATAAGTCCGCGCGGATGAAGTCGCTGGCATAAGCTAGTAAGTTATAAACGAAAGTAACTCTGATTCTCTATCTGTTTATAACTTTCACGAATAAACTGCTGAACAGATCTTGATTAAATTTGACAAGGAAAAAGGGTGCATCATGATGACATAGGATATTAGTTTTCTATACTTATATATT
This sequence comes from Alsophila aescularia, assembly GCA_946251855.1. Taxonomy (NCBI): domain Eukaryota; kingdom Metazoa; phylum Arthropoda; class Insecta; order Lepidoptera; family Geometridae; genus Alsophila; species Alsophila aescularia. Next base: position 41,087,225 of record OX276386.1, on the reverse strand, counting down.
ACTATTACTTTATACTCCGGAATAATAGGGTTATGCCACTCCGCTCCACGAAGTCGTGGACATCGCTCCACGAGCATTTAATAAGACTATAATATTTTTTTAAACTCGTGGAGAAAGCCGCTGGCCGCTGCTAGTTTTTTTATGAAAGATACGGAAACAGTCACAGAATAACAAATAGTACTTTTTACAACTAGAGTGGACAGCCCTTACAAATAAGAAAAATATCATCCATCCCAGAGATATGAATGAACATACACCAATCTAATTGAGACCCCTATCTATTAGGAAGTCTGTAAAAAGTTTCCTTGTTTACAGCGTGTGGGGTTCAGAACCGCCAGAAAAAGCCGCCGACTTCCTCCAGTGGTTGGGCTCTTTGAGCTACAGGTCGATCGCAGAGCGGGCGCACGAGTTCGCATCGGACGCAGATCTCGTCGGGCCGAGCGACTCGGAAGCGACTGCCCCTGCAGCGGATCCTAAGGATGCTGTTTTTAAGGTGATACCATGTTACATTCGCTGAACTTTGGTTCCCATTAATACATTTTTCCACGCTAGCTCCGCCTCTAGCACCCGCTACCCGCAACAAGCAATGAAGAGCCTGCGTAACAAGGTTGAATATCGCGAGAGCTGTTTGAAAACAAAATTTAGCTCGGAACTAAATGACGTAAGTCTCAAAAGGTATTTATTTTATTAGCAGGCTAATAATTTAGTTAGGTAAATTTTGTCCTTACAGTGGATAATAAACTATATTTTCTTGCTGTGAGATTTATTTTAGCTATAAAACTTAAGCCATTGTGTAGAAAAATGAAAATATTACTGAAAATAGCGTAAAGTTTGATAAGAAAATATACCGAATGGAATTCTGTTACTCACGTTTTTGTCTTCATCACGGAGAGTAAAGTAAAGATCACAAAAACATTTAAGTTAACTGTCACATTTATCAGTTTTGTGGTTGACGCAGCACATTTATGGTAAAAAACCCTTAAATATTAAAGCCTGGTCTTAAAAGGGTTCAGTCGCTTGACGCGATCTTCGCAATTTTCGCAAAGACGGTTTTTAGTAAATTTATTGCTATTTCCGCCACTCTTTATTGAAGCACACAAATAAAAATCTTACATCTAAAAAACAGTAACGAGCAACGTTTTGCACCGCGCGCTCTCATTAGTCAACTGTGAATCAGCAACTCTTCATCTGATCTATACTTACTTTTCGGCCTAATACCATAAGTCAAACTTAATAATAGGTGTCACAATGGGTAGTTTTATCGGTCAGAGCGATCTCTTCCAGACAATCGTGCACGGAAAGGAATAACGTGGGTAAAAAGGATAGTGGCTTTCAGCAATAAATAAATACAGTCATATACTTACCATAAATAAGCACTTAAAAAATACAACACAGGCTACTTTATAGGCCATGCCCGGCCACAGATTATTTGACCTAAAACATATTTTTAGGTAGCAATAATCTGTATTGTCCTGTTTTTTGAGATGTCCTTAAGATAGATACAAGTAGTGTAAAACTAAATTTGCAGCTGTAAAGACCTGTGCTAAGTGCGTGGTGCTCGAAAAACATCGAAACTTCCGGTCTTTTTTCAGATTTTGGTTTACAACTTCTAAAAAGTGCTATCGACGGAAAAGTTGTCTAACACACTTGTAAAGAACACAAAATTTGCTATAATTTTAAAGCAACTTTATTTCTGTAGGCCAAATAAAACTCGAAATGCAGTACTTCAAACATTGGCTGTTTGCCTTATAAAGTTCGAAATTGTAGTTTTTGCCGCTTTCCGAGTAGAATATCGGCTATTATACTCATTCTGCGAGGCAAGTCATAGTGCATAAAGTTGTAGAGCAGTTATTTAGCTTTGATTTAAGCACAAGCAGAACGTTGTAGAACTAATAGTTTTCCTGTAATCTAGACAAAACAAAAAAAACGGGAAACCGGGTTTTTCAAAAAAATGGAGCTACGATGCCACAGACACACACACAAAGTGATACACACCCTAAATTTATAACACCCGTCTCTTTGTTCAGTGGTTAAAAAAACCGTCACGAATACAAAACAGAGCAACCTGTAGAGCATATTACGATATATTTTGTATCTTAAGATAGTATATTAATATATATTTTGTATCTTTTACGATATATTTCGTATCTTAAGATGACATCTTTTAAAAAATCCATATCGCTCGATATCTTAAGATACTGTAAGATGCAAATATATATTATCTTCGCCGTTTGTGATGGTTCATATAAATTGTATGGCGAGCGATATTTTATCTTAAGATTAAATATTATACAATACAATAACACTTTATTGACACACAGTTAAACAAATTACAAAATAGAAATAACATAAACAAAAGGTACAATGGGCGGTCTTATCGCTCATAGCGATCTCTTTCTTCTTTCTTCTTTATAGTATCTTAGTCGTCTGTGACGCGCTTAAGGGGTGTCGACGAACTCGACTCGACCTATTCATCCGACTCAGTGAAGGCAAGGACGGCGTATTGAGGCAGGTCTTCCCATGACTGTCAAATTTTGAAATAATTTGAGCACAACTGCAGCTCTGTAGGCCTAATACGGCTGACTTGGCTTTGACGGCTGGTTGGTCTAGTGGCTCGTAACCCTAGGAACGAAATCAAACGATCGCGGGTTCGAATCCTGCAAGGGGCAATCATTTGTGTGATGAGCAGAAATGTTTGTTTCCGAGTCATGGATGTTGATATTCGTATTTATGTATGTTTATCCGTTATCTAGTGCCCATATTACAGGGTATCCTAGTTTGGGGCTAGGTAATTAGTGTGGAATTGTCCCGAATATATTTATTATTTAAAATTTAGAGTGTAGTTTTAGTCACCTCCCGAGCAGAATATCGGCTATAATACTCATTCCACAAAGAAAGTCATAGGAAAATACGTTGTAGAACAGTTATTTAGCTTTAATATCGGCTATAATACTCATTCCACAAAGAAAGTCATAGGAAAATACGTTGTAGAACAGTTATTTAGCTTTAATATCGGCTATAATACTCATTCCACAAAGAAAGTCATAGGAAAATACGTTGTAGAACAGTTATTTAGCTTTAATATCGGCTATAATACTCATTCCACAAAGAAAGTCATAGGAAAATACGTTGTAGAACAGTTATTTAGGTTTAATATCGGCTATAATACTCATTCCACAAAGAAAGTCATAGGAAAATACGTTGTAGAACAGTTATTTAGCTTTAATATCGGCTATAATACTCATTCCACAAAGAAAGTCATAGGAAAATACGTTGTAGAACAGTTATTTAGGTTTAATATCGGCTATAATACTCATTCCACAAAGAAAGTCATAGGAAAATACGTTGTAGAACAGTTATTTAGCTTTAATATCGGCTATAATACTCATTCCACAAAGAAAGTCATAGGAAAATACGTTGTAGAACAGTTATTTAGCTTTAATATCGGCTATAATACTCATTCCACAAAGAAAGTCATAGGAAAATACGTTGTAGAACAGTTATTTAGCTTTAATATCGGCTATAATACTCATTCCACAAAGAAAGTCATAGGAAAATACGTTGTAGAACAGTTATTTAGGTTTAATATCGGCTATAATACTCATTCCACAAAGAAAGTCATAGGAAAATACGTTGTAGAACAGTTATTTAGCTTTAATATCGGCTATAATACTCATTCCACAAAGAAAGTCATAGGAAAATACGTTGTAGAACAGTTATTTAGCTTTAATATCGGCTATAATACTCATTCCACAAAGAAAGTCATAGGAAAATACGTTGTAGAACAGTTATTTAGCTTTAATATCGGCTATAATACTCATTCCACAAAGAAAGTCATAGGAAAATACGTTGTAGAACAGTTATTTAGCTTTAATATCGGCTATAATACTCATTCCACAAAGAAAGTCATAGGAAAATACGTTGTAGAACAGTTATTTAGCTTTAATATCGGCTATAATACTCATTCCACAAAGAAAGTCATAGGAAAATACGTTGTAGAACAGTTATTTAGCTTTAATATCGGCTATAATACTCATTCCACAAAGAAAGTCATAGGAAAATACGTTGTAGAACAGTTATTTAGGTTTAATATCGGCTATAATACTCATTCCACAAAGAAAGTCATAGGAAAATACGTTGTAGAACAGTTATTTAGCTTTAATATCGGCTATAATACTCATTCCATAAAGAAAGTCATAGGAAAATACGTTGTAGAACAGTTATTTAGGTTTAATATCGGCTATAATACTCATTCCACAAAGAAAGTCATAGGAAAATACGTTGTAGAACAGTTATTAAGCTTTAATATCGGCTATAATACTCATTCCACAAAGAAAGTCATAGGAAAATACGTTGTAGAACAGTTATTTAGCTTTAATATCGGCTATAATACTCATTCCACAAAGAAAGTCATAGGAAAATACGTTGTAGAACAGTTATTTAGGTTTAATATCGGCTATAATACTCATTCCACAAAGAAAGTCATAGGAAAATACGTTGTAGAACAGTTATTTAGCTTTAATATCGGCTATAATACTCATTCCACAAAGAAAGTCATAGGAAAATACGTTGTAGAACAGTTATTTAGGTTTAATATCGGCTATAATACTCATTCCACAAAGAAAGTCATAGGAAAATACGTTGTAGAACAGTTATTTAGCTTTAATATCGGCTATAATACTCATTCCACAAAGAAAGTCATAGGAAAATACGTTGTAGAACAGTTATTTAGGTTTAATATCGGCTATAATACTCATTCCACAAAGAAAGTCATAGGAAAATACGTTGTAGAACAGTTATTTAGCTTTAATATCGGCTATAATACTCATTCCACAAAGAAAGTCATAGGAAAATACGTTGTAGAACAGTTATTTAGGTTTAATATCGGCTATAATACTCATTCCACAAAGAAAGTCATAAGAAAATACGTTGTAGAACAGTTATTTAGCTTTAATATCGGCTATAATACTCATTCCACAAAGAAAGTCATAGGAAAATACGTTGTAGAACAGTTATTTAGGTTTAATATCGGCTATAATACTCATTCCACAAAGAAAGTCATAGGAAAATACGTTGTAGAACAGTTATTTAGCTTTAATATCGGCTATAATACTCATTCCACAAAGAAAGTCATAGGAAAATACGTTGTAGAACAGTTATTTAGGTTTAATATCGGCTATAATACTCATTCCACAAAGAAAGTCATAGGAAAATACGTTGTAGAACAGTTATTTAGCTTTAATATCGGCTATAATACTCATTCCACAAAGAAAGTCATAGGAAAATACGTTGTAGAACAGTTATTTAGCTTTAATATCGGCTATAATACTCATTCCACAAAGAAAGTCATAGGAAAATACGTTGTAGAACAGTTATTTAGCTTTAATATCGGCTATAATACTCATTCCACAAAGAAAGTCATAGGAAAATACGTTGTAGAACAGTTATTTAGGTTTAATATCGGCTATAATACTCATTCCACAAAGAAAGTCATAGGAAAATACGTTGTAGAACAGTTATTTAGGTTTAATATCGGCTATAATACTCATTCCACAAAGAAAGTCATAGGAAAATACGTTGTAGAACAGTTATTTAGCTTTAATATCGGCTATAATACTCATTCCACAAAGAAAGTCATAGGAAAATACGTTGTAGAACAGTTATTTAGCTTTAATATCGGCTATAATACTCATTCCACAAAGAAAGTCATAGGAAAATACGTTGTAGAACAGTTATTTAGGTTTAATATCGGCTATAATACTCATTCCACAAAGAAAGTCATAGGAAAATACGTTGTAGAACAGTTATTTAGCTTTAATATCGGCTATAATACTCATTCCACAAAGAAAGTCATAGGAAAATACGTTGTAGAACAGTTATTTAGCTTTAATATCGGCTATAATACTCATTCCACAAAGAAAGTCATAGGAAAATACGTTGTAGAACAGTTATTTAGCTTTAATATCGGCTATAATACTCATTCCACAAAGAAAGTCATAGGAAAATACGTTGTAGAACAGTTATTTAGGTTTAATATCGGCTATAATACTCATTCCACAAAGAAAGTCATAGGAAAATACGTTGTAGAACAGTTATTTAGCTTTAATTTAAGCATAACTGTAGAACTAATAGTTCTCCTGTAATCTGGACAAAACGAAAAAATAGGGAAATCGGATTCCAGACACATTGTAATAAATGATGTTTGTAGATCGTCCGACACTGTGAGACGTTGTTCTACGACTGCGAGTGGAAGGGGGATTCGGAAGAGTGCTGCGACCTGCTGATGCCGGTGTTCACCGAAATGGGATTCTGCTACGCTTTCAACTCGCGACATGCTGAGAAATACTGGCCGTGGTATGTTATAGTATTTCCTACTTGCAAGATCGCAGCGTATCGAGCATGCCCGGATAATCATAATAATTCATTCATTAACGTTAACCTCCCGAATCCACTGGACTGGGTATCAGATTTTTATTATTTGAATTGCCTTCTCTACATATTATATATTTTCTGCTTTCCGTTTAAATTACCTAGCCTAAATTTTAGCTAAGTATAATAAAACAAGGAAAATTTTTAAAAAATGTTTACGTTCATATGTCATACGATTTTATACTCATTTTGTTCCAGGCCGATTTCTATTCCATGGTTTTTGACTGTCAGTCATCATCATCAGCCTATATCTGTCCACTGCTGGACCTCTCCTAATGCACGTCACTGAGCTCGCGGTCTTCAGCTCTCCTCATCCATTTTCTTCCAGCCGCTTTTCGCAGGTCGTCACTCCACCGGCCAAAGGGCGTCCTACACTACGTTTGCCTAAACGTGGTCTCCACTCGAGAACTCGTCTACCCCAACGGTTATCGGTTCTTCGGGAAATGTGACCAGCCCACTGCCACTTAAGCATGCTTATACTTTGAGCTTACTCGTAGGCAGTTACCTTGGTTGTCCGTCGGATATTTTCATTACGAATCTTTTCCTTCAGAGAAACTCCAAGCATAGCTCTCTCTATGCTCGCTGAGCGACCTTAAATTTGTGGACTATTTTGACCATGAGTGTCCACGTTTAGGCTTCGTTGGTCATGACTGGTAGGACGCACTGATTGAAGACTTTTGTCTTCAGGCACTGTGGTATGGACAACGAGAAGACTTGACAAAGATTTCCGAATACTGCCCAACCCAGATAAATTCTTCTGTTGGCTTCCTTCTCAAAGTTCTTCTTACCTAATTGCAACTGTCATCTACTGTCAGTAATGGGGTTTTTTTTTCAGGCAAGCCCAAGCGCAGTCGGATCAGTTCATGGAGGCTTTCATTCACGAGACGGATGCTAAGTGGTCCTTTATATTCAACTCCGATAGAAAGAATACTACGATTGATGTAAGTTGAAATTATTACTTACCCACATTTTTGGAACTGCTCTATTTTTCTACCATTCCCTTAGAAAACATTCAAAGTTCTCTTATAGCATATAATAACTAGTGGCTCCGTGAGCTGTAGACCTCGCGCGTACAAATTTCATTGCAAACAATCGAACTGTGCACAGTAGCGCCATCTAGTTAACTTAATGTAAAACTAACATTAATAACCAAGGTGCTCCATCAATACCTGCCTAGTGGGTAAAGGGATGATTCCACTGGTAGAAACCTAAATGTGAGAAATTTACTGCATTTTGAGGATATATTCTGCTAATCACGCCGAAGATCCTCATCAGATCTACACCAAATGTTTATAAGACCAATTTAAAGTAACTACCAAAAAAAAGTTAAGTTAAGTTTTGGTTTTAGTTTACTACCTTTCAAATAAAACAATCGAAATCGGATCTAATAAGGCGGAGATATTCAGTAGCCCGGAGCCCCCTTTTTGGGGGAAGTACCCCCCCAATCAAAAATCCCCGACGACTAAAATGTCGTTTAACCTGTATACCAAGTTTCGTTTAGATCGGTTGAGAAATGCGACCTGTAGAGGAGACCTGCAGCCCGATTCCATAACTTGGCTTCAATCGAATTCTCAGTATCGCAGCCACTAATGCCTTGCGATAGAGTCGAATTTGCTATGAAAAAAGTGATAATCCGATTGTAGCCAAGTTATGGAATTGCTGTTCAGAGATCCAACCGGACAACCAGACATCCGGACATACGAAAGCTTTTTTGCCCAAGCTGAAACGGAGACACTTCGCTCACGCTTCGTGCTCGCTCGGTCAAGTATCCTAAAGGCAAACGCGCGTCAGTTTTATATTTTTATTTAAGTTTTACTGAGTTGTTTTAGAAACGATTTGGACGTTTTTTCTTTAATTATAAAAAATACTTTACGACCGTTAATCTATAGGTATACAGGTTCCGTCACATGAAATGTTACCTACCAACTTCACGTTGCAACGGACCCTGTATAGTATTTGAAAGAGTTAACATTTAAACATTTTTTAAACTTTTATGCATTAGCCATAGCTGTATCTTTCAACAGTATTCTAACATGTAATAAGGCGAAGGCTACCCTCACTACCGCAGGTCGCTGACTCGAAATGATTTGGAGTGGACCAACCTGGAAGCTTCCCGGGACGCCGTACTCTCGACTCGCGTGCCGCCGCGGGTCGCCTCCTTTACTCCACTCGTTCAGCTCCTCCTGCTCTCCACGAACGGTGCCTTCCGCCCCTCTCGAACGGTTTCTGCGTCTCCCACGGTCGGTGTCTGGTGTCTCTCTCGATCGGTGTCTTCTACGGGACAGATGGTGCGTCGGAGACTGGCTGGTGACCCTCGGAGATCGGCTTCTTCCACGAACGGCTGGCGAGCCTCGGGAGATCGGCTTCTTCCACGAACGGCTGTTAAGCCCCGGGAGATCGGCGCACAGCAGCTCGCAGTGGTGACGGCAGCGGCCGTCCGTCGTTGCTCGACTATAACCTGAAACCCACATTCCTCTGTGTTTAAATGGTGTCTCGAGGTGCCCGCCTTAGATGGTCGCGGCGCAAAATCAAAACAGATATTTCGTTAGAACAATCCTTGAATCACGGGCTATCTCACTAACCTGGCTTTTGCACTCGTATACTTATTTCGCCGGTTACCAAGTAGTCACTGTTTCCGCGCCTCGTTCTGGACTGCGTAACTCGGTCGTTTTGTCCACACAAGAGACTGCGTGTTCTTCTGCTGCCTGCGAATTAAAACTCGTAAGCCAAAGTCGTTTTCGCACAGACCCTACTGGAATCCTAGAAACAAACAAATTTTCTCACCTGCGCCGATCTCAATCACGTGCCAACTATGTGAAACAAACTAATTCACAGTCCGTATTGAAATGCTCCCCGCAGGCTTTTCTTTTGTATATATAAGTACGAACTCTGGCTTTACGTTGGGTAGCAGGCTACTCCGAAATCTTACATCCGGTTTTCCAGAAATATCTGGAAACTACTCTGCAGCTTGCATCGCAATTCAGACCCTGTCGGCCTAACTATACAGGTCACTGTCCTCCAGCCAGCTCTGGTACATTCCAGTCATCTTCCGGTTGTTTTCCTCTCAACTTCATATAAAAAAAAAACAAATAATCTGGAACTTTTCTGTGTTCTACTCCATATGTCAAAACATTCCATGGTGTGACCATCGCTTGCGATTTGTAGGTGTAAATTATTTTCGACATATGCTACAACAGCTGCCCCCTGAATTTCCGATTTGTAAGCCAACTCAAAGATAATACTTATTCCGGATTTTTCTAACATTTTGCCCTTTGTTTGAAGCTATCCAGGGTCTGAAATATTCCTGGAATGTTTATTATAATGGAAACACTCAAAAGTTGTGCTACTTCCCGACAGAGGTTTCCGCATCGTTTACACCTTCCTTCTAGTTCACGCCTCTGGACACCAGCTGTCACTGCATGGATTTACTATTTTAACCATTTTGAGACATGAGATGAAAACTTTGCCCTTCCATTTGCAGAGGCAAATTCATCCATTATCCCTTTTTTTTTTTTTTTTTTGTACCCAATATATTCTATTTAATCGGGAATTATAACAAATCTCCCTCGGAGTCATGATTTAACATGCTACAACTATGTGGTCGGGTTTTTTGTTTTCCACTCAAACTATCGGGCTGAAATTTGAAACACAGGTTTAGTTCTCGTGACAATGCACGATAAGGTACTTAAATGGTGCCATTTTAAGGGGTACAAGTGAAGTTAAATAAAAGCATTTAAAATGAAATGCCTTGATAACGGCGCGCTGACACTATCGTTTTAAGTTTATTTCTATAATGATATTACTTTCTTTCTAGATCTACATTCACTCAACGGAAGAAATGGCCGGCTTAGAGCAAAGCGCGCAACACACGTGGGACCGACGGGTCGACAAAGTATCCTTCTCGGTTAAACACACGTACACTACAGAGGACGCTCGACAGCTCTCCATACGGCAGAGACGCTGCGTGTTCGCCGACGAACTGAAGTTGGAGACCTCGAATATTTATACATACTCGGCGTGTATGCGACAGTGTAGGATGCAGCGCAGTAGGTCGTACTGCAAGTGCGTGCCGCACTTCTATCCTTCGCTCAGTAAGTATTATCTGCTTGAGTTAATACTGAATAGGTACATATTCTGGATCAGTATCGATAGCTCTCCATACGGCAGAGACGCTGCGTGTTCGCCGACGAACTGAAGTTGGAGACCTCGAATATTTATACGTACTCGGGTTGTATGCGACAGTGTAGGATGCAGCGCAGTAGGTCGTACTGCAAGTGCGTGCCGCACTTCTATCCTTCGCTCAGTAAGTATTATCTGCTTGAGTGAATACTGAATAGGTACATATTCTAGATCAGTATCGATAGCTCTGAGTATAACCAGGCGCTTTGTCTTGCTTTTGTAGACTATGAGAAGGCCTTTGACTCCGTTGAAACCTGGGCGGTCCTGGAGTCTTTGCAGCGTTATCAAGTGGACTCACGATACACCGAAGTGATGAGATTTCTGTATTACGCCCCGACTATGAGTGTCCAAGTACAAAACCAGCAGTCTAAACATATCCAACTGCACAGGGGAGTGAGACAGGGGGATGTTATATCCCCGAAACTGTTCACTAATGCCTTGAAAGATATGTTTAAAGCGCTGGATTGGCAAGGAATTTGAATTAATATCAATGGCAAGAACATTTCACACTAACGATTTGCCGATGACACAGTCCTAATAACGGAGTCGCTGCAAGAAATGTAAAGTTTTCTGACAAACCTAGATGAAGCTTCTTGACGCATCGGTCTCAAAATGAACATAGATGAGACCAAAATCATGTTGAATGATCTTTCTGATCCGAAACCGATTGCAGTGAATGCAGTGTCTTTATTTTTTAAGTATTCCGAAAATATGTTTATCTTGGGCAAATATTGCAATTAGGTAAGAATAAATTTAAATGGAAGCCAACAGAAGAATTCAGCTTAGTTAGGTTAGGCAGCATTCGGCAAGCTTTGTCAGGTCTTCTCGTCATCCATATCACATTTCCTGAAGGCAAAAGTATTCAATCAGTGTGTCCTACCAGTCATGACGTACGGAGCCGAAATGTGGACACTCATGGTCAAACTATTCCACAAATTTAAGGTCGCTCAGAGGTCACATTTCCCGAAGAACCGATAACCGTTGGGGTAGATGAGTTCTCGAGTGCAGACCACGTTTAGGCAAACGTAGTGTAGGAAGCTCTGTGGCCAGGTGGAGTAACGACTTGTGAAAAGCGGCTGGAAAAAATGGATGAGGAGAGCTAAAGACCGATCTCAGTGGCGTGCCTTAGAAGATGAAGTTTAGCCTAAACGGCTTGATAGATTTTGATTAATGACATATCATTGGATTCGTATTAATCATGAGAGTGCTATAGAATATATAATGAGTCAAGAAAACTAATATGACGGCATACAGCTGCCATATTGTATTTCCCACGGAACATACAATGATCCAAACCTATCGAGTGAGGTATCAAAATTAAGGTCTTTAAAGGACCATTCCAAAAATATACAATTCTCTTTCCGAAATAGTAGCAAATATCTTTCAAGCTTCTTACAAAATTTTCAATTTTAGATTATTCACGTTAGTACTATAGTCCAATATTGCAATTGCAACTATTAAAGTAAAATATATAAGTAAATATGAAACGTTAAAATGATAGTAATGTATACTATCATTTTTGCAGGTCCAACCGCGCGTCTAGCGCGGCTGAAAAGCAAAAACACGAGCATATGTTTGCGTCGTGTGTTCCGCGCCCTACGCCTGCACGCCAGTCGTTTTTTTTTGTATTTTTATTACAATTTTTACTTGTTAATTACCTACGTCTATCAAAACATTGTTTCTACTTTATCCTTGATTTCAGTGATTGGTCGAAAACTAGTCAGCAGATAGACGAAACTGGATTTAGGGTCGAAAACTGGCAAAATGTGCATTTATGTGAATTTTATTTGATACATAACTGAATTCTAATTATATATTATTATATTTTCTATATTTGAATTTTATTTGATATATAACTGAGTAGCGCGGAACACACGACGCAAACATATGCTCGTGTTTTTGCTTTTCAGCCGCGCTAGACGCGCGGTTGGACCTGCAAAAATGATAGTATACATTACTATCATTTTAACGTTTCATATTTACTTATATATTTTACTTTAATAGTTGCAATTGCAATATTGGACTATAGTACTAACGTGAATAATCTAAAATTGAAAAGTTTGTAATAAAAAAAACACCTTTAATAGCAATTGGTCAAGAATTTGCGAACTTAACACACTACTTTTTCATTTCCCATCGTTTCAATTATATTGAATTACTGACCTAAGTATTAGTTTGGGGTAATTGAGCAAAGAATTTTAACTAAGTAACAATCTGTTCAGAAATTCTTACCTACTGTATTTTTTTATACAGTGGCATGCTTGCCTAAACAATTTAGGTCGTCAACGTAAATCATATACTGTAAATAAATGAGTTAGGTAATTTATTAAGTATCAGTAAGTATTTTTTGTAATTTTTTTGTAACAAACTTTTTATCTACATAATTAAAAATCAAAATACTTACCTACTAATTATTATAAAAAAAAATTACCTGCTTACAACTTTTCAAGTATTTACATACCTGCCTATTTTAGATAGAGATAGGTAAGTATGTATTATATTTATTTAATATATAATTTTTATTTTCCGTTCCAATCTGAATTATTTTATTATTCTTACCCATTTTGGAAAATATAAATCAACATCACGGAATAAAAATACGTTACTCACAATTTTTACCTATACGATAACTTTACTACGCCAAACATTTATTTACGGCTCTACGCTACAATGATGTACGCTACATGTACTACGCGGAGGGGTATTTTTGCGGAGGCAAAACACACAGGTCCTTCCTCGGAGAAGCCTCGGCGGACACTGACCGACCACAACTAGTGCTCGAAATGCTAAATTTTGGTTGTTTTTCCTTCTTGGAAAAAAACAAGAAGGAAATTAGAATATTTTTGTCTTGCAGTTCCTAAAGAATAAAAAGCCACGAATAACTTTCACATGGCTTTATGATAGTATCACTTAACAGGACACTTTTTAAATACCTTAGAGTAATAATTTAGTTAATAATTTAGAGTCTTCTTTCGAATTATTTTTTATCGAGCCAACAATTCTCAATCACGTTTCTATCATTTACAATTTCTAGAGTGTATATTCAAATTTAATAAAACATATTTTTTTCATATTTTTTAAAATATTTTAGTGGATTTAGAGAGGTTCAAAAACCTTCAAATGTGCTAGAAACCCGCCTTAAGTATAAAATATGGAGATAAGTTTTGGGTTTTGAGACCATTCTCAACAACTCCCAAAGCGATGCAGCACATACACGAACTTATTTATAATTTATTAGCTGTTCCCGTGGCTTTGCCCGCCTGGTATTTTTTCTGGAATATAAGGAGTTTGTGTTATTCCAAAACCAAAAGAAACAAAATATCAAATTTTGTAAGAAATCGTTCAAACGTCATATTGTATTTTATTGACTGCTCGGTTTCTACTCATCGGTTTGAGATACCAAGTAGATACACCAGTTTTTAAGCCAAAACTTAAGCTATCCAAAACCTGCTACGAAATCTGCTGCAAAACCTGGAACATCTGCAATCGTCCCAGTAGTTTTTACGTAATGCGCGAACAGAAACACTATTAGCAGTAGCTTTAAGTTCCCTAGACCTTTTTCGTGATCTTTATTGGACAGACTTTTTGTTACATACTGCCCTGTTATAAGTATAGATTACCTAACTACCAGGTACTAACTACTAACTGATTAGGTTCTTGAGGTAGTTGAGGGGTAATTCAGGACACGCTCCTCCCGCACCGCTCCGTTACCGCAGTAACCTACCTAGTTATGCCTTGTACTATTGTGTTCTGTGGTTATGCACTACCTCTGTACCTATAAATTTTCATGAAGATTGGATCAACTGCTCGAGCAAACATAGGTGGATATAGACCCTGAATCATCCACGTTAGCTTCGCTGGGTCGATAAACTTGTTCGTAACAATTGCTTATTTGTTCAGAGGGCTACAGACAGTGCACGGTGCGAGAACTGGAGTGCATCGCGCGCTACGCTGACGTCATCACCGACGTGACGCAGTGCAGCTGCGAGCTCGGCTGCACGCACACTGTCTACGAAGTGGAAAAACTCTCGGATGTCGAGTGAGTCCATTTTTTTGTTACTTATTATCAAATAAGCACGTGATAAGTTCTAAAGAATATGTTGCAACAATGCAAAACTAATCAAATAGAAGTAAGGAAACTTCATTTTCACCTCACAAGCTCTGAAAGATTCTGTTTGTCATTCGAAATCTGAGTGCAAAATTGCATTTTACTCGCTAGCGTGGAAAGAGTTTTTAAAATTCGAACCTTTCTATTCAATAATTTTCTATACCGACAATTCACTGAAAATACTTTATTACTAATTTATATTATATTATTATCCGATTGGATTCTACTCTACTTGACTCTATTCATCTCTATTCGCCTCCTTTTGACTCTACTCGACACTACTCGACTCTACTCGACTCTAATCAACTCTATTCGACTCTAATCGACTCTACTTGACTCTATTCGACTCTACTCCACTCTACTCGACTCTATTCGTCTCTTTTCATTTTCAATTCTATTTTACTCTGTTCTACGCTATTCTACTCTGTTCTACTCTGTTCTACTATATTCTACTCTATTTTACTCTGTTCTACTCTGCTCTACTGTGTTCTACTCTGTTCTACTGTATTCTACTCTATTCTACTGTGTTCTACTCTGTTCTACTCTATTATAATCTGTTCTACTCTGTTCTACTGTGTTCTACTCTGTTCTAATGTATTCTACTCTGTTCTGCTGTGTTCTATTCTATTCTACTGTATTCTACTCTGTTCTACTGTGTTCTATTCTATTCTACTGTATTCTACTCTATTCTACTCTACACGACTCTTCTTTACTCTTTTCAACTTTACTCTACTCTACTGTTCTCTACTCGACTCTTCTCGACGCTAATCGTCTCTTTTCGTTTCAATTTGACTCTATTCGACTCTTTTCAACTCTATTCGACCTCATTCGACTCTATACGACTCTTTATGAATCTATTCTATTCGATTCTGTTCGACTCTATTCTTTTATGTTTACACATCTGCCAGGCATCCCGCGACGGCTCATTTTTTATTATTATTATAAACACTAATTTAATATATTATTTTAGCTGTTTTTCTTGCACCTAGCATTTTCCTCGCTTTAGTGAGGTGAAAAGTTTTGTGTTGCGCACGGCAGCAAAGTTATTTGGCGTCTCGTACTTTGGAAACCCTCGCTACGCTCAGGTTTCAATACAAGTACTCTCGCCAAAAAATCACTTTGCAGCCTTGCACAACAAATAACTATTTCTTAACTCGTACTAGCGGCAAGTCGCGGCACTTGTTTAATAAAATAGTAATTAGGTAAACTGATAACCTGGCGCTTCATTCAAATGAGGAAAGTTACATAAATATATGTCACTTCTAGCGCGCTGAATATATGTCACACTCTAACATCTACATAGCGTTCGACTGTGTAGATCACATAACGCTAATTCGCAAACTGGATCATTTCAGTGTTTGTGGAACAGCTCTTCATCATGTAAATTCTTACTTGATGAGGAGGCAAAAAGACAGGGAGGAATTAATTGTCTTTCGACACGCGAATCAGCCGGGAAGATAGGTGTGCCTCAAGGGTCAATACTGGGTCCATTTTTATTCTCAGTTTACATTGATGACTTACTATCATCATCATCATCATTTCATCCTTTCGAAGTCCACTGCTGAACATAGGCCTCCGCCAAAAAGCGCCATGACGAGCGATCATGTGCCACCTCTATTCAACGACTTCCTGCGATGGATACAATGTCGTCGGTCTATCGTGTGGGGGGTCTCCCTACACTTCGCTTGCTTGTTCGTGGTCGCCATTCAAGAACCATTATTCCCCAGCGGTTGTTGGTTCTGCGAACTATATGGCCTGCCCATTGCCACTTCAACTTGCAAACTCTGAGAGCTATGTCGGTAACCTTGGTTCTTCTACGGATTTCCTCATTACGGATTCTATCACGTAGTAGTGAAACAGTAGAAGTAGTGCTCTCTCCATTGCACGCTGCGACTTTGAGCTTGTTTATGATACCAATAGTTAGCGACCACGTCTTAGTGCCGTATGTCATCACTGGCAACACGCACTGATTATAGACTTTCGTCTTGAGGCTCTGCGGTATCTGCGACGAGAAGATATGGCGTAATTTCCTGAACGCTGCCCATCCGAGTTGGATTCGTCGACCTCTTTGTCGAAGTTGGATCTACCCAGTTGGATCGTCTGACCTAAGTAGACATAGTGATCAACAGCTTCGGTAATATCGTTTCCAACATAAACCGGCATGGGTACGACATAGGCATTTGACATGATGTTCGTCTTGCCCATGTTCATTTTAAGACCCACCTTTTGGGAAACAATATTGAGGTCACTAAGCATTGTGCTTAGGTCTTCCAGGGTTTCAGCCATGATGACTATATCATCAGAAAATCTAAGGTGAGTGATTTATTTGCCATTGATGTTAACACCAAATCTATTCCAGTTCAGAAGATTGAATATATCTTCCAGTGCAGAGGTGAACAGTTTCAGAGAAATAACGTCTCTCTGTCTCACCCCTTTTTGCAAATTGATATAATTCGTGCTCCGAACTTGGAAACGGACAGTCACGGTGGCCTTGCTGTACAAACACTTCAACACTTCGATGTACCGGTAGCCAATCTGGCACCGCTGTAATGACTGTAGCAATGCCCAGGTCTCAACTGAATCGCGAAGGCTTTCTCGTAGTCCACAAACGCTAGATATATTGGCCGATTATACTCTTCGGTCTTCTGTATAATCTACCGGAGCGTATGGATGTGGTCTACGGTGCTAAAGCATTTCCGGAATCCAGCTTGATTGGGAGGCTGAAAGTCGTCGTGTAACTACTCTCGAAAACAGCTTATAGACGTGGCTCAGCAGCGAAATGGGCCTATACTCGTAATTCTTCAAGAGGGGAGCCTATAATTCTTTGTTATCAACTTGTTTAGAACAACACCACTACGCTTCTGTCCCACACCTCTGGCGTAGTACCACAGAATAAATAATAGTACAAGTAGTACCCTGGAGGATGACTGAGTTAAACAGCCTCTGAAGGACTTTAAGTACCGGTGTTCCACCCGCTTTCAGTAGCTCTATCGTTATTCCATCCTCCCCTGGTCCTTGCTATATCATCTAGAAAATATATATTTTTTGATAATGACTCTTCAGTTGTCTGTCTTCAAAGTCGAGAACTCGGACAAAAAACAATAATTTAGATAATATTTCTAAATGTTTCGTTTGCTTTCAGAGGATTATAAGCACATTACCTAAAATGAAAGACGCCACTGCTGCAATCATATCTATCACGTTAATTGACTAAGAAGCAAAATCTAATGTAAAATTAATGACTTTTATAACAATCATGCGTGGATTATTTATATTATGGTGGCCGCCAAAAGAAGCTTGAGAGTACTCAAGCTTCTTTTATATATATTCATTCATAATATAAATAATTAGTTTTAACATCAACTACTTAGGTACCAAAACATGGTGTAGGTTGGCTCAGGACCAGTATGAATGGCACAATAAAGAAGAGGCCTATGTCCAGACTTGGATTGAAACAGGCTGCTGCTGCTGATGATGATGATGATGATGATGATGATCAACTACCTATTGCATTAGAATTAAAGAAATATAAGGACAAAATAATTTCACATCGAGTTTCTTGCCGTTTATTCTCAAATGGTTGTACTTACATATTCCAAACCTGGTGGTACTTTCACGAGCCCTCATGGGGCCATGTAAATAAACATATTTTAATGTTGACACACAGGTCTAATGACTTATTAAATTGACGTTATTTTTAGCAAAGGCAGTGGTTCATCGTCGCTCGAGACAGACTTCGTGTCGTGGCCGATGGTGCGGTACAAACGCGAAGTGCTGTTTGGTTGGGTGGATCTGTTGGGTATGTTATACCCTCATGTATCGCCTTTTTTATTGTTTTAATTGTTAGTTTGATGGTATGTTTTCATTTTAAATTCAAAAAAAGCGTCTTCGGAAGTTAGCATTTTATTTGACTTAATATAAAGCACTCCAAATTTTATGACCGATCTGAGTATGGGCAAAGAAAATATACTTACACTACGCGGTATTGATGCGCTTTACTAATGACGAGGGCTCTTGTTCATCCCAGCTAAACCTAAAATAAATAAGTTAATTTAAAAACGTTATAAAAAAATGATTTGATGCAGTAGCCATGTCATGATGAAACTTAGAACGGGCTATCACAAATAAATGCGTACCTATACAACATTTCGTGTCTATACTGTTAACGGTAGAGGAGTTCCCTAATCAGGAGCCAACCCGGAGAGCAGCAACCATGTTATGGAAAAACTTCAGACCGGCTATCATAATATAATGTGTACACAAAATTTCGTGACATTGTTATTGACCGTTGATGAGTTCCCTAATCAGGAGCTAACCCAGAGTGCACCAGCCATGTCATGGTAAAACTTCAAACCGGCTATCATAATATAATGTGTACACAAAATTTCGTGACATTGTTGTTGACCGTTGAAGAGTTTCTTCATCTGGAGCTGATCCTGGATGTCGATTCAAGTCATGCTTACCATAACAATGCATTGTCATCGGAACTGAACCAACATGCAAAAATTCTACTCCGTAGGATAAGAGGAAGTGGTTCTAATTCTAATTGCAAGATTTGACTTAAACAAACGTCCATATATTCATTATAAAACATTAAAAGCTTTTAAAAAAGAGCCGTAACGGACAACCGTTTTGCACAATGCGCTCTCTCATTGGTCAACTGTGAATCAGCTACTCTTCATCTGACCTATACTAACTTTTCGGTCTAATACCATAATTCTGGATGGCGCAGCGGGACATCGTTCGACTGCCGATTTTTAGAACCGGAATTCAATACCCGACCGGTGTGTTTACATTTTGCACATAAAAGAAATTATGTGATGGCTGTAACTTGAATATGGCTGAGCTGAGGCGGAAAGAGCCGAGAGCCACGAGCGTTCGCGTCGCAGAACCGCTAGATCGCCACGCCACTCGATCGCCAATTGCCACGCCAACAGTCGGCTTTACTGCCGTACCGCGCCAGATGTTTACACATCAACAAGACATAAGTTCAAAAACTAAAACCCTCTGACAAAACCGATGTAAATAATAGACTATGACATTCTTGCGATTAAAGCGGAATCGATTGATCAAACCGGGTTGACGACCGGTTGGTCTCGTGGCTAGAGATCCTAGGTACGAAATCGAACGGTCGCGGGTTCGAATCCTGCAAGGTGCAATCATTTGTGTGATGAGCAGAAATGTTTGTTTCCGAGTCATGGATGTAATATTCTTATCTATGTATGTTTATCCGTTATCTAGTGCCCATAGCACAGGGTATCCTAGTTTGGGGCTAGGTAATTGGTGTGGAAATGTACCGTTCTATAAAAAAAAAAAAAACCTTGTCAAAATCGGACCAGCCTATGACATTCTTGCGATAAAAGCGGAATCGATTGATCAAACCTCGCTTGTCAAAATTGGACCAAGTTTTTTGTTTGAACACATAACCCTTCTTTTGTCTTGCCGTAGTCGGATAAAAAAATAGCCTATGACCGTAGACAGACTTTCTACGCCTATGACACTATACCTGAACACAAATCTATTGACACCTCGCTTGTCAAAATCGATCCAATAGGGGCGACGCTATGGTGGAACATCCACATACTTACATACATAGATACATACATACATACTAAGACTGTTAAACTCATTACCCTTCCCTTGCTTTGCTTTGCTGTAGTCGGGTAAAAAGCTACTGACCAGAGCAGGATTCGCGCCTATATACACACTGGCTATAAAGTTTGGTGCGATGTACCTACTATCGTCGACTGTGGTCATACCTCCCCCCATTCCTATAAAAATGAAAGTAGACGTTTTTCCAACGTCTCTTTACTTTTTGTCGTTTTTTTCTATGGCGTTTATGTCAAAAGCTGACGGACAGTAAGCGAACACGGATACGGATACGAACGACGATACGGATTTTTAGATATAGAAACTTACCTTTAGAGGTCCCAAAAGTCGGTTAAAGTCGGTAATTCATTTACGACTAGTTTACGACTTTGAAAAAACCACGCAACTTTTATTGTCAAATGAATACGTTTAGATTAAACCTAGACTCTAGATTCCTTGTACGGCTGCTTGCTACTACTGCCGCTTTTCTTTCTAGTGTCTTTCGGGGGTATAGCGGGTCTGTTCCTCGGTTTCTCGCTCCTTTCTGGCGTGGAGCTGGTGTACTACTTCACTCTCCGCGCGTGCTGCGCCGCCGCGCGCGACGCCGACACGCTGCGCACGGAGCGCGCCGGGAGGCTGGCACGGCCCAAGCCACCGCACGACCTCAGTCTCGTGCCTTGGTAACTATACCAAACAAAATCTTACTGTGTTCATACAGAAAGGAAACTAAATGATTCATTTTTTCGCGGGTGGCTTCCGCTTTCCGCCTCGTGCCCACAGTGATTGAAGCCCCCGATTCCAATAAAAAATAAACAACTAGTTTTCCAACGTCTCGTTGCTTTTTGACGTTTTTTTGTTTAGAGTTTGTGTCAAAAACCATCGCCAAAAAATCGACATCTTCAATGCATCTACAATTAGGTTGAAGAAGTCTTCTCTTCAACAAGATTTCAAATCACCGTCATAATTTAATTATGAAAATATAAATTGACTAAGTCATTGAAAACCGCATCTCCGATAAGCTGGATTTACATCAGCCTCCGGAGCAAGCAGGATTCCGCCGAGGCCCATCCAGCACAGACCATCGTCACTCTCTTAATAAATTATTAGAAAAGTACCATGAATACAAACTCCCGTTGTACATAGCGTTTGTCGACTATTCAAAGGCATTCGACAGTATCACCCATTCTTCACTCTTTAATGCACTTTGTAATCAAAACATATATCAAACTTATTCAGAATATATACCGTAACAGCACAGCATAAGTAAAAATTCAAACCACTGGGCCATCTCTCCGTATTGGCAAAGCAGTCAAGCAAGGCGACCCACTCTCCCCATAACTCTTCATTGCCACCTTCGAAGAAGTTTTCAAAAATCTGGCTACTGGCTGGGAGAGAAAGGGCGTTGTTGTTGGCAATAAGAGGTTAACCAACCGCCGATTTGCCGACGACATTGCCTTGTTTTCTTCCACAGCCACAGAGTTACAACAAATGCTTGAAGACCTAAGCAAAGCCAGCCTCGAGGTAGGACTCAGTATGAACATGTCAAAGACCAAGCTCATGACAAACAGCACCAAGCGCAAGGTATGCATAGAAGATGTCCACGAGTACGTATATCTTGGCCAAATAGTTTCCTTCCAGGCAAGACACGACAAAGAAATTGCTAGACTCACCGAAAACGCCTGGAGGAGCTATTGGGCCATGAAGGACTTAATGAAGGGTAACTTATTACCCATGTGCCTATAACGTAAAATCATGGACATGTGCAATCTCCCCATCCTCACATACGGCGCTCAGACTTGGTCTTAGACTGTTCAACAAAGGTCCACGCTCGAGGTTTGCCAGCGAGCGATGGAGCGCAGTATCTTGGGAGTAAAACTGACAGACCGTATCAGAAATACATTACTGCGCTCCAAGACCCAGATCGCCGATGTAACTCAAAAAGCATCCATCCTTAAATGGAACTGGGCTGGACACATCTGTCGTATGTCAGCCGAGCTGTAGGCTAAATCCATCACAGAATGGATCCCGCAAGGCGACAAGCGACAGCGTGGCCGGCCTAGACGACGATGGCGAGATGAACTTGATTACGAGAAAAAATGGCGAACTAAAGCAATAGACCGGAAAAATTGGAAGGAGGGAAGAGAGGCCTTTGTCCAGCAGTGGGACGATATGGGCTGATAATAATAATAATAATATAAATTACATATTTGTTTTGGTAATATTCCCAGAAGTGTATTATTCCGCGCATGCTGTTGTTTACTTCGAGTAGGTTATTATACACTAAGCAATTTAATGTAGTCTGTAAAAACGGATGTGTACCTATCTGTCAGGTAACGGGTAATTGTAAGAACCGATAGATTACAATCTGATGGATTTTTATTCCTTTTATTACAAACAGACGAAACATTGTAAACGAACATGCACGATCGAACATTACGGACTAATCAGAGCACAGTTTTACAATTTCTGCGATGCGCCACCGCCAAATTGTGAACCAGCCCTTGATTGGTCTGACTCGTATTTATCACCATAGAGTTACAAATTAAACAGCCAGTCAATTGCAAATGATCTCGAGATCATTTACACTGAAATGACCTCAACTAAAATTAAACGTGAATTAGTAAACGGGCTCTCGCCAGAACTCTCCCATAGTCGGCCCTTCGCTCCACTCGCACAGGAACTCCTTGCGAGCTTCTGGCTCCAAATTTAGGAATTGCACCCAGGGGTAGGGCAAAGTAGGACGACGTGGGGGTCGTGGTGCTCCGATTCCGTTTCGTGAGCTTCTAATTAATTTGCAACTCTATGGTGATAAAACTTTTTTTTTACTTGGTGAAATCCGCATGGATACCACCAAGCTGCGGGGGCAGCAAGGTGGTTATTGTCGGCGACGTGTGAAAACCTCGCGAATCGCAAAATTGGAAAAAAACGTTTTATTTTATCTTTGGGAAGAAAATCTCGTAAAGCACGTTTTAAATTTACTCCGGTTTCATTCGAATACTTACAACGCCATCTATGAGCTTGAATGAAAACCTTGGCAAAACTTTGGACGCCCAGTTTACAACGAGAAACTCGGCAAGAGCGGTCAGCGTATGCGTTGCTGCAGCTTTTTAAATTGAAAAACTGTTGTAATTGTGTTCAGAGTGACTTTGTGTGTGACTATGTCGGACCATTTTTTAAGTAAGGTAAGAGTATTTTGTTAATTATTGGTGATATTGCATGGTTTACAATGCAATCTACGACTTATTAATAATGTTTTGATGATGATCCCCGTATGAGTGCTATATTAAATATGTAGACTATGTAAGTGTCTATCGGAGTATTTCATTAATTGAGTAAAACCTCGTGAATACAATAACAAGATTTACTCCTGTAAGCTTTTCAAAGGAAATCTATCTATCAAGAGGAATCTATCAAGACATGGTTTTCATACCTAAAATTCAGTAGAAGACAAACCTTGCTTATACATTTACGAGGTTTGCATTTATGTTTTACATACGGGAAACCCCGTATTTCTCCAGACATGGTTTTCATACCTAATGTTTAATAGAAAACAAACCATGTTTATACATTTAAGAGGTTTTCGTTTACATTTTAAACCTCGTACTCATACTAAGCTGGGTTTCTTATCTTAATAATAAAAGGAAGCAAACCTCAAAAAATCTTTAAAAAAAACCTTTCATTCATATTTATAAATTAATATTGTACCCTAAGTGCACTTATGAGCATTTCTTCGGTACTTAAAATATTATAGTTATGAGAATTACTCGTACTTATGTGTATTCCTCTTAGTTTATGGGATATTGGACTGAAGTACTTAGTAGGCCTTTTCTGAAGAATCCGGCTGAGAAAATACAACACCTTTGCATGATATTCTACTACCAAGCAGTAGTGTGCAAACTTTAATGTGTTGTAGTTTCAAAGGCACTCTATCCAGCGATTTTACTAGAAATTACTGCCGCGCATGATTTTGTAAAACAAAGTTCTGGGTGACACTGCAATTACTGTTATGGGCAGGCGTGGCGCTTACCATCAGGCATACCTACAACGTGCTCGTTTTGTCACTTAGTTGTTTAAAAAAAAACACCACATTATATAATTTGAATGATGGACCCATCATTTTACTTTCAGAATGGAGGATTCGGAGAAGGAAGATGAATATTATTTTGGTGATGAGGTTACTTATTTAAAAGACGGTCGCAAGCAGCCTTCACTAAACACTTTGATTCGACAAGATCTAGGACTAGGATCACCGCTGCTGAGGGATATCAATTTTGACTCTACAAATGATTTAGACATATTGCATTATCCTTGTGATTTACCGATTACTGTGGAGTCAGCTGTAGATAAAATGCTTGTATCACCTCTTTTAAAACATCCAGTAAGAGTACTAAACGTAAATTGTGAAGTTGATGATAATGTACACAATCTTGATAAATCAAGATATTCTCCTGAAATGGACCCTAAACCAAGGCGCGGTTCTCGAAAAACTACGGTGAATAATCCTGGTCCTGCAAAACAGAAGTATTCAAAGACGAAATCGCCGACGCGTTGTACCCGGAGAGTCTCAGAAGAGCGCCAATGCTTACATAATATAAAAAAACATATTCAAACTACCTCTACGGTTTTAGCTCCAAAACTCATAAGTTCTACCTGCAAAACAACTGAAGATAACGACCCAACACTAACAACATCTGCAGCCTCCAATTACAGCCTTATGGGACCTACTTTTACCGCACCTGAGGACATTGACCCAACACTGACGTCCCCTGTAGCGGCTGTAGCCTCGACTTCGATCCTGACGAAACGTACCCTCACCGCAGCAGAGGTTGCCGATCCAATACAGGACCCTAATTCTAAACTGACGTCCCCTGGAGCCTCCAATTCAAGGGTTATAAGATCTACCTCTACTGTAGTTCAGAAAACTGACCCAACGCTTACAAACCCTGTAGCTTCAACTTCCAAGGTGATGAAACGTACTTTCACAGCAGCTGAGAATACCTCTCCAATACTGACCACCATTGTAGCCTCGACTTCTAAGCTGACTAGATCTACCATCACCGCAGCCGGGGACACTGACTTAAAACAACTGGCATCAGTCTCTATCTCAAACTTAAGAAACACTACCCAAAATGAAGCTGTACCTTCGCTTGTTGTTCGCTCTCTCTTGCAGCCCTCTCAATGTTAT
This sequence comes from Alsophila aescularia, assembly GCA_946251855.1. Taxonomy (NCBI): domain Eukaryota; kingdom Metazoa; phylum Arthropoda; class Insecta; order Lepidoptera; family Geometridae; genus Alsophila; species Alsophila aescularia. The sequence goes on along the minus strand of OX276386.1, from coordinate 41,061,735 downwards.
CGACAAAAAACTATGCTACTAGTGACAAAAGCTCCTTCAATTCTTTCAAATGCCCACAATACCATTGACCCCTGGGATGGTGACTTTTCGCCCGATGATGACGACTCTGATTACCAACCAGATGATGATGTTCAGAACACGTCACACACGTCATGCGAATCAATTGCTTTAGAAGCCCATCAGCCGGTTCAAAATCGAAAACGTGCTAAAAGAGGTAAAGCTGTCAAAGAAAATTAGATTGCTGAAGCTAAAATCAAAAGGATGAGAGGAGAAGCGTATATTGGTAGGAGGAAAACAGAAGGTGGGAAAGTGGTATTTGACGTTGAAAGGCAAGGGCGTAGCGTAAAATCACGATGCGAACATATTGACACTTGTAAGTTTTTTGAATGTCACAAATTGACGGAAGAGATGAGAAAAAAAATATTCGGTAATTATTGGAAGCAACCATGGGAAGGAAAAAAAATATGGATACAACAAACTGTGGAGAAGCTAAATGTTGCCACACAAAAATGCAGCGGAAACTATCGAAGAGGAAATACATTTAAATACGCTTTTAATGTCTCAGGGAAAAAAAATAAGGTTTGTAAAAATATGTATTTGAATACACTGAACGCAGGAGAAATGTGCACTGGCACAACTGGGCTAAAAATGAAGACGAAGGAGAATCATTGACGACAACCCCAAAAACTAAAAGAAATGATAATGTGAAAGCTCTAGAAGAATTTGGAAGAGAATATTGCAGAGATTTTTTAAATAAATTGCCAAAATTAGATTCGCATTACTGCAGAAAATCGACTAGTAAACTATATTTGGTGCCGATTTGGCAAAGTAAGCGTAACTTATATCGAGAATATATTCGACAACTTACAGAGACAGGAAAACAACACTTTAAAGTTTGTATGAATATATTTCATCATGAATTTGAAGCCATGAATTTAAGCCTGTTCAGTCCTAAAAAAGATCAATGCGATCTATGTTGCGCTTATAATGTCGGAAATGTTACGGAAGAATTGTACATGCAACACAGAAATAAAAAAGACGCAGCTAGAGGAGAAAAAACCAAAGATAAAGAGAACAGTGATCCAAACGTAAAAGTTTTTACGTTTGATTTACAGGCGGTACTTCTTTCACCAGCACTCAAAGCATCCGCTTTATATTATAAGATGAAACTCAAAGTGCACAACTTTACTATATTTGATATTCAGACACGTGATGCACATTGTTTCATTTGGAACGAGAGCGAAGGAGGCGTCTCTGCTGATGAGTTTTCCAGTATTTTAAATTATTTCATTTCATTTAACAACTATGTTGGACCAAATGTTAAACATGTCATACTGTGGAGTGATGGTTGTACGAATCAAAACAGAAACGCAATTTTAGCCAACTCTTTATTGCAGGTTGCGGTGCAAAAGAATATTACGATCACTCAAAAGTATCTTGAAAAGGGTCACACCCAAATGGAGTGTGACTCCATGCACTCCACCATCGAACGACAGCTCAGAAATCGGGAAATATATTCCCCTGCTCAATATGTCGAAATATGCCGAACTGCACGCCTACAGAAACCATTTAATGTGCATTATCTGCAACACGATTTCTTCCGGCGTTTCAACTCTATGCCTTACCTAAACTCGATTCGACCTGGTAAGAAAGCAGGAGAAGCAACTGTATTTGACTTACGATGCATTCAATACAGAAGTGATGCAAACATTTATGTCAAGACACAGTTCCATAATGAATTCGCAGAGTTGCCCAGAAGAATAAAAAAACCTGGACCAAATGACTCCATGCCATCGTTGCATGAGACAAGGATACCTATACAGCGTAGTAAATATATTCACTTACAAGAGTTGAAAGAGGTTTGCCACATGACATTCATTCTTTCTACGATGATCTACCACATCTATGTTCTGATAATAGAAGGAATGAAAACTGTACCTGCAAAAAATAAATTAATCGCGCAAATTAGATTTAGTGATGTTATTTTGATTTTAAGACTGATTTTGATCTCACTTCTCTGAATTAAAATGATTGAGTCATTAGTTATATTGACATTATAATTATAAAGTGTTATAAATTAAGTAACTTCTCGGAACTGAATCCCTAGTTAACTGACTTTCAGTCAATCGTAAGATTACCATTCAAGCTGTTGATGATTTACTAAACTAACATTTGATCTGAATCAGTACACGATAATTTATTTGTAATCATTTTTATGCAGAAAGTTGTCTAAAACTCTTGATAAAACCTTCTTAAAGGGACTTCTTGCAGTTTGCGCATAGTTTCAAGCAAAAGACATTTCTCGTTGAATAACTTCAAGCTAGTATTTTTGGTGTTTACCATTTATAAAATTGTTATTCACAATTTGTGTTGATTTGGCATTGATTTAGTCATTTTACTTAACAATTTTTATTTAAAAGAACTGATTGAATTTGTGGTGATAAGATATAATGATAACTTAGTAGCATTCTCAAAAGCTGTACTTTGAATAATGCTATTTATATTGAACTTTTGATTTATTATTTTTTTATACCAGTCTCTCCCAGTGTTTTTCCCTTATTTTCTTTATGTTTTGTATTCACAATTATTATACTTAAAAGAACTTACTAAAGATCTGCAGAGTTAAGACATAATTATAACTAAGTAGTGTTCTCTAAAGTTTTCTTTGAATGCTTTTATTTAAATGTAAAAAGAAAAACTTGACTTTTGTTTATTTTTATTAGTCCCTCCAACAGACTTTTTCTTCTTATTTTTTAATATATATAGGATATTTTGTATATGTTTAGTTTATAATAGACAAATGTTTTAAAAGAATAGAAAAATATAGCAATGATAAGTACTTTTCAAAGTACCCAATAAAAAGATATAAAAAAATATGTTTGTAACATGTTTTTTTCACGAGATTGTCTTTGTTTATTTTTTCTATGTTTAGTATTATGTTTCTTCAGAAAAAATAAATAAAGAAGTTGATTAAAAGTGATGGACCTCTTTTTCTGATGAAAACTTCGTATTTACCGAAATATACCTTGCTTTTACCCAGGAAATCCTCGTAAGTCACATTTGACACCCTTACAATGTTATTATTAAAAAATTGACTACACGCCTCGGTAGCTAATGATTAATACATTATAAAACAAAAAATAACACTGGTAAGCCACATACAAAAATTTTCAGGAGACGTTTTTTCTTCCTCCTGTAAAATTTTGTTCTCGGCATATACGAAGTATTCACACATCGCCGACATTGTCGGACTCTTACCTACTAAAACCCCACGATGCCTTGTGCCGGGACTACGGGTAAGCTTTCGCACTCGTCCGCAGCCCCGACGGCTCTGGTCCTGTTGAGGACCCCGTCTCGGTTGGGATGGAGCTGAGCAATTCTCCACCCCATGGACGCTATTGAGGGGCACCCAGAAACACCGTGCGCGCCACCTTGAGGCCTTATGCTGGCGACGGACACCCCCGTGCTCACCACCTAGACCTCAGGGGGGGTCAGAGCGGAATATTCCTCCTCTGACTCCCGACGTTGATCTCCATATGGCCTCCCACATCAGCCCACCGTCCAGTACAGCCACAGCTATAGCTGGCAGACTATCCGGCGCTGCACCAAACAGTGAAATCAGATTAGTGAGCACGTCACACTCTGAGAACTACTGCCCATACTGTGGCCCATACAGTAGTGCTAAGACCGGGCCACCTCTTCGGGCCTGCGCCAAAGCACCTGGCCACTCCTCTCCACGTCACATTCCCCGCACCAATACCGACCAACCTCTGTGGAGACAGACTGCCCAGCAGCAGCGCAGAGAACAGACGCCACATCCTCTGCTCCATGGTCTCCCTGCGCCTGAGACCATGGAGCAAAGCTCCTGGGCCCCCCCAGCCGAGCCGGTGCACCCTACCCCCCTATTCCCTGCACCACTACCGACCAACCTGGGTGGAGACAGACTACCCAGCAGCAGTGCAGAGAACAACACATCCTCCGCTCCACATAACATCCTCCGCTCTGTTGTACATAACATCCTCCGCTCCATATAGGCCCCCAAATCCATTGTCATCGTCCAGTACAGCTACAGCAACAGCTGGCGGACTATCCGGCGCTGCACTGAGCACTGACGTCAGACCTAGGAAGCCATGAAGAAGTCCCCCGCTTGGTATCCCACCAATCACGTCCTGTGGCCACTTCTACATGGGCTTAGTGCCAATGCCCAGAGAAACGGCCCCTCTTCGGGATAGCCAGCTACACCCTGCCAGCGCGGCCCTGGGTTTCTCTTAGCTTCATCGTGGTGGACGAAGCCACGGTTACTAGACCTAGACCAACCTAACAGGAAAAGTTTTACAATATAACATGCAATAGTATCTTTAAAATCTCGTAAAATTGTAAAACAGCGCAGTAAGACCATAAGCTAACGAAAAGCATGTCCATTCACGATTTTTCGTTGGTTTACAATCTTACGAAATAGGATCCGTTAAATTCTAATCTATCTGTATTTACATTCTAACGGCGACTTAAAATATACACATAAAGCGAAAAAATAATTGACGGAAAGTAAGCGAAATGGTTCGTTTTAAGATAACAAAACGGCACCTGTCTGATCTATCTACTTACCTCGTTGATTTAGTTTCTGTCCCATATTATATGTACCTGACTTAGGCCAGATTCAGCAGTGGAATTCCCTAAGCCAATGTGATTTGTTGCAATCGGATTTTCAAAGCAATATCAACTCTAACGCGCCGCATTAAGTGCACGTGATAATGAAAATCTGATTGCAACAAGATAGGTAATTACCCCGCTGGTCCTATAGTGACTGTATTGCAGGTGGAAGCAGCCTCCAGTGCCGCGAGCACAACCTATAATGGTGCGACCTAGAGACGACGACCCTCCGCAATACTCGCCGCCGCCTGGATACACGACCTACTTGCCATAGTTATAATTAATTTACTATCCGCGTATAATATGTACCTACATCTACAATTTGTACTGTTAAGAAATTTAATTTTTCACGTATTGTTAAGGTTTTTAATATTAATAAAAATATTATATTCACATCCAAATAGTTTACCATAGAATATCTATATATACCTATTCCGGTTTTACACTAACCCACCTACTACTTTTTTTCCTAAAAAATATCCCAGAATTTCGAATATCCTAGACACAGATAAATAGTATAAATTATTTTATTCAATAATTAATCATAGCTAGCGACTTACACGTCTCACGTTTTTTTATTACATAGTAAAAAAACGTTACTTGAATAGAACGTTGTTTCGTTGAAATAATTTCAAATTAGTCTTTGCATTTCATGAAGATGCGCCTTACTCTTAGTCGCACCTCTTACAGTAAATGGATACATGATTTCCTGATTCCGCTTGCACGAATTACGTAACATCTGCATGCACTTACAGAATAGTGTTGTTGTCTAGACGCACACAAGCAAGCTGTGCTAGTAACATTACTGCTACTACTGCTTTGGCAATCAAAAACAAACTTTGATATGGAACATTCAAACTAGCACTTCTTTAGAAAGAAGCTATCAGGTATGAACAGTGATCTATTTAGTCTTATTTGTAAAGAAGTTGCACATCATGCCATTATAACGAGATGAGAGCTTAAAATATCGGATTTTTAAATAGGAACCGGGTAGATAGATAACTCTTTAATGCACAAGAAAGGAACTGATTTTACATTAAACGAGTCTTAACTTAGAACAATCGGTGGCTTTATCACTAAGCAGCGATCTCTTCCAGGTAACCGAAGGCTGAATAGAGACACATGCTGTTACAAAGATGTTAGTGTGCAGAATTATAAAAATATATCTACATATATAATGGTATATTTGATTTAAAATAAAAACATATTTATTGGTTGCAGTTGCTTATATTTACTAGTTTTTACAGCTTTATCTTTGCCATTATGTTGTTAAACAGCGTCATTCAAATGACCGCCTCGGCTTCGAATGTTAACGTGATACGAGAGGCCCCAAATCTTGAGACTAAGAACCCATTGAATTGTTTTTACAATTGGTTTTATCAAAAGCAGTATATAATTTTCCAATAAGTCAAGAATAGGGATTTTTCAAAGCCAAGAATTTATTCACTACAGATGTTTTTAAATGGTTTACTCGATTTATGAAAAAATGTATACAGTTTAAATATAGGCATTATGTTGATGAAATTTTGAATATACAGGTAGAACAGCAGCAGCCTTATTGTCTAACTCTGGTGGTAATGGCAATCAAATCCATTACCATTACCATTGGCGGTTCCAGTTCGCCGTCCAGGGGAATTGTCTAATATTTTCGGTGGTAATCGTCTTGAAAAAGTGAAGGCCATTTCGTTCTTTCCACAGACTACCTAACACAAAAAACATATGCTCTTGCGTTCCATTTTATGAAGAACAGCTTTGAGCACTTTTTAGTGCTTTTTGAACTAATGGTTGTAAAATGTTAATTTAGCCATATAAACACGTGTAGTGTTTTATTTGTTTATTATAATCTAATTTTTATTAGTTATGCTGTTTAATAAATATTCTTCTAAGATATTCTTTAAAAAATAATATTCAAGTATATTATAGCCTGACGTTGCGTATAACGAAACGTTGGTTTGCAAGTTATTATTTATTCTGGACCATACTAAAGTATGTGTTTGTTTGTTGTTTACTTAGTTATATGTACCACAAACCCACCGTTGTTTACCGAAGTCCAATTGCGACATATTTAATCATACAAGTAGGTACTTCCTTAGATTGTGAAAGTACCAATTAAGCACTTTTTGTACTTATGTTGTTTTTCTATGAATAATGCGCAGTAGAGGTACTCTACATGTTGACTTGATTTAATTGCGCATAGCTGAATAAGCATTTATGTACTTAGATGTTTTTCTCGCTAAAGTATGAGAAATGTAACTACTTAGTTGTTATTGCAAATGAAGAATGTACTAGAAATCGCCTACGCATTTATAAAAGTTATATAAGGAAGTTACTAAGTACAAATTGTCATTATTTTATCTTCGCTTGAATTGTACGGTCAAAAGTAAGACCAATAAAATTAACTTCAAATTTAATTTGTTGTTTATTTTATTAAAATCTCGGCTCCGTCCAATTTGTCTACTTTAGCATTTATTATTGATATGAAAAATCAAACGGAAAAAAAATATTAAATAGGTAGGTTATAGTCACAAGATTTGTGTGAGTTTGTGCGAAACGTGGATAAACTAAAAGTGGAATTGCTTTGTGAGATGTAATGTATGTCGAGGTTAAGTTCGTTTTCGGATATAAAATTGACAAATATGCCTTGATTAACAACAAATACGTACCTATGTACCATATTGTATTTCAGAATGTCATCTGATAAAGTGGTCTTTGCATAGACCTACAATTGGTCATCGAGTTAGATCGAAATTTTGAACAAATATATCGCAAGTTCTAACAGTCTTTGGCTTGGCTACAGGAATTTTGGTGGACTAATGAATATTATCTAAGCACCTATTCGAGTCTAGTTTAATTTACCTACTAGGTACATATACATATATACTAGGTATATGCATTTTCACAAATGCTCATCAACAACATACATATTTTAATGGATTTTTACCTCATTTCAATGCATACATAATCGGTTATGTTTTGTGTCATTTTACTTCACAGCACAAACTAAGAAGGAGATATACAGATAAGATACTGCTGCATAACCAATGTTGACTTCTGTAAAACATTCCCCAATAGAAGAAAACATTCATCAACAGAACTCAAGCTTTCTGTAGTCCCGCAGGTAGGTACCTATATTTTGTATAATATTTATTAACTAGGTAGGTACATACCTAATAATTATTATTGACTGGCTTGGGTAAAGGCTGGCAGGGAGAAATGCATAATACACACCCCCCAAGCGGGACATTGTATATTTTTGGTGTACAATAAAGAGTTATCTATCTGTCTATATTTAGTCACATAGGTAATTAATTGACTATATAATACTCTAGCTACACAGTTAGACACCACATTAAGAAACTGTTAATGTAAGGTGCCTTGTGGGCCCGGAGTAATAATAGGTCCATCCCTTCTCACCCCACGTGTGCTTTGACCACCAGCCGGGGTTCAGGACATGGGCTGCAGCTTGCACCTGTGTTAAGTATGAACATTTCCAACTATCACAAAGCCTGATGTAGCTGTAGGTACAACAAATTAACCCCTTTTGAATTGTTTTCAAATTTGATCTAACTCTACAAAAGTAATACTGCATATTACAATATTGACAATGTACTCAAATTGCGACGGACCCAAGGGACGTTTTAAAAAATACAAATTTGAAGTTAAATTGATGTATTAATTGATTGAATGCTAAGTACAGACTGAGCTCCTCTAAACTTAATAATAAACACCTTACATACTAACAAAAGTGCCAAGTCGACAACTAACAATCGCACAGAATAAAACATAGTCATTAAATTAAGCGGAATTGTGTGGGCGACCGGGCGCTATGCGCTGATAAGGATGGTGCCGGGATGCATAACTATGTAGTACTTGTTATGTAGATAATGACAAATGATCATAGCTATATCTTTGTTTTCAGATTCAGTTCAGTACCTGTCTATCACAGTAAACAGAATCATTTCAAGTCAGATTGCAGCGGGAAGAGATTCATAGCATGTCCATAAAATGCAAAAGGATGCTGCTTGTCAAATCTACTTGTTATATTTGTATTATAATATGTAGGTATATACCTAGTTACTGCACTTTTTTTATACCATTTGAATAAAATGGTGTGTTGGAAATATTTACTTTGTTGTTGTGAATTACTATATAATTACATTGTAATTAGTGGGCTACCAGTGAGCCAGTAATGGCTTGTAAGTTTTTAGAATGTTTTATGTATAGTCCTTATTTAATAAAGACACTTGCCCGTTATATTTTTTTAGAAAGGTTTTTACAATAAAATAAACATGCTATTTATAAAATTTGTTTAATTTTCTGTTTCTCTATCCATACCCAGTCCGTATTTATGCTAAAACTAGCTGCATGCCGAGGCTTTGCTCATGTGCAAACATTGCCAGCCTCGTTCGAAATTTAAAGAAATATTTCCTCCAAATTGCAAATCTCTAGGTCCACCGGTTTAGGCTGTGTGTTGTCTGTGAATCAGTTGGTAGGTATGTCGCTTGTGACATACTATTTCATAGGTATCAATGTATGTTTCTACTTACATAATAATTTGTAGTTAAAAAATAACAACAAAACATAGATAGATAGATAACTCTTTATAGTATATATTTAGAAGTAAATCGTACATAATATAATATAGAAGTAGCGGTAACACAATCGGCAGTCTTATAGCTTACAGCAATCTCCAAATCAGAGTAAATGCCAGTAGTATTCATGTCACTCAATCTAAAACAAATAAGAAAAATTTATAAAATTTTGTATGTATTGTACGCTGACATAAATACACTGAATGCACTAAATATGGGTACTAGACAATAGATATACACACACGAGTACACATACAAATATATGAATATTACATTCATATCTCGGAAACAAATACTTCTGCTCATCACACAAATGATTGCACCTTGCGAGATTCGAACTTGCAACCATTTGTTGACTCTCAGTCAGGGCACTAGCCAATTCATCTCTTACGACCACCTGGGTGAACCGTGGAAAGTTTTTTTTTTACAATAGCTTACCTTTGTCCACCTGGGTGTTACTTGGGAAATATTTAGTTTCCACTGTCCACCTTGTTATCAAAACTTTTCTGATTTGAAGTGCATAGAGATAATAATTTATTGGTCTATTTTGTTGATATTTGTTGTTAAACATTGAACATCCATAGATATTATAATAGCCACATGGTCAGCACCAATATTAGGGGCTTGAGAGCCTGTCCATTAGTTTGGAGATGTTGTTTTTCTGCAGTTGGCTACAAATTCGCCCATCAAAATACCTATTCTTCATTTTATGTTTTTGTAGGTTAGGTAGGTACTTATAGTGCCTGTAATCGGATAAATTAGATATGTTAAACTGAAATAAGTGCTAGTAGAAGTAAATATCGAAATATTCTCTTTGTATCGAACTATATATATCACAAAAAAACCAGTGAATTTTCTGTTTGACTTTCGCAAGTTTGGAAGTCGAATTTTCGGAGAATTAATGCCTGAAATTAATAAACAGCAATTAATTATGATACCTAGATTACCCCTTCCCTTTGAACATACGCAAACAGTCAACTTTTAATTCAATAAAACTATAATTTCGTCACAAACTCAAAGCCAGTTGATACGAAAGGTTAGGACAGAGCAACCTTTTTCATTTGACATGTCTCGGTGGCGATGAAAATTTAGACAATACCAATATATGTCAAAATATGATGTTTCGTTCATTCATTTCGCTTAAAAACAGCTGATAGTGGGGACTCGGTGAAGATCACCGAGGAGAACACCGGTGGATAGTTTATATACTCTTTGAGTTAGACAATTCGAATTCGGAGATTCATGTTCATAATGGTGTAACAGAACGTCAGTTTCATTATCACCAGAGTTAGACAATAAGGCTGCAGGTACGTACGAACAATTCAGAGATCGTAAAATATATTTATCACGGAAAAGGGTAAGGTAAAGGTAAACAAATTTCTATCAAATTTTACTAATAGATGCTGTACGATTTAAGGACTAAACTATAATACTTTTGATCCCGGCAAATAGAAAAATCCCGCGGGAAAATAGTAAATCCAAAACAGCTTAACAGATGTCGATGAAATTTTAAACATAGGTAAGTGAAAGCGAAAAATCAGGAAAATTTGTTGTACTGTAATACATCAAAACATATTGCAGTAACATATAGGACTAGGCTCCTATCATTGAATATGCGGGCAAAGCCGCGGGGCACAGCTATTATAAATATAAATATCAATAATATCCACTATCCCACCAAACGAGTTGTAAATGTTAATGTATTTTGGAACCTCCGAGACTGGTAGATTTATGCAGCTTTCAAGTTTAACTTAGTAGTGCATTAGCCTTCGTAATTAACAGTTTATTTATATGTAAACGTGGTTATAAACGAATTCTAATTAACTGCTACAATTATTAAATATGTTATCTCATCACCAATTGTTAAGGGTAAGTGAGACCTCATCAATATGTCAATATGTTTGAGCAATTGGACCCTGTATTTTTCAACGAGGTAGGGTATTAAAATACTGTTTTATTTACAGCTGACAGCTATTTTGCTCTTAGCCGTACACATCAAAGCAATTGATGGTTTACCATTGGATACACACCAAGATGCAGGCAAGAGAGAAAACAATACAAATATGCCTGAAGTATTCAAACAGCACAAGTAAGTACTCGTACCCTCAGATGTACATTTACGAGCAATGAATTATTTAATTCCGTCACTCGTATCATGGCCCTATTTCATAAAACTACAGTACACTGACAAATGTCAATCGAACCGACAAACTATGAAAAGTCATGCAGAAACCTAGGTTTGGCGTATTCAACTGACATTTGTAGTATTATTATGGTTTGTCACTTTATGAAATACGGCCCAGCCTTTATTATTCCACTGCTGGAATAGGCCTCTCCCAAATAAATGCACAAAACCCTGTCTTTGGCTCCACAAATCTAGTTTCTGCCGGCCGCCTTTCGCAGGTCGTCACTCCACCTGATAGGTGGGCGTCCCTTCATATGCCAAGCGTGTTCTCCACTAAAGGACTCGTCTCTCACCCAGCGGGTGCTCGTTCGTCGACAAATTGTGACTATCCCACCGCTACTTCAGCTTGATCTTTTGAGCTGTGTCAGTGGCCTTGGTTCTTTGCTCCTTCTTGTTTCAAATGTTAGGTACACCGCGATTCATAAAATAATTATGTTATTTTATCATTTTGATTGTTCTACATTCGAATGAAGGTGAATGGTTTGTTTTATCAATATGTAATAATAATTCCATAGAATAAACCTTTATCACTTCAAGTGTCGAAACTTTTTTAGACAAACAAAAACCCCGTTCTAATGATTACCGTGTAAAGCCGCTCTTACTGTTTTGAAATTTGCTTAGAACAACTTATTTTTTTTGGAGATCATGATGCAATTTTGTTTTACATTTATAATAAAGCAGCAACTGCAGTAACAAAAACACTGTACAATGAAGAAAATAAAACAAAATGGCAGCTTATTTTAAGTATCTTAAACTAAGCTAATGAACGAGAATATAATAAAATTTGAAAAAGTTAATGTACCTATGTCTGTCTGTCTCTAGGAGGATAGTAATATTTGGTCTAAGGTCTGTCTGTTCGCGCATCACGTAAAACTGATTACGATGCGGTTTCCAATGTTGGATAACTTAGGTTATGAAATAAACACGGGAGTACTTACTTGGTATCTTAATCCGATGATAAAAAGCCGAGCAATTTAAAAACTATGGGCCGGCTAAACGAAATTTGGTAATTTTTAAACTATAGGTACTTTTGGTCCTGGAATAACATTTCAGATCATTTGGAACTCCGTATGATTTCATGGAAATATTTAAGAAAAATACTAAAATACCGAAACAAGAATCAAACTCTACAATAAATAATTACCCATAAAGGAGGATTTTGAATAAGAAAAATGAAAATTTAATATTGACGAACAAGTGCTTTTTCAAATATTTAGTGAGGATTATTATTATACTGGAAATGAAACGCTTCAGTCAACGTCAGACGAGATTGATTTTACGACGGAAGACTCAACATGTTTCGAAAATTGTGTAAGTTCTGATAAAAATTAACTTCCATTACTCTAAGTTTCAACATTTTAATAGGAGCTTTACAATATTTCAACTTATTGCTATTTCTAACCAAAATGTGTATTGTTGGTCATTTTTTTTTCTGTGACTAATAGCCCTAGGCTTCACAGACAGAAAAAAGAGTTAACCAACTCATTACGAGTATTGAACTTCGAACTGAAGCCGGAATCTGCGAATACGTCTGAACCCTTATTTTTTTTAATTTCATTTAACTTCACTTGTATGTATGTATCTACGTATTTATTTCTGTCTGTGCTGGAATCTTGCAACTCAAATTACGAACTCTTTTCCGATTAGCTATCCGGCTGAAATTTTCAGGGAAGCTCACAAATCGACGACAAAGAATGAATAACAATAATAATAATAAAAAAAAGAACCTTAAAAATTTAATTTAAAACAAAATGGACATAAAAGTTTTTTATTAAATTTAAATTTTATAATATTTAAGACGATAAACGGGCTCTTTTCCGATTAGCTATCCGGCTGAAATTTTCAGGGAAGCTCACAAATCGACGACAAAGAATGAATAATAATAATAATAAAAAAAAAAAGAACCTTAAAAATTTAATTTAAAACAAAATGGACATAAAAGTTTTTTATTAAATTTAAATTTTATAATATTTAAGACGATAAACGGGCTCTTTTCCGATTAGCTATCCGGCTGAAATTTTCAGGGAAGCTCACAAATCGACGACAAAGAATGAATAATAATAATAATAATAAAAAAAAGAACCTTAAAAATTTAATTTAAAACAAAATGGACATAAAAGTTTTTTATTAAATTTAAATTTTATAATATTTAAGACGATAAACGGGCTCTTTTCCGATTAGCTATCCGGCTGAAATTTTCAGGGAAGCTCACAAATCGACGACAAAGAATGAATAATAATAATAAAAAAAAATAAAAGAACCTTAAAAATTTAATTTAAAACAAAATGGACACAAAAGTTTTTTATTAAATTTAAATTTTATAATATATATGACGATAAATTATATATATACCTTAAATTTAGATACATCGCCTACGTTACACATCGACTAATGTCTCACTAAGGATCCAGCATAGACATGAGAATCTGTTATCTACTCGTACTTATAATAAAACAGGAAGCAACAAAAAGTCTGTACAAAGAAGATAATTATAGAGAAATGATCTTGGGGATGTTAAGACGTTTATTAATCGTGTCCGTCTGTTGGTGTGTCTGGGTGTATGTCAGTTCGCGCGACACGTCTCTAGACCGATTGCGATGCGGTTTTCACTATTGGATAACTTAGGTTTTGACTTAAAATCTAGTGTACTTTGTATTAATCTGTCGAGTAGCGAGCAATCGATAAAAAAAATTGACGGCTAAACGATTTATTGTACTTTACAGGTACTTTTGGCCCTGGAATAACACATATAGAATAATGAATACGTTTTCCCCAGATAAATGTCTACGCGGGCAACGCCGCGGTCACAGCTAGTCAATTATAAAAGAAAAAGTTTCGTCCGTGCTATGAAACCTGATTATTCTGTTTGAAGGTTAGAAGTAACCTGATACTTTGCTGTTATCACTATGCTCATTCAGTTTTAATTAGGCAGTCCGCCATTGTTGTTAAGTTGTGGCTTTTGTTTAAAATTTCAAGCCACCAAGATCTTCCACGCTGCTATAATCATAACCCTCATTTTTCATAGTCGGGTAATAAATTTAACAATTAAATGATAAAAACTATACGTAGCTATGTTCGAAGTAATAAAAAAGAAAAAAAAGAAAAATATAGAGAAGGCATATCGAGACAACCAGAGACTGCGACGCCGATCACGAGATTGACATTATATTACCTATAATAGTGACTGAGCAGTGTCGGTATACGTAAAAAAAATATAGAGAAGGCATATCGAGACAACCAGAGACTGCGACGCCGATCACGAGATTGACATTATATTACCTATAATAGTGACTGAGCAGTGTCGGTATACGTAAAAAAAGAAAAATATAGAGAAGGCATATCGAGACAACCAGAGACTGCGACGCCGATCACGAGATTGACATTATATTACCTATAATAGTGACTGAGCAGTGTCGGTATACGTAAAAAAAATATAGAGAAGGCATATCGAGACAACCAGAGACTGCGACGCCGATCACGAGATTGACATTATATTACCTATAATAGTGACTGAGCAGTGTCGGTATACGTAAAAAAAATATAGAGAAGGCATATCGAGACAACCAGAGACTGCGACGCCGATCACGAGATTGACATTATATTACCTATAATAGTGACTGAGCAGTGTCGGTATACGTAAAAAAAATATAGAGAAGGCATATCGAGACAACCAGAGACTGCGACGCCGATCACGAGATTGACATAATATTACCTATAATAGTGACTGAGCAGTGTCGGTATACGTAAAAAAAGAAAAATATAGAGAAGGCATATCGAGACAACCAGAGACTGCGACGCCGATCACGAGATTGACATTATATTACCTATAATAGTGACTGAGCAGTGTCGGTATACGTAAAAAAAATATAGAGAAGGCATATCGAGACAACCAGAGACTGCGACGCCGATCACGAGATTGACATAATATTACCTATAATAGTGACTGAGCAGTGTCGGTATACGTAAAAAAAGAAAAATATAGAGAAGGCATATCGAGACAACCAGAGACTGCGACGCCGATCACGAGATTGACATTATATTACCTATAATAGTGACTGAGCAGTGTCGGTATACGTAAAAAAAATATAGAGAAGGCATATCGAGACAACCAGAGACTGCGACGCCGATCACGAGATTGACATAATATTACCTATAATAGTGACTGAGCAGTGTCGGTATACGTAAAAAAAGAAAAATATAGAGAAGGCATATCGAGACAACCAGAGACTGCGACGCCGATCACGAGATTGACATTATATTACCTATAATAGTGACTGAGCAGTGTCGGTATACGTAAAAAAAATATAGAGAAGGCATATCGAGACAACCAGAGACTGCGACGCCGATCACGAGATTGACATTATATTACCTATAATAGTGACTGAGCAGTGTCGGTATACGTAAAAAAAATATAGAGAAGGCATATCGAGACAACCAGAGACTGCGACGCCGATCACGAGATTGACATTATATTACCTATAATAGTGACTGAGCAGTGTCGGTATACGTAAAAAAAGAAAAATATAGAGAAGGCATATCGAGACAACCAGAGACTGCGACGCCGATCACGAGATTGACATTATATTACCTATAATAGTGACTGAGCAGTGTCGGTATACGTAAAAAAAATATAGAGAAGGCATATCGAGACAACCAGAGACTGCGACGCCGATCACGAGATTGACATTATATTACCTATAATAGTGACTGAGCAGTGTCGGTATACGTAAAAAAAATATAGAGAAGGCATATCGAGACAACCAGAGACTGCGACGCCGATCACGAGATTGACATTATATTACCTATAATAGTGACTGAGCAGTGTCGGTATACGTAAAAAAAATATAGAGAAGGCATATCGAGACAACCAGAGACTGCGACGCCGATCACGAGATTGACATTATATTACCTATAATAGTGACTGAGCAGTGTCGGTATACGTAAAAAAAATATAGAGAAGGCATATCGAGACAACCAGAGACTGCGACGCCGATCACGAGATTGACATTATATTACCTATAATAGTGACTGAGCAGTGTCGGTATACGTAAAAAAAGAAAAATATAGAGAAGGCATATCGAGACAACCAGAGACTGCGACGCCGATCACGAGATTGACATTATATTACCTATAATAGTGACTGAGCAGTGTCGGTATACGTAAAAAAAATATAGAGAAGGCATATCGAGACAACCAGAGACTGCGACGCCGATCACGAGATTGACATTATATTACCTATAATAGTGACTGAGCAGTGTCGGTATACGTAAAAAAAATATAGAGAAGGCATATCGAGACAACCAGAGACTGCGACGCCGATCACGAGATTGACATTATATTACCTATAATAGTGACTGAGCAGTGTCGGTATACGTAAAAAAAATATAGAGAAGGCATATCGAGACAACCAGAGACTGCGACGCCGATCACGAGATTGACATTATATTACCTATAATAGTGACTGAGCAGTGTCGGTATACGTAAAAAAAATATAGAGAAGGCATATCGAGACAACCAGAGACTGCGACGCCGATCACGAGATTGACATTATATTACCTATAATAGTGACTGAGCAGTGTCGGTATACGTAAAAAAAATATAGAGAAGGCATATCGAGACAACCAGAGACTGCGACGCCGATCACGAGATTGACATTATATTACCTATAATAGTGACTGAGCAGTGTCGGTATACGTAAAAAAAAAGAAGTAATTTAAAATAAGCTACTGAACACGAATAAAAGTTTTTTTTAATTTTGTCTGTCTGTATGTTTTTTCGCGAATCGCGTAAAAACAACTGGACCGATAGTAATGCTGTTTTCATTGTTGGATAGCTTAGGTTCTGACTTACAATTTAGTGTAATTTGTATCTCAATCAGGTGAATAGAAGCCGAGCAATCGATAAGAAACTAAAAGACGGCTGAATGAATTTAATTATATGATATTAATAATAACATTTCGTATTTTTGGTCCTAGAATAATACTACTATCTAATAAAAATGAACACGTGGGCAAAGCCCAAAAAAGGGGGTGTCTGCTGGTATTGATTAATAATATAATTATTACTAGCCAATTAATTTATTTTTATTAATTATCATGTCATTATTCGATTAGATGCGAAAAATAAGTTATTATTATTAAGTAATTTTCTACGAATAAGTAATATTTATTCGTAGGTAATTTTTAATGTATTCGATATATCTCAGACTAGTTGCGCCCCGCGGTTTAGTAATAATGATTATGATAATGAATGGTAGTGATGATGATTGTGATGAAAAGTATCCTATGTGTCATTCCAGGGTATAAGCTATCTCCATTCCGAATTTCATCAAAATCCGTTCAGCGTTCGAGTGTGAAGGATGATAATGATGAAAAGTATCCTATGTGTCATTCCAGGGTATAAGCTATCTCCATTCCGAATTTCATCAAAATCCGTTCAGCGTTCGAGTGTGAAGGATGATAATGATGAAAAGTATCCTATGTGTCATTCCAGGGTATAAGCTATCTCCATTCCGAATTTCATCAAAATCCGTTCAGCGTTCGAGTGTGAAGGATGATAATGATGAAAAGTATCCTATGTGTCATTCCAGGGTATAAGCTATCTCCATTCCGAATTTCATCAAAATCCGTTCAGCGTTCGAGTGTGAAGGATGATAATGATGAAAAGTATCCTATGTGTCATTCCAGGGTATAAGCTATCTCCATTCCGAATTTCATCAAAATCCGTTCAGCGTTCGAGTGTGAAGGATGATAATGATGAAAAGTATCCTATGTGTCATTCCAGGGTATAAGCTATCTCCATTCCGAATTTCATCAAAATCCGTTCAGCGTTCGAGTGTGAAGGATGATAATGATGAAAAGTATCCTATGTGTCATTCCAGGGTATAAGCTATCTCCATTCCGAATTTCATCAAAATCCGTTCAGCGTTCGAGTGTGAAGGATGATAATGATGAAAAGTATCCTATGTGTCATTCCAGGGTATAAGCTATCTCCATTCCGAATTTCATCAAAATCCGTTCAGCGTTCGAGTGTGAAGGATGATAATGATGAAAAGTATCCTATGTGTCATTCCAGGGTATAAGCTATCTCCATTCCGAATTTCATCAAAATCCGTTCAGCGTTCGAGTGTGAAGGATGATAATGATGAAAAGTATCCTATGTGTCATTCCAGGGTATAAGCTATCTCCATTCCGAATTTCATCAAAATCCGTTCAGCGTTCGAGTGTGAAGGATGATAATGATGAAAAGTATCCTATGTGTCATTCCAGGGTATAAGCTATCTCCATTCCGAATTTCATCAAAATCCGTTCAGCGTTCGAGTGTGAAGGATGATAATGATGAAAAGTATCCTATGTGTCATTCCAGGGTATAAGCTATCTCCATTCCGAATTTCATCAAAATCCGTTCAGCGTTCGAGTGTGAAGGATGATAATGATGAAAAGTATCCTATGTGTCATTCCAGGGTATAAGCTATCTCCATTCCGAATTTCATCAAAATCCGTTCAGCGTTCGAGTGTGAAGGATGATAATGATGAAAAGTATCCTATGTGTCATTCCAGGGTATAAGCTATCTCCATTCCGAATTTCATCAAAATCCGTTCAGCGTTCGAGTGTGAAGGATGATAATGATGAAAAGTATCCTATGTGTCATTCCAGGGTATAAGCTATCTCCATTCCGAATTTCATCAAAATCCGTTCAGCGTTCGAGTGTGAAGGATGATAATGATGAAAAGTATCCTATGTGTCATTCCAGGGTATAAGCTATCTCCATTCCGAATTTCATCAAAATCCGTTCAGCGTTCGAGTGTGAAGGATGATAATGATGAAAAGTATCCTATGTGTCATTCCAGGGTATAAGCTATCTCCATTCCGAATTTCATCAAAATCCGTTCAGCGTTCGAGTGTGAAGGATGATAATGATGAAAAGTATCCTATGTGTCATTCCAGGGTATAAGCTATCTCCATTCCGAATTTCATCAAAATCCGTTCAGCGTTCGAGTGTGAAGGATGATAATGATGAAAAGTATCCTATGTGTCATTCCAGGGTATAAGCTATCTCCATTCCGAATTTCATCAAAATCCGTTCAGCGTTCGAGTGTGAAGGATGATAATGATGAAAAGTATCCTATGTGTCATTCCAGGGTATAAGCTATCTCCATTCCGAATTTCATCAAAATCCGTTCAGCGTTCGAGTGTGAAGGATGATAATGATGAAAAGTATCCTATGTGTCATTCCAGGGTATAAGCTATCTCCATTCCGAATTTCATCAAAATCCGTTCAGCGTTCGAGTGTGAAGGATGATAATGATGAAAAGTATCCTATGTGTCATTCCAGGGTATAAGCTATCTCCATTCCGAATTTCATCAAAATCCGTTCAGCGTTCGAGTGTGAAGGATGATAATGATGAAAAGTATCCTATGTGTCATTCCAGGGTATAAGCTATCTCCATTCCGAATTTCATCAAAATCCGTTCAGCGTTCGAGTGTGAAGGATGATAATGATGAAAAGTATCCTATGTGTCATTCCAGGGTATAAGCTATCTCCATTCCGAATTTCATCAAAATCCGTTCAGCGTTCGAGTGTGAAGGATGATAATGATGAAAAGTATCCTATGTGTCATTCCAGGGTATAAGCTATCTCCATTCCGAATTTCATCAAAATCCGTTCAGCGTTCGAGTGTGAAGGATGATAATGATGAAAAGTATCCTATGTGTCATTCCAGGGTATAAGCTATCTCCATTCCGAATTTCATCAAAATCCGTTCAGCGTTCGAGTGTGAAGGATGATAATGATGAAAAGTATCCTATGTGTCATTCCAGGGTATAAGCTATCTCCATTCCGAATTTCATCAAAATCCGTTCAGCGTTCGAGTGTGAAGGATGATAATGATGAAAAGTATCCTATGTGTCATTCCAGGGTATAAGCTATCTCCATTCCGAATTTCATCAAAATCCGTTCAGCGTTCGAGTGTGAAGGATGATAATGATGAAAAGTATCCTATGTGTCATTCCAGGGTATAAGCTATCTCCATTCCGAATTTCATCAAAATCCGTTCAGCGTTCGAGTGTGAAGGATGATAATGATGAAAAGTATCCTATGTGTCATTCCAGGGTATAAGCTATCTCCATTCCGAATTTCATCAAAATCCGTTCAGCGTTCGAGTGTGAAGGATGATAATGATGAAAAGTATCCTATGTGTTATTCCAGCCGTTTAAGCGTGAAGGAGTAACAATACGTGAAGGAGTAACAATACGTGAAGGAGTAACAATACGTGAAGGAGTAACAATACGTGAAGGAGTAACAATTGTTATTCCTTGAATCATACACAATTTCGCCTTTATAATCTTAGTGTCATGTCATGTATGCCTATATATTTTAATCACAATTATGATATAAATTTGCTTAATTACCACAAATTTATACACTTTATGTTTGCCCAAATATGTTTTTTAAGAAATCAACATTACTATACTTGTTTTTTTTTTTTCACAGAGTGGCGATGACGACACAGGGGAACGGTTGGGTGGAGGGTTAGCAGCTCAGCACGCTGTTGTGACACTTATAGGCGGCTGAGATCATTTCAATTTATAATTATTTAACTCTGTTTCTTCAATCAATATTAATCGTTATTATTCTATTAACTTAAATACTTAATGTTTTTTCGGAGACTTTTTGTTTTTGTGGGTTTTATTGATATGGGTACCTAATATACAACTTACGCCAATTGACGTGTAGTGCCCGGCATAATTAATAAGACCACCCGTTCTCAACCCGCGGGCGCTGTGAGAATCAGCTAAAGGAAATTCAGGAACGACACATACTTCTACGTCGGGTAAAAAATAGCCACACTCAATAGTAACACTTTTGCGATGAAGACGAATCGATTTATACCTCGCTTGTAAATATCGGACCAAGTTTTAAGTTCGAACACATAACCCTCACTTAGTCTTGACGTAGTCGGGTAAAAAATAGCCTATGACACTCTATACCTGAAGACGAATCGATTGACATAGGACCAAGTTTTAAGTTCGAACACATAACCTTCACTTAGTCTTGACGTAGTCGGGTAAAAAATAGCCTATGACACTATACCTGAAGACGAATCGATTGACATCTCGCTTGTCAAAATCGAACCAATATATTGGTCGCCCCTATAGGGGCGACGCTATGTTGGAACATCCACATATCCACAAACAGACATACATAGACTGTTAAACTAATTACCCTTCCCATACTTTGCTGTAGTCGGGTAAAAAGGAACCAGAATTTTCCTGTGTAAATATGTCTCTGATTTATTGTAAGAACGGATAGATTACAATCTGACCGATTCTGTTTTTGTTATAAACAGACAAAAAATTGTGAATGAACATGCACTATCGAATATTACCTACCAATCTGTGCACAGTATTGCAGTTTATCCGATTTCTGCGATCCTATCGCCACCGTCAAATTGTGAACCTGCCCTTGATTGGTCAGACTCTTATTTATCACCATAGAGTTACAAATTAAACAGATACTCAATTGCAAATGAGCTCGAGATCATTCATACAGACAGACATGACCTCAAGGCCTAAAAATTTATCGTGAATTAGTAAACGGACTCCGCGGTTTGGAATTGCACCGAAGGGTAGGACAAGGTCAGACCACGCGGGGGTCGGGTTGCTCCGATTTGTTTTCGTAAGCTTCTATTTAATTTTCAGCTCTATGATGATAAATACGAGTCTGACAAATCAAGGCAGGTTCCGAGGCGCGACCGCTCGCCCGCAGGAATTGAAGATAGCGGCGCGGCAGCAAGCGTCTGGTTACCGTGCGTGCGAAAGGGATGAAGCTATATTCGAAAACTTCCTCGTCGATCTCTCTCCACGACAGTGTTTTGTTTTAAACATGTGTGTTGTTTGTTTATGTTTATTAATAACTTAGTACTTGTCGATCAACCGAAGGTAAAATACTGATTGTATTAGTGTCGGATCAATAAATCTATCACAGCACGATTACAGCTCATCGACCTTTCTAGGTAAGTGCAATCACTTACGTCGTCAATTCGTCCTTATTTAAACTTACTTTAAAAAATTACGTCGTCGTGCGTGTCGTGTTTTGTTTATTACACGATGGCAGCCATCGGATGACTGTGAAGTAAAACAGCCATTAATTTTATTCCAGCTATTAATTCAATTCAATACAATGCAATGCAGGAGTTTAAAACGAATAAGCAGCCGTAACCGTGCTGCAAATGGCACCTGTAGGTTGCCGTTCAGCTCGCTCGCAACAAAGAGTATATAAATACTACGGCTCGCAAGCTGACTGCGCCTCGGTTTATTTTGTAGCATGGCAAACCAAAACATCTGTGCTCCATGTCATGTCGCAGTACTGGCCGCCAATAAAAGCCTTTTACAAAGGAATCGTCCGCCCGCGTTCGATTTTCCTCGCGCGGCTTTTGTTTTTTGTTTTATCTCTTGATATCATAGAGCCGTGCGAGAGTCCGTGGTCAAGTCGTTCTAGTCACGCATAAAAAACAAAAGCCGCGCGAGGAAAATAAAGGCTAAATAGTTGCACGGAAAACAATGCGCAGATAATATGAAAAAATAACTGAAACAATATTAAAAATTGACGCTGGGTGACCCGTCAGCATCTGCTGCAACTTCCGAATTTGATATTCAGTTAGAGGATGTTTCTCGCACTTTGCTCGATCAAACGGCTCAAGATTTTTCACAGACTGATTTCACAGTGCAAACAAAGAGAATATAAATACGGGGGAAGAGACGGAACTATATGCATAAGTTTTTTACGAGGTTTTTAACCTTGTAGTACCAAACGCGCAAAAAAAAAACAATGATACCAATTACCAATCTACAAATATGAACTGTCACACAGCCTGTTAACGATAGGGATGTGCTACATCTTATCGATATTTTGTATAACTCATCGATATCGATAAAATAGATACTGTAATGTAGTAGTACACAGAATAACTAATAGTACAAGGTATTCGTTTTTTCGAGATTTACGAAAATCAAAACTGTAGTTAAAAATATAATGTTTTATTGCGGATTTACTTAGTTGTAACATAATATCGCACCTCCGATAAAATAGGGTTACAACTCGAAAAAGTCGAATTTTGCGTTAAATATACAGAAATACTTAAAATTTTATTAACTATCTTCTCCAAAATGGTTACATCTGTAACTCTAAAACTCGCCGCTAGATGGAGTTGTAACACTACATGACTAAAGCATTTTGACTCCAGAATGTTCTCAATTAGTGTTACATTTAGTTTTATGAAAGGTGGACGTGCGTTTGTTGAGACAAGTAGTGTTACAAATTAAAATATAACAGTGTTTCAGAAAGGCAAAATCTTGTTGCTTACATCAATTTGTCTAATAAACCGTTACAAGTCGAATTATTACAGTTTATTGTTAAAGGATTGAATTAAATTAGTTCAATATTTCTATAATAAAGTGATATATTTTGTATTGTATCAGTATTTTAGATAGGATTTATTGTAATGTAGTGTTACACTTCACGTTGTAACGGTATTTGACGAAAAATGTGCATGTTTTGTCTGAATATTTCGACTTGTAATCTTGTTTTATAACAACGTTCAGGTATTTTCGGATTATTTGCTTGGAATTGGATTTATGATTCTAGGGTCAAAATGAAACGTAATGACGCAATTCTGCGTTTAGCCCTAAGTGATAAAGAAAAAACACCCGCCGATGATCGTCAAAAGATTGGGGGATCAAACTTGCAAGGTAAGATGCCTACTATACTTACCTTACCTACTTGTTTTTACCAGGTAACTTTTTCATTCTAAAAGTTAATAGCTAAGTTATTCTGAATGATGATCTTATTTTAGTAACTTTATGTAACCAACTTAATTTTATCATGTTTGTAATTTTTCAGAATCAGGAGAAAAATCGGATTTTGAAATTATTGAAAATCTGCGAACCGGGAAACTTTGCGCCGATAAACCCCAATGTATCCTCGCCAGAGACAATCAAGATTACATAGCTGATACCGAAGCTGAAACCTACAAAGGTTTTATTTATTTTCATTTTATTTAATTGAAAGTTGGCTCTAAGTTGAGTCGTCATTATTATTGTTGATTTAATTTTGCATTTACAGATATAACAATAAGTAATTCTGCCGCTAATAACACTGAAGCAATACCATCTACAAGTTCAATCGAAGTTAGAGAACAGAGCTCCCAGCAAATTCGCAACCCTATTATTGATGCCTCAGCTGATTCTTCTTCAGATACAGAAAGTACATCTTCCTCAGACTCTTCCAGTTCAACTTCAATTGAGGACAGTGATGATTCGGTGAAAGACCCCGATTTTGAAATTGAGCAACGTCGTTCCATTGAAATGTCTGACGATTCCGAAACTGAAGGACCAGCTGTTGACGTACTTCCATCGTTGAACTCAAATCCAGATGACACACCAATACCGGACACGAAAAAACCAAGCAGAAAACGTGTAGCTAAACCGACAGAATGGTTACAAAATAAATGTAAAATCCTTAGAAATGCCGGATCTGCTTACGTAACACTAAAAACAAAGGTGCAAAAGGATGCTAGAAAAATTAAGCCACCGTGTAGCGAACGCTGTCGGTTGAAGTGCAGGGAAAAATTTTCAGAAGTAGATAGAGAAGCTGTTTTTAAAGAATTCTGGGAGCTTAAAGATATTAACCGCCAAAGAGATTTTGTCAGCAGGCATATGGCGCCAATAAAAAGAAAATATAGATACACGACTACTCAAAAAGGAAGACAATTAAATAATGCATTTTACTTAACAAAAATGGGAAGTAAAATCCAAATCTGCAAGACATTCTTCATGAATACAATAGACATCAATAACAGAGTAATACAGACTGTAGTCAAGAAGAGGACATTTTCTGGTTCCGTTGAAGAGGACAAGAGGGGCAAACATCACAGTCATCACAAACTACCTGATTGTGTAAAGGAATCCATTCGAAAACACATAAATTCAATCCCCCGCATCGAAAGCCATTATTTGCGACAGCAAACTGAAAGAGAGTTCATCGAGGGTGGAAAAACGATAGCTGATCTTCATCGTGAGTACGTAGAAGAATGTGAGCGCAATAGTGTACCTCACAGCAATTATGTCATGTATGCCAAAATTTTTAACACAGAGTTCAATTTAGGTTTTTTTTGTGCCAAAAAAGGATCGCTGTGAGCTGTGTGTTGCTTATGAAAATGCAGAGGACAAATTACTTCTTCAACAGAAGTATAATCAACACCTTAAGGAAAAGCAATTGTCAAGACAGGAAAAACAGTGCGACAAAGACCACGCTTCTGAAACAAATATAATAGCGGTTTATGATCTGCAAGCTGTTCTGCCAGTTCCAAAAGGTGACGTATCTGTTTTTTACTACAAAAGTAAATTAAACTGCTTTAACTTTACGGTGTCCGACCTTGCAACAAAAAAAACTGAATCGTACTTCTGGCACGAGGGCACAGGAAATCGTGGTTCAGATGAAATTGGAAGTTGTATCCTACAGTTCATAGAGAAAAGATTGTCTCAAATCAGTGATGGTTCTGCCATTGATATAACTTTTTATTCGGACAACTGTGGAGGACAAAATAAAAACAAGTTTATAATGGCTCTATACGCCTATTGCGTACTCAAATACGATAAACTGAAATCTATTACACACAAATTTTTGGTGACGGGACATACTCAAAATGAAGGCGACTCGGTTCATTCGGTAATTGAGAAATGCATTAAAAGAAGTTTAAAATCTGGCCCAATTTACGTGCCTTCTCAGTATGCACAAATTATAAGAACAGCCAAAAAAACTGGACCCCCATACTCGGTGAATGAGGTTTCCTATAGTGACTTTTTATCCCTGAAGAAATTACATGCAGAACTACGCTTCAGTACGGGTAACATGAAATTGAAAGACGTCAGAGTTGTTAAATTCATGAAAGAAACTCCTTGTGTTCTGTATTACAAGAATTCTTATGAAGACGAAGGATTTTCGGAATCAAAAATTTGGCGAACACACCCTGAGGTTCTGCCTGGACTAAAGCCTGCTTACGTCAGACAGCTCTCAATAAGCGAGAGGAAGAAAGCTGATTTGATGAGTTTGATTAATAGTAATCATATACCACGGTTCTATGCGCCTTTTTACAACCAATTGTAATTGAATATTGAATTACCTAATACTAATACCTACATTTTTTTTAAATTATATGCCCTAATTAAGAAATGACTGTAACTAAGACATTATCTGTGATTTTGATTTTTATAGTGATGATTATAGTTCCTACAAAGTATTTAACATTATTTTTTTAAGGAGAACATTAAAAAAATATTATTTAAGCGTAGCTTAATTATAGACTACCTCAACTTGTGTTGTAAAGTGATTCATTGAAATTGTGATGGCTAGAATTGTTTATATTTTTTATTAATTAGAAGTTTTGAATGTTTTTGTTAAAGTTTTTTGTTCTACAGCTGTATGAATACTTATTAAGTTCAAAAAAGTTTAAAGAACTGCTTGATTTTTATTATAATAAGAATTGTTACATTTGTCATATTATATTTTTGTTAGTAGAAGTTCGAATAGTTATCTAAAATACTGTTACAATTGGGAATTTTCAGGTTTGTTTTCAGGAAAATTTAAAAACAGCGTATACCATTAAAACGTATTTTTTGTAAGCTTTACAAATATGTATAATTTGTATCACATAATAATAATAATTTAAGAATAAAGACTGATTAACAAAAACGCGAGTTTATTTTCGCTTTTCTGAAAATCCAGGTTTTTCGACTTGTAACCCTATTTTATCGGAGGTGCGATATATTTCGTTAAATTAAAACACAAAAAAACTGCAATTTTAGTAAAATTAACAGTTCTATGTAAATTAACATAATTCAAATTCATCATAATCATCAGCCTATTTCTGTCCACTGCTGGATGTAGACCTCTCCTAATGCACGCCACTGAGCTGAGCTCTCAGCTCTCTTCATCCACTTTCTTCAGGCCGCTTTTCGCAGGTCGCCACTCCCTCTGGCCACAGGGCGCCCTACACTACTTTTCCCTAAACGTGGTCTCCACTCGAGAACTCGTCATGCCCAATAGTTATCGGTTCTTCAGGAAATGTGACCAGCCCACTGCCACTTTAGCTTGCTTATCCTTTGAGCTATGTCGGTTACTTTGGTTCTCCGTTGGATATCTTCATTACGAATGTTGTCCTTCAGAGAACCTCCAAGCATAGCTCTCTCCATAGCTCGCTGATCAACCTTAAATTTGTGGACTAGTTTAAACTGGTAGGACGCACTGATTGAAGACTTTTGTCTTCAGGCACTGTGGTATGGACGACAAGAAGACTTGATGGAGCTTGCCAAATGCTGCCCGACCCAGCTGAATTCTTCTGTTAGCTTCCGTAAATCTACAAATATTGCAATTATGCAATATTTGCCCACGGTAAACATATTGTTAGACAACTTCAAGAGGTACACATTGACTGCAATTGGTTCCGTATTTATTGGTTCTAATTCAAAGTAGGTTAGGTCAAAAGTGGCCACAACGCACGTGCCGAACCTAATTTGAATTATACGTATTGGTCATTTAGCGTATATGTCATATCGTAATGGATGTTGGACATTTTGCGAATTGGACCTAATGCGAATAGGACATTTTGAGAAATGGATCATTTGATATTTAGACGTTATGGGATTTTGAGAACTGGCCAAAACGGACGGACGGATTAGATAAAGCATACTTTATCATAGATATTCTACAAATAAGACTTTGAGCCAGAAACAAAAAACCATTCACATTTGTTTGGCTTTTTTGATTTGTATTTCAGCTTATGTAATTACTATGGACTAGGTGCTTAAATAGCAAAGATGTATGCAAATTGCAATTATAAATAAACTATTTAGCAATTCCTAGCTGTTGCGCTTTTTTATTTGCGTCAGCCAAAGTTTCTTCTTGTACAGCCAGTTTTTGGTTTTCTCTCTGACATTGCCTGCGGATCAACAAAAGAGCTAAACGAACATATATATTTTTTGATACTTCATCAACATGCTCCTTACATGTCAAGAATGAGGCGTCACACTTGGTCATGAATAATGTGATTGTTAATTTGCTTATATTTAAATAATGCAGACAGGGTAATATTTCGCTTTCAAATCTTTTGATAGCTGCCTCCACCAACCTACAAATCTTTTGATATCTGCCTCCACCAACCTACAAATGTTTTGATAGCTGCCTCCACCAACCTACAAATGTTTTGATAGCTGCCTCCACCAACCTACAAATGTTTTGATAGCTGCCTCCACCAACCTACAAATGTTTTGATAGCTGCCTCCACCAACCTACAAAGATTTTTTGTTGGATATGTCAATGATGTCTTATCTTCCCACCATTCTCTTAGTTTGATATAGGAAAATATTGGGTCATCATTGGGATTGTCAATCCTCAAGCACTTTGCACAACATGCACAGTTTGTGATTTTTGAAAATGCTTGCGGCTATGTAACCACTGACATAGACCAAGGGCTGTTGTTCCATTTCTGCTAGATCAGTTTCAATGTCTTCAAACTCTTCTGGGATACTAAGAAGAGGGATTTCCTCATTGAAGTTTCCAGCAGCAGCAGATTGACCCTCGTTCGAGACTTCCATTTCTTTCTCAGTCTGTTTATTAGATGGTTTCTGTTTATTCTGGGGGTCCTCAAAAATCAGATTGTGAAAATCTGTCAATAATGTTTTAGAATCCTTTTCACAATTAAACCCCCTATGGTGAGGAGCTGTCATTCCAGAAATTATTGTCGTTTTTAGAGCAGCAATAAAGGCAGAACAAGTCGGATTTCTATTCGTGGGGCTGTGTTGCCTTATTACCCCAAACATGTTCTCTGAGGCATCTTGGTTCAACTGCCTAAGATTTAAATATTTAAATCCAAGGCAGCTAACTTCGCCCCATATGTCGCGCAAAGACCGTAAAGTTGTCAAGTATCCTTCGATACATCTCACATTCTTAGCTGAGATTCCATTTGGGTTTTTGAACTTCACGGTTTCCAACTTCATGCAATATTCTGCCCAAGCATTCACATGGTCCGTTTTGGTGGATACATTTTCCCAACGCCCTTTTTTAACATTATCTGGACAAGATGGACCATTTGTCTTGTCAAAAAAGGCGATCAAGGTCGTGCACGATTGTGCCAGTCTGCATCATTTCGTCAGCTTGTAGGGGGTCTTTTTCAGCTTGAGCTAATAACTTCAGCACTGCTGCCACAGTATTGCTCAATATTTGGGCAGCATATTTAACCTTCATTTTTGCCCTATACTTTGGCTGCACATGCGTTTGGGTTATCTTGCTCAGGTATAAAAGGTCTCTGTTTTTTTCCTCCACTTTCAATAAATGCAACCATTTGGCCTTCATGCCATTCATGAAAAGTTCCCCATAGTTTTGAAAATGATTTCTTATTGATTTAAATAAGTGGGGCACATCATATATTATGTAAACTTTTAAAATAGTTTTGTTTCTGATCATGAGGAGGAGGGCACAAAGTTTTTAATATTTTCAGAGCCCCCATGTTTGTGGGGCCCTGATCACAAATGGTTGTTAAAATTTTGAAGCCTGTTTCCTCAATGGCACGTATTATTTATTTAATTAAAGATGCCAGTTTTTGTGAGGAAACAGTACCTTTGATAAAATAAAAAGCTATAGGCTGTTTAAATTTTGCCCGTAACCCTTGCAACATAAACACCAATGCATGGTCAGCTAGTCGAGGGCTGCGTTCTGACTCTGTTGAACCCAAATCTTCATATCCTTCACTTTATCAGTTGCTACATCATAAAGTAGACGTTAATTAATACAATTTCATCAAATACTAAGCTGCAGTACTTATCCAAGTCATCTTTTTTTGTTGCAATTTGTTTAAGGTGCTCTATGACAGCTTTATTAACACCAGGTGCCATTGGAACTTTTTTCAGAATTTTGTGTAATGTTTTCACAGTCGGCAATGGCATGAGATGCTGTAGGTATCTGTATGTTTTCGGTGACCTCTTAATTATGGCTAAAGCGGATATTTTATAATTGATTATAGTAGGTATTGTTGATCGCAAAATGAATTACTGTGCTGACTTAGTAAGTAGCCTACAACTAATTAGGAATTTATATAATATATGTCTCGTATAATACCTACCTACTTTTAATACCTTTTATTACGTAGGTAGCAATTTATTTTTCACTCATTAAAAAGCATGGAATTCAGACAGGCACCTTTATTCATCAAAGTGCAATACCTATAGGATATAATCATAATCAACCAACGACACGTAGGTAGTAAAAATGAGGTAGTAGGTCTATTCTGATAAGAGTGTCATTGTATGTAATAGAACTATTTTAATTTATAATAATAAGTAATAACATAATACATTATTACGTATTTATTCTGTTACAATATCTAAGTCATAACATATCACAGAATAATTAGTAGTACAAGTACCTAGTCATAATATCTTAATACAACCCTACCGAGCGAACAAGGGACAGAGCGATTCTGAAACGGTTAGAGCAATGGAAGTTCTCGCGCGTTGTGATACGGTGCATTCTAGCCTGCACGCGATGGGCGAGCGCCTTCTAGGTAAATATAATTGAAAGCTCGCAGCGCCGTGCGAGTTAAATTGCACTTTATAGCGTTGTAGCGAGAGTCGCTATTTATTTAAATGACTTTACTCAGTTAGCCTTCTGTACGTGTACTATTATTTATTATTTATTTAATGCACCGTTATGGCCCCGACCAACGAGGGTTTTGGATTTTTCCCATAATAGTACAGTTTGTTGAACCAACCAGGGAAGTTCTATATTTTGTGACTTCTGTGTGGCCATTTATTATCTATGGAGGCGCGTGTTTGCGATATATTACCGTCGGCCCCTTCAAGTCTGTGCTACAGCTCAAAAAATAATGTATCAATACATTTACTCACTTAATTTCTCGTGTAATATACTTGTTTTCCTTATTTTTTCTTTATGTTCGATAGGTTCTCCTGCAGACCTCTTACGAGACTTTGGTGGAGTTTGTTCTGAAAAATAAATAGAAATCAGTCAAAAGTTATAATAAGAATAGCTTCTGCCCCAAGTATGCAGGGATTAGTCCCATCCCCCAGATGGAAAAAAAGGCCTCAGTGATTTGTTCACCAGGCAAATAACACTTTTTTGTTTCCTAGGGCCCGGTAGCATACACTCCCCGGATTCAGCCCAATGCCTGGGAGGTTGTATAGAGGGGAAGCGAAGTACATTAATATTATAATTAACAATATTTATACGAATTATATTTATTACGAAATCAAAGAAGCTAACAAGGAAGCATCTTTTTTAAATGTTTTATTAAATGACTATGTTGCAGTTATAAATATCTATACATATGCTAAATTTCAACCTTGTACCTAGTATTAATAGTGTCTGAATAAAATGTCTTTGATGTACAGATGGAAGACGGACAAGGCGAAACTATGAGTATTAGTGTTCTTTGTCCTTGGACTACGGAAGCCTAAAAAAGATGAAATAAAGTAATCAGTTGTGTAAAACTGTATAAAATACTCACTGTTTTGAGACAGCTCCACCAGGATATTTGTTTCCTGCTGGCTTGTTGATGGCACGGACACAGGCAGACAACCTGAATTTTTTAAATTATTTTTTTAATTGTTCAAAGTTTATTGAGATGATGTTTAAAGAAATTTTGTTTTTACCAGTTTGAGATTGCATGTCCGGAATATTTTCTTTCTCTTCAATAGTTGATGGTTCAGACACTAGAACTAATAAAAAGAACAAATTAAAAAAAATAATTACCCCCAACCCCCCATTATAGCTAAGAAACATCTCGATCACATCAGTTTTTAAACATAAAAACCAAATCAAAATCGGTCCATTCGTTTGGAAGCTTCGATTCTCAACCCACCTTTCTCACCTCCCTCCCCCCCATCCCTTATATATCTAAGAACCATCACAATCACATCAGCTTTCAAACAGAAAAAACCGCATCAAAATCGGTCCATTCGTATGGGAGCTACGATGCCACAGAGAGATAGACACACACACAGTGATACACACCCTAATCAAATAACACCCGTCTCTTTGTTCGGGGGTTAAAAAGCAAGTAAGTAGTTGACTATCCGGTGGTAGAATCAGACTTTAAACTACTTTGATTTGATTTAAATATAATATGCATAAAATAATTAATGTTGTACATTTTTAATAAATAAAATCATTAGGCTCAATGTGAGATTGCACTTTGCATACATAAAAGCTTTGTAATTATTTATTACCATTTCTGTCTGTCCACACATGTTGTGGGAATTCTGCCAACTGACTCTCAGTGAGAGGTAATGCCATCAAGCTCAAAGTTGGAATTGCATGCTTCTTGAGCCGATTTCCTTTCATGTTGAAATCATTTCTTCGAAAATGGTTTCCGCATATATTACGCTGCTCGTGTAGTTTTTCAATCGGTAAGTGTGCCAGTTCTTCATTACCAACTGCTTTAAGCCACACTCGACAGCTGGAATTAAAGGAACATAATGTGGATAAGGTAACATAATATCTTTCTTAATAACGCAAGTTCACAAAGTTGCCAATAAAGGTGATTATTCAACAGCTAGGATAATATTTCAATTCTCTCCTATCCCATAGTAATATGCTGGTGGGTGATACATTGGAGCTCAGCATGAGCAGGACTAAGCTGTAATGAGTCCGACATAGGCCAATATCGTGATAGTTGAAGTAAATATTGAAAAAAAAATACATACAATCAAATCGTCGTACTTACCGGTTTGGATCCAGTGGAAACTTGGAAAAAAACAAGGATTTGTTGCCAGGAGTATGTCTCTCTTTTATACCACAAACTTCACAAGTTCTACGGCCTTTACCCATGTTGTTGTGTGAATCACAATAAAATCACTAGTTTAGAGTCACTGTCTCGACAACATTTCACTATCTCGGTAGAATAATAACACTTCAAATTAGTTCAAATAATACACTACGAGTCCTGCCTCAAAACAACATTAAGAGAGTCCATTATCTCCGAACAAAATAGAAAAATTAAATGTTCAATTCAGTTGAATCACATGAATTCTTATGGCACGTGAAATTCCAAAAACATTATGACAAAATCACAAATCCACAAAACAAACATTCAAAGCAAACAAGAGACATGATGTATGTGGTGCTGCCATATAAAAATCAAAATTAATTCTACATACATATATAGTTTTTTTTAAATGTACCTATCTATCGATTATATGATACTTCCAAATATTGTGTAATCAAAATATAGTAAAACTAAAAACTTGCTAGGTTAAAATAGTAATAAGATAAAAACATCTCATTTCGAATTTAATTAAGAAACTTAGACATGTTTCTACCATACTTGAAAATTAATTTTAGGTGGCCATATTTTCATACTGTGATGTTGGTCACGGTTACTGCCGGATACGGTAGTTCATGCAATTTTGCAATGTTGACAATAGAAAGTTAAGAATTTCATACATTTTTTATTTATTTTGGCTTTCTCGAGACTGAGTGCAAACTTCACCATCTTTTTCGATGTGCGAAGAGCAACCTGAACAACTTGAAAAAACAAAGCTAGAATACGAAGGATCTAAATCCCGCACTCGGATTCGGATGAACTGCGAAATGCCTGATTGATTTGACGGACCCAATTGGCCAGGGGTGGAAAAAATTACTGACCAACAACGGTCTTTCTTTAGCAATCAGGCTGTATTATTAGCTGAAAATCACCCCCAAAACATTGAATTTAGATCTACTGAACGCAATGGCAGATATTTAACATCTTCTATGTGGTACAGGACGTTGGCTAACTGCGAAAAGGTTAAAAGATATTGGCTTAAAATGCCTTTTTTGTGCGTGCTGCAAGATTTACCAGAAACTGTCTTCTTCCGCCACATCTGCATTGTGTTCTACAGAGTTTATTAATTGGAAAAAGGTTTCAGGAACACGAGGCAACTCAAGTGCACAAAAGTGACTACAGAATTTATTACAGAAAGCACTTCGTTTGAATATGAAACAACAGTAGGTATTAAATAAAAAAGTAAGGTGGTCTGGGGTTATTTCGAATTATTTTATGATTAGTTAACACGTTGCTTACATTCTTTATATTTTTTAATAATTTTTGATAGTTTAATATAAACTCATGTTACTGTTATATTTGTTGAAATGTATATTCTAACTCTAACTCTTGCTATAACCCATTTGAATAAAAATTTTTGCTTTCCGTAAATACTATGATTTTAAAAAAACTTTGTTCCGGTGTAATTTCGAAACACAAAATTTGATATCCCCTCCCCTTCTCTCAACATACCCCACTCCCTCACTTCCCCCACTCACTTTCCCGCACTAAATCATACTTCCCCCACTCCTCCATCACTTACGCCCACCCTCCCCTCACTTCCCTTACCTTTCCCTAACTTCCTCTACCCTCTTCTCATGTACCACCCACTTCTAACTTAACCCCATTTCCCTACACCCTGCCCTCACTATCCCCCTTTTCCCCAATCCCGCCTCAAATTGCTCTTACGCATCCCCACTTAACAAACACTCCCCCCCACTCTTCTTCCATCAACTGTCACTTTGACACCTGTCTCTTTGAGGTGCAGCTAGTATAAATAATTATATATATATTTTTTTTTTTTTTTTATATATATATATATGTGTTTCTTAATCTTAACCGTCACACAAGAGTGAGAGCAGTATTAAGGTTAGTCGGTCGTGATCAGTCATGAGTGTGAACGCGAGAAAATATTAAGAAACGGCGTTACGGTTAGGAAAGCGATTTCCTGTCCTTAGTACTAGTGTGACGGTTAGTAAATTTTCTTCCTAACCATCACACCAGTGTGATAGAGCAGTGTGAAGGTTAGTGGGTCGCGAATTTAGCTCGCACGACCTTGAATGTGTATAATTTTATTTATCTTTCTAACGCATAAGTCTATCTCAACTGACGTGGGTGCCGCCACTCAAAAATGGAAACTCGAGTTCCCAACAGGCGGTAGGTAATTATCGCGCGCAAGTACATCGAAAGGAACAGGCCTGCCTAAAGATACTCGTAAATTAACATAGCTGCCATCAGCTGTCAAATATACCCGATTCCTATTGCAAAACCCTTTATGAAAGTCCAGACCCAATAAATAAATTTTCTCTTTCGGGTCCCGACAAGCGACGAGCTACATATAATTTGAGAAGCAGATATAATTTTAACCAACATTCGGGATTACTACTTCGAATTTACACTTAGATATAAAATGAGTACATATCAACATAATTCATCAACATAGTTTATTAATAAAATAAAATATTATGTAAGAAACAATGCAATATAATCAGCTACTTGTGCACATTGTCTTTTCTACATTAACATACAATACGAAGCCGGAGTCTGTTGTTAATCAACTGTCGGTGTATAGCAAAAATGTTCTACAAAAGATCGCATCGACTGTCAAATATAATATACCATTTTAGCACATTATGGTCCTGTTACCACAGAATACATATGAGTGGTAATGTGGACGCTTTACAGGTACTGCTTATCTCGAAATCAATACGGTTAAGTAAAAAAAAAAACGTTCAGCAATCAAATCACCTAATTTCTAAAGCTCTAGTTGGCAATACAAATATTTCAATTCTACTAAAAAAATACCCGCACAAATAAATAAACGTTGTGAAAATGGCGTCTCGCTCATATTCAATACATCACGGGTTATAAATTACGTTACGCCGCACTATCTATACTTACAACATAAAGTCTGTACAATGAAGTTAATAAATTTGGTCTAGGATACTTGAAATAAGCTACTGAATATGAATATTTAAATTTTTTTATTTGTGTCTTTTTTTGCTCATTACGTAAAACCTACTGGACCGATTGCGATGCGGTTTTCACTGTTGGATAGCTTAGGGTTTGACATAAAAATAGTGCTTGTAATCTGAATCCGATGAGAACTCGAGCAATCTATACAAATCTATTTGCCGGCTAACGAATTTTGATGAAATAAGGTATGTATATTGTACCTACTTCAAAGGTATTTGTGGCTCTGGAATAACATATATGATACATTAATCCCTGGAAATTTACCACGCGGGCAAAGCCGCGGGTACAGCTTGTAGACTATACTGAGCCTTATGTGCCCAATACTAGATATATTATAGATAAAGTGTTCATGGTCAGCAGCCGCACCACAAGAATGGATAAACGATATGCCTTTAACGTCACGTTTCCACATAGACTAAGGAATAAACCATAGACTGAGCCTTTGAAAGACTCTGCAAGGTATAAGTTCAAATGTGAGTTACGTAGTACCGTACGCGGTTAGCGGACAGGCGTGTAGTCAAGAATCGTTCGGCAAACAGTTTGACCAGTTTTCAGCGTGTTATGTCAACTTGAGCTTAACGAAAACTATACTAACTTCACAGCACAACCGAATAAAACAAGCATAGCGAGCACAGCTCGGTAAGTACTGCACCTAAAGTACTAGAAAAATGCAAAGCATCATTTAAATAACACCTAACTTAACCTATCATTCGCAAACGATTCGATATTTCTTTTTACAATTATATTCCACTTATATTTAAGTATAATTTAGGGGGCACTACTTAATATTTGCTAATAAAAACTATTAAATTACACAATAGACATTTTTTTCTATTCCTTGTTAAATAAACAACATAATTGATTTGGCCGATTAATTAAGTACTATGTTTAATTAAAAAGTTTGAAATACCTACATTTTAACGTTAAGTAGACATAAGTACATTTGAATTACTTGAAACTAATTTCAACAAGGTTGTGGTTTAGGGCAGAACTTCACGCCAATGTGTATTCGTATTCGAGACGCAACTTTGCAGTCTGCATAGTTGCGTCCCTGTCTCACTTCGCAAACACTAGCCAAACAGACCCATGTGAAGTGTATGAGCCAGCATTAAATTGTAACCACACATACACATTGTCACTACTAAAAGTGATAGGATTGTTTCGCATTCCAGCTACAATGTAATTTGATCAATATAAAATGAATGATTGGGCGGATTTTCTAAGTCTATAAAGTGAGCGCCAGCGTCCACTGGGTCTCTTGGCGTGCGCCTTCTGCGTCACGCATTGCAGCGGAGCGCTCTAGCGAGCGGACTGGGGGGCAGTCCGACAAAGCTGTAGAGGTCGGTAGAGACCAACAGCACACATCCACCCTAAAAAAACAAGAACATGTCTCTGTCGGTCTCTGTCCGTCGTGCGAGGCGAGACATGTTCGTGAGCGTTCTGCACTACCCTTGAAAAACGCCACTAAATGTGGTTGAAACTATAGTTATAATAATTCATATTCTATACGTGTTTTTTTTTCGTACAAAATAGATATTAAATGCACATTCATCATTTTTCTCACATCCATACTAATATATAAAAGTGAAAAGTTGTCGGTTTGTTTGTTTGGGGAGCTTTCACGCGATAACGGCTGGGCGGATTTTGATGAAATTTGAATACTTTTTATCCCGGCGCTCTAAGGAACGATTGACATGGAAACGAAATAACAAGTCTGTCAAAAAACATCAATAGCTATATTATTATCTACTTTTGCTTTTGCATTGGTTTTTAATATCCTAGAACCTAGAAGAACATAGGATGCTTTTTTTCGCGATTAACTGTAGTCTGCGCGGACGAAGTCGCGGGCGGGAAAACTAGTATAAATTATATTCGTTACGTATTTTTTGTAACAAATGCACGATAATTACTAGGTGATGAATGTTTATGTAAACCAGAATCCGATTGTTGACTCGTTATTATTGAGCATGTTGTATGCACAAGGCCCGTTCATTCATTTTATATTGGTCTAAGACAATATAGACAACTTTTACCGTAACATACCCCAGTCAACGTTTGCTACACTGCGGGTAGACACAGTTTGAAAGGCTAGTTCTAATCACAAATTTATACTGTAAGTTTCGTTGCATCGGATTTCTTTGGATTAAATACAATAGGCTATTTGACTCTAAACACATCGTAGTATTAGACAACAAGATATTTTAAAGTGATAAATTCTCATCATTCATATTTAATTTTTTAAATCATATTTTCATAGTGTCAAATACCAAATTGTGCAACGGAACTAGCCGTTCCGAGTACAGGTTTAGTCAAACAAACAAAAAGCCTGCTTCATTGCTATAGTTAATACACAAATATGCTAATATGTTCTAATTCTAATAAAATTGATACTCCTTGAAAGGTCATTTTAGACATAAATATATCATTTGACACAACATTTTATATTGGTATATCACAGGTAGAATAGAAATAACAAATAATGGTTAAGTACCTACTGTCACATTCTAAGAATACCACATCGATTAATTACGCTTTAAGTTACACACATTATTGCGAAGTCCCTAACGATAAAAAAGTAAAAAGGTAACTTTAGATTGTGATTTATAATAGGTAACGTCCAAGTCTGACCTAGCGGAGCGACTAAAATAAACCAATTTCAACTTAATGCCACTGACATACGGCCGATAACTAGTACTACGGCCGATTAGGTCTTAGTTTTAGTCACTCCCTAGATTGGACTCGGTTACAATATCACTATTTTAAGATAGCCCCTTCAACTTTTTAAATCTCTACGCTTTGTGCTAACTTCAAGGAGTAAAATGTATGAAAGCGGATATAATCTGCGTAAAATGAATTTCGTAGACATTGTGATCGAACCCAATCTAAATAAAATAGGATATGTGACACTTACGTTTAAATTGTCTTAAAATGTTCACATCGTGGTAGTGTGGAATAGTATAGATCACAGGATTTTTGACAGAGCGAGCGCGAAGCACGAGCAAAGTTTCTCTGTTTCAGCTTGGGCAAAAATCCTTTCGTATGTCCGGCGGATGTCCGGCTGTTCTCCTCTACTAGTCCTCGCTTTTCTCAACCGATTCTCGTGAAAATTTGAGAGCAGGTTCCATAATTGCATGTTTTTTTTGTTCGATTCAGTTTTAAAAAAATATATTTAAAATACAAC
The DNA here is from genome assembly GCA_946251855.1 of Alsophila aescularia. Lineage (NCBI taxonomy): Eukaryota > Metazoa > Arthropoda > Insecta > Lepidoptera > Geometridae > Alsophila > Alsophila aescularia. The sequence continues at coordinate 41,022,279 of OX276386.1, read as the reverse complement.
CTTGTTTTTTTTAATGTCAACATTTTAAGACCTGGTTCTAATATTTAAGGTATTTTTTCCCATAAATATGCTGGGTCATCCACAAACCTGATAAATATGAAACTTAACATATATGTTTTTGAGATCTTTATCTCTCCATGATCAAGACAAAAACGTGATTAACAGAATTTCATTCGATACATTTTCTTATCAAAAATTACGTTATTTTCAGTGATATTTTCATTTTTCTACTCAACGGCTTAAGTTTTATCTCTAAAATAAATCTCACAGCAAGAAAATATGTTTTATTATCCACTGTCAGAACAAAATTTACCTAACTAAATTATTAGCCTGCCAATAAAATAAATAACTTTTGAGACTTACGTCAAATAGTTCGGAGCTAAATTGTGTGTTCAAACAACGCTCGCGATATTCAATCTTGTTACGCGGATGGCCGAATCTAGAGGGGAGGGGGAGTGGAAAAATGTATTAATGGAGCCTGGCCCTAAGACTATTTTTACATTTGCTTCAGGTTGACAACATCTTCTATGACGTTACATCCGTCTCATCAGAATCTCGTGATGTTGTGAATAAAAAAATCATCTAACGGGTGCGCGTGTGATTTGTAATTATGTTAGTAAAAATCATTACGCCTTCACCGATAATTTCCGATCTGTTAATCCATTAGTAGTAATTTTTCGTAGTGTCAACATAGTATCAATGTTTGTTTGATGCCAAACCTTAGTAGATGACACAAAATGATGATTTTAAAGTAAGGGGCTATTTATTATATAAGGGCTCATTTATCTCAGCAGCCAAAGTCTAAAGAAACTGATAATTCACTTGACAATTATGCTTAAGCTGTCAAATGAAATACATTACTGAATAACCAGTAAGTAATGCCTAAAAATATATTTCCTGTCATATTGTGACAGCTTAAGACCATGTTACATGAACCATCTTTCCAAAAGGTGTTTACCTTCTGGAACGAAAACTGCTTAATTGGGCCTAAGGCTGGTTTCATAGTCACCCATATTCAGAGGGGGTGGTAAGCGCGCGGACAGCGTGAATTCTGAAACGAGTTTAGTATTACACTTTATATCTTCCCGGACAGTCGAGATGAGCGTGAACATTAATCAACTATTTACTGTTTATTGACTTAAGAACAGGCAACGGTGACCTCTTTTAAGAGCATTTTAAATACCAGTTTTTGTGGTTAAACCGTTATGCTTGCAACACTGGTTGGGAAGCACCGCCGCCTGGCACGCGGGTCATAAGCATGACCATGAAACGATATTAGGTAACTCTATCTATACAATAGTCACAACGGATCACTCTGAAGTTCTGCGATCGGTTGCGCGTGTACATGAAGGGCGAGATAGTACGATGCGCCATACGTAAGCATGTGAAAGAGGCAGCTATACAATGCTGTCTTCACCTTTAATGGCTAATGTTAGGGATTGCGCGATGATAGTGTAGCACGGTTTAAATATTATTACTCGATTATCAAAACCACCGAATGTGATTGCTGTTTTCATAACTTAATGTTTATGCTCTATAGAAGAGCCTGCACGTCTTTTACATTACGATTATCGATTAACATTAGTTCAATATTTCGAATACTTAATGATAATTGTACCCAAAAATGGCAAGTGGTAACTTCGAATCCACACATCCATTTTGACTACCTCGTGAACCGGGACGCTTACGGCCCGTACCGGCGTCAGGTCTATGAAACCAGCCTAAGACATTCAGGCTGCTAAGTTAATCTATCTAACGTAAAGCCGACCGCTGATCAAATCCGCGGTCGAGTTTTAGTCACCGCGACCGGCAGTGCCAAGACAAACGAGCCACTAACCTTTGCTAAAATACCCTTCGCTATCTGTTCACTCGCGCGGCGTCGCCCGCGACAGGCGAAGTTAATACACACGTTAGGATCTGTCAGCAGACTTGCATCTGGGACGGCGGGTGGCAGATTAGGGCCGCGTCTTCGCCGTTAACTTCTTCTTTGTCAGAGCACCGACGGCGGAGGAACTGTACGAGTTGGTTGAACTTCTCAGAGTCTGAGAATGTAGCCTGCGAAGGAGGTGATGCCTGTTAGGTTTTTTGTTCAGTGATTTGAGAGATGTGTCGTGACATTTTATACAACATAATCAGAAAGTAAGGGTTCAGTCAGCTAGATTTTATGGAATTATGATCACAAGTCATACTCTTGAACGGGTGCTACTTTTTTATTGACTTTTTGAATTTTTAGGACTTTTTGTTCAAAATGCTTTGTGAGATGTCAAATATCATTTATACAACATAGTCAGAAAGTGTGGGTTCTGAGAGCTAGATTTCATGGTCATGCTCACATCACAAGTCATATTCTTGATCGGGTGCTGCTCTTTTATGTCAGAAATTACAATAATAATACACGTGTATATTATCAAATTTATAAGTGACAATGAGATGTCCCAAAATAAAAATAATTAAAATACAATGACTAATAAGAAACCAAGCTGGAACACTTGTTGAAATGAAATCGATTTATTTGCTTGAATACAGCCCCCATATGCAGCTAACAAACCTAACCTGCACTGCAACGTGATCGTTACCTTTCGGTGTAGTAACCATACTTAAAAAAATTAAAACCTAAATGTGGGGAAGGTGGGTAAAGGAAGTGGTTAGGGGAGGGTAGGGGAAGGGGCTTTTCCCCTACCATTCCCCATTTTTCCCTCTCTGCCCCCACCCTTCCTTTCAGTCTTTCCTCACTTTGCACTACCTGCCCCACTTCCCACAGCTTTCCCCGACATCCCCTACTATTCGTTCACCTTCCTCTACCCTTCCCTTACTTTCCCCCACTTCCCCAAACCATCATCCCCATTACTACCCCAGTTTTTTATTTTTTCTAAGTATGGCCACACCGAAAGGTAACAATCGCGCAGCGATAACGTTGCAGTGCAAGTTAGGTTAGCTATCTGAATATGGCCCCAGGTACATTTTTAATTGTTAATATAGTTCAGGGATCTCTGTATTCGACTAGTTTGTCGTGCAAATGTTTTAAAATTACATAGGGCTATTTTATTTACATATAGGATTAATAGATTTCGCGCAATAAATTAGTTTATTTCATGCGTTAACGAGTATGACTTATGTATTCCTTAACACAACCCATACACCACTATAACAATATGTTACCTCTATAGCTATAGCGAGCACCAGATGAATAACAGGAATCAGCATTAGATACACTCTAAACATGGTCTGATCTTTCTGCAGCATCTCCATTCCGATCACCTCCATGTAGTCGGAGAGCCACTTCCAAGGGCACAGCAGCAGCAGAATCACGAAAATGGTCTGCGTTATGAGGACTATTACCATGGCATCTGGAAAAATAAAAGTAACACAATGGTTTGAATAAAGAAATCGGTTTAATATTTACTATCTAATTTTAATAGATTTATTATAGAACTTCAGTAAACAAATACAATTTCAAATTAAAAAATAAACTAAATTGTTCAGACACCCCGAAGATATGAGGGAACATAAGGACAATAACAAATGGCTTTACTAATAAAATAAAATACTAAGCCAATTTTAATTAAATGTATATGGTACTATGCTGAAAGTTTGCCTGCTTTAATGTTAGTAAATAATCATCTAAATCAGTTCAGAAATAATGGAGATATAAAGAAACACAATACAGTAACAAATGGATATACTAAAAATGAAAACTTTGACACCGGGGTGCGTTTAACTCCAGTATAAAATTTAAACTGACTAAACACCATGTTCAAGCACACCGCGAGGCAAATTTTTTATTAAAATTTAATTTTTCAATTTAATTTGACAGCTAAACTTATGACTGAACCCTCGCTGGATTTTTTTTCCAGTTAAAATTTCGCCGTCTTACTTAAACGCACGCGTGTCATACATACACTCACTTTGACAGCTGTCACTGCTCCCAACATTTAAGCTAGCTGCGCCCGCGGTGATGACGATGATGATATAAAGTATCCTGTGTTCCAGGATATAAAGTACCTTTTTTTTTCTTTTTTTTTTATTAAGGACTAGGCAATCGTTTGACCACGATCTCACCTGATGGAAAGCGATGATGTGTTCGAAGGTGTAGCACGCTTGCCTAGTAGATACCTATTCACTCTTGACTTGAACACACCGGGGTTATAATTTACCGGAAACACTGACGAGGGCAGGGCATTCCACTCCTTTGCAGTTCTTATAATAAATGAAGAAGCGTAACGCTTCGTTCTTGTGCGAGGTATTTCAACCATGAAAGGGTGGCGCTTTGCTGATCGTCTAATCGTACGGTGATGGAAAGGTGATGGGGGAATCAGATTGTGCAGTTCTTGTGCACACTCTCCATAGTGCAAACTGTAGAATACCGCCAGGCTTGCTACCTCACGTCGATGCGCCAGACTTTGAAGCTTACTCTTTACCAGAGTGTCATCCCCAATGAGCCTGATAGCACGTCTCTCAATTGAATCCAAACACTCGAGCTGATACTTGGCAGAACCGTCCCAGAGATGGCAGCAGTACTCCATACAAGATCGGACCTGTGCTTGATAAAGATTCAAAAGCTGTCCCTGTGTGAAGTACCGCCTAACTAAGACAAAATACCAAGTTTTTGCAGCTACCTTGGCTTTTCATTCAATATAAGACCCAAAATTCAGGTTTGATGTGAGTTCGACACCCAAAAACTCCATATGGTCGCCTATTGGTATTGTTACACTTTGGAAAGACATACATACCAAATTTGTATCTACATACCAAATTTCATCAGAATCCGTTGAGCCGTTTCAGCGTGAAGATGTAACAAACAAACACACTCACTCACGAACTTTCGCATTTATATTATTAGTGGAGATTGGGCTAGCTACAAAAGTGAAATATTGTCTGTCTGGTTGAGCTCTATCATGCCAAAACGGCTTGACAGAGTTTGAAGAAATTTTGAATGTAAATGCTGTACACTATAATAGAGACCAACATAGGATACTTCTATACCGGAAAAATATCCTCGCGGGCAAAGCCGCGGGTCGCAGGGAGTTTGATAAGTTCAAAAGTACTCACAGTTAGTACAGAAGGGTTGCCTGAAGGGCCAGCCCTTGGCGTACACGCATGCCATGATCAAGTACTGGAATGCTGTGACGATGAAGATGACCGAGTTCTCCCAGCACAGCACCTGCTCCACGTCCGGCCCGCCCTCTACTGGTGTAAACCTGAAATGTACAATAATAATAACCATTTATTAACCCCCGACGAAAGAGGGGTGTTATATGTTTAGGGCGTGTATGTACCCGTGTCTGTCTGTGGCATCGTAGCTCCCAAACGAATGGACTGATTTTGATGCGTTTTTTTTTCAGTTTAAAAGTTGATGTGATCGAGATGGTTTATAGAAACAAGGGGGGGGTTAGGATCGTAGCTCCCAAACGACCTATTTTGATGCGTATTTTTTTCAGTTTAAAAGCTGATGTGATCGAGATGGTTTATAGAAACAAGGGGGGGGGGGTTAGGATCGTAGCTCCCAAACGACCTATTTTGATGCGTATTTTTTTCAGTTTAAAAGCTGATGTGATCGAGATGGTTTATAGAAACAAGGGGGGGTTAGGATCGTAGCTCCCAAACGACCTATTTTGATGCGTATTTTTTTTCAGTTTAAAAGCTGATGTGATCGAGATGGTTTATAGAAACAAGGGGGGGTTAGGATCGTAGCTCCCAAACGACCTATTTTGATGCGTATTTTTTTCAGTTTAAAAGCTGATGTGATCGAGATGGTTTATAGAAACAAGGGGGGTTAGGATCGTAGATCCCAAACGACCTATTTTGATGCGTTTTTTTTCTGTTTGAAAGCTGTGTTCGAGATGGCTATTAGCTATAATGAAGGGATCAAGGGTAATGTAAATTTTTAATTTGTTTTTGTTTATTGAAGTGCTTTTATACCGCCAAAGAAACTACCATACTCGATGTGGTACAAAAAAAAACATTTTTCATCTTCACTTTTCATGTACCTGGCCAAACATAGGTCGACTCAACTCGTGTGGATTTCTCATAGAGCGACCGTAAACCTATCAATATGTGTGAACCCTAACCTCGCGATTCAAATTAAAAAAAAAAAAAAACGATTTTTTGGGTCAAATGACCCAAAGTCCTAAGTAAGCGAATTCAACGCAAACGCGGTGCGGCGCGGAGAGATGCAAATATCGCGCGATCCAACTCGAAACGGGAACGCTGTTCTGTGTGAACGGGGCCGTCGCGCGATCCGCCCGTCCAGTTGCCATTTACTGCCAATCGCGTAAATTATCAAACCAACTGATCGCGTTCGCTTCGCGCCGACTCGCATGCGTGCGCTGATGCAAAATTATGCCTGCCTCCCGCACGATCCGATTTGGTAATCTTTCGTTGCACCCCTGTAGCGTCGCGGGTGATACTTGTGTAAAAGTCGGAACTACGGTAAATCCTAAGATATTCAAGGAAAACCTAAGATTTATTAAGTCTTAATGGTAAAAATTCGAACAGTTCTGTGATCTTCGTTCATTTAGAACTTTTACCACCATTAATTTGGTAAATCTTAAAAAAAAATGATAATAAAAAATAAAACTGGTAAAAGCCGATAAAATCGTTTTTAAATAACTATGGCTTTTACAGCGGTATATACAGTAGTCGCAGCCAACCAATCAATATATTTGTGAAGTTAGGCTCTGTGAACGATTGTGCAGGTACTGCTGTGGGGATAAAACAGCATAAAGTAAGAGCAAGATAGAATATGCGAAAAACGTAAGCGAGTAAGCGAGGCAGTTATACAAAGCTGTCTTCACCTTCAACATTGGGATTGCGCGCAGTTTGCGCTGCGACTAGCAGACAACTTCTAAGACACATACTTCCGCTGCGACTACTGTATATAGTTATTCTATAGTATTGCAACAGAATCACTTACCAAACCTGTGAATAGAGCAGGTATATAGAGGCCAGCTGCGTGGTGAGCACGAGGGCGACCTGCATGGTCAGCGGGACGATGCTGGTGAGTGCCACCAGCGACACCGGCGGTGACTGCTTGGTGAGCGTGGGCCCGGGGCAGGCGCGCCCGAGGGACAGCGCTAGCAGGGTCGTCAGCACCAAGTCAATATACAGGAACTGGTTGTTGCCGAGGATAGAGTAGAACTGTAAAAATGTGAAAATAATTCATTAAACTATAAAGTCAATTTCAAATTTATTTGGAACTGGTTCTTGTCGAGGATAAAGTAGAACTGTCAAAATGTGAAAATAATTCTTTAAACTATAAAGTCAATTTCAAATTTATTTGGAACTGGTTGTTGCCGAGGATAAAGTAGAACTGTCAAAATGTGAAAATAATTCTTTAAACTATAAAGTCAATTTCAAATTTATTTGGAACTGGTTCTTGCCGAAGATAAAGTAGAACTGTCAAAATGTGAAAATAATTCTTTAAACTATAAAGTCAATTTCAAATTTATTTGGAACTGGTTGTTGCCGAGGATAAAGTAGAACTGTCAAAATGTGAAAATAATTCTTTAAACTATAAAGTCAATTTCAAATTTATTTGGAACTGGTTGTTGCCGAGGATAAAGTAGAACTGTCAAAATGTGAAAATAATTCTTTAAACTATAAAGTCGACTTCAAATTGATTTACTCTGTAAAATACATAACAAATTTTGGTGAAATTAGTATGGGACCAAACTAGAAGACCATAATTTAAATTAGAAAATCAGGTGGGGCTGTGTCGTGGCACACGGCCGTTGGTTTTAACGTGAAACGTCTATGTCACGTCAGTTTACTAAGCGTGCCTTGGCAGCTTTGAGACGCTCCCGATACCGCCTCGCTCGCTCGGCGCCGGACGTTAGGGTACCCATGCGTGGCCTATAACCCCCCTCTTTTCGAAGATAACCGTGATTTATATTTTTTCGTGACGGACTCGTGTCTCCATTGATGGCCCCCCTCGGAGAGACATCAGTATTTTCAGTCCTGGTATCTCCCCTAGCCCAAGGGAGATATCAGAACTTATTTTAAATAATATTTTTAGTATTTATGTACTGTAACATTAATTTGCGCTGCACATTTTCAAAATTTACAAAACAATGTAATACTTGACAGGGGATACAGGAGTACTTGCTCAAAATATTATTATAAAAGTAAGTTCTGATATCTCCCCGGCCTGGTGGAGACATCAGGATTTTTTAAATACTGATTTCTCCACCAGGCCGGGGAAATCAGGGGAGACACGAGTCCGGCACCTTTTTTTTGCTGGATCTTGCCTTGCACCGGCCGACGCCGACATATTAAATTTTCATATATTTTATTTTACACTTCTGGATTAGTTTTAACTATAGATGTTGTCTAAATTATAATTATTTTTATTTGAATCGATTAGTCCAAATAAATTGTATAAATACACGAAAGAATCAACGTACTATCACGCATGAGTAGTAAATTACACTGAATAGAATGGAGTGGGAGCGCCGGTTTCGGTCAATCTACGCAGTGCTCCTCCCCCACCGCATAGATAATTACACTGAATAGAATGGAGTGGGAGCGCCGGTTTCGGTCAATCTACGCAGTGCTCCTCCCCCACCGCATAGATAATTACACTGAATAGAATGGAGTGGGAGCGCCGGTTTCGGTCAATCTACGCAGTGCTCCTCCCCCACCGCATAGATAATTACACTGAATAGAATGGAGTGGGAGCGCCGGTTTCGGTCAATCTACGCAGTGCTCCTCCCCCACCGCATAGATAATTACACTGAATAGAATGGAGTGGGAGCGCCGGTTTCGGTCAATCTACGCAGTGCTCCTCCCCCACCACATAGATAATTACACTGAATAGAATGGAGTGGGAGCGCCGGTTTCGGTCAATCTACGCAGTGCTCCTCCCCCACCGCATAGATAATTACACTGAATAGAATGGAGTGGGAGCGCCGGTTTCGGTCAATCTACGCAGTGCTCCTCCCCCACCGCATAGATAATTACACTGAATAGAATGGAGTGGGAGCGCCGGTTTCGGTCAATCTACGCAGTGCTCCTCCCCCACCGCATAGATAATTACACTGAATAGAATGGAGTGGGAGCGCCGGTTTCGGTCAATCTACGCAGTGCTCCTCCCCCACCGCATAGATAATTACACTGAATAGAATGGAGTGGGAGCGCCGGTTTCGGTCAATCTACGCAGTGCTCCTCCCCCACCGCATAGATAATTACACTGAATAGAATGGAGTGGGAGCGCCGGTTTCGGTCAATCTACGCAGTGCTCCTCCCCCACCGCATAGATAATTACACTGAATAGAATGGAGTGGGAGCGCCGGTTTCGGTCAATCTACGCAGTGCTCCTCCCCCACCGCATAGATAATTACACTGAATAGAATGGAGTGGGAGCGCCGGTTTCGGTCAATCTACGCAGTGCTCCTCCCCCACCGCATAGATAATTACACTGAATAGAATGGAGTGGGAGCGCCGGTTTCGGTCAATCTACGCAGTGCTCCTCCCCCACCGCATAGATAATTACACTGAATAGAATGGAGTGGGAGCGCCGGTTTCGGTCAATCTACGCAGTGCTCCTCCCCCACCGCATAGATAATTACACTGAATAGAATGGAGTGGGAGCGCCGGTTTCGGTCAATCTACGCAGTGCTCCTCCCCCACCGCATAGATAATTACACTGAATAGAATGGAGTGGGAGCGCCGGTTTCGGTCAATCTACGCAGTGCTCCTCCCCCACCGCATAGATAATTACACTGAATAGAATGGAGTGGGAGCGCCGGTTTCGGTCAATCTACGCAGTGCTCCTCCCCCACCGCATAGATAATTATACTGAATAGAATGGAGTGGGAGCGCCGGTTTCGGTCAATCTACGCAGTGCTCCTCCCCCACCGCATAGATAATTACACTGAATAGAATGGAGTGGGAGCGCCGGTTTCGGTCAATCTACGCAGTGCTCCTCCCCCACCGCATAGATAATTACACTGAATAGAATGGAGTGGGAGCGCCGGTTTCGGTCAATCTACGCAGTGCTCCTCCCCCACCGCATAGATAATTACACTGAATAGAATGGAGTGGGAGCGCCGGTTTCGGTCAATCTACGCAGTGCTCCTCCCCCACCGCATAGATAATTACACTGAATAGAATGGAGTGGGAGCGCCGGTTTCGGTCAATCTACGCAGTGCTCCTCCCCCACCGCATAGATAATTACACTGAATAGAATGGAGTGGGAGCGCCGGTTTCGGTCAATCTACGCAGTGCTCCTCCCCCACCGCATAGATAATTACACTGAATAGAATGGAGTGGGAGCGCCGGTTTCGGTCAATCTACGCAGTGCTCCTCCCCCACCGCATAGATAATTACACTGAATAGAATGGAGTGGGAGCGCCGGTTTCGGTCAATCTACGCAGTGCTCCTCCCCCACCGCATAGATAATTACACTGAATAGAATGGAGTGGGAGCGCCGGTTTCGGTCAATGTACGCAGTGCTCCTCCCCCACCGCATAGATAATTACACTGAATAGAATGGAGTGGGAGCGCCGGTTTCGGTCAATCTACGCAGTGCTCCTCCCCCACCGCATAGATAATTACACTGAATAGAATGGAGTGGGAGCGCCGGTTTCGGTCAATCTACGCAGTGCTCCTCCCCCACCGCATAGATAATTACACTGAATAGAATGGAGTGGGAGCGCCGGTTTCGGTCATTCTACGCAGTGCTCCTCCCCCACCGCATAGATAATTACACTGAATAGAATGGAGTGGGAGCGCCGGTTTCGGTCAATCTACGCAGTGCTCCTCCCCCACCGCATAGATAATTACACTGAATAGAATGGAGTGGGAGCGCCGGTTTCGGTCAATCTACGCAGTGCTCCTCCCCCACCGCATAGATAATTACACTGAATAGAATGGAGTGGGAGCGCCGGTTTCGGTCAATCTACGCAGTGCTCCTCCCCCACCGCATAGATAATTACACTGAATAGAATGGAGTGGGAGCGCCGGTTTCGGTCATTCTACGCAGTGCTCCTCCCCCACCGCATAGATAATTACACTGAATAGAATGGAGTGGGAGCGCCGGTTTCGGTCAATCTACGCAGTGCTCCTCCCCCACCGCATAGATAATTACACTGAATAGAATGGAGTGGGAGCGCCGGTTTCGGTCAATCTACGCAGTGCTCCTCCCCCACCGCATAGATAATTACACTGAATAGAATGGAGTGGGAGCGCCGGTTTCGGTCATTCTACGCAGTGCTCCTCCCCCACCGCATAGATAATTACACTGAATAGAATGGAGTGGGAGCGCCGGTTTCGGTCATTCTACGCAGTGCTCCTCCCCCACCGCATAGATAATTACACTGAATAGAATGGAGTGGGAGCGCCGGTTTCGGTCAATCTACGCAGTGCTCCTCCCCCACCGCATAGATAATTACACTGAATAGAATGGAGTGGGAGCGCCGGTTTCGGTCAATCTACGCAGTGCTCCTCCCCCACCGCATAGATAATTACACTGAATAGAATGGAGTGGGAGCGCCGGTTTCGGTCATTCTACGCAGTGCTCCTCCCCCACCGCATAGATAATTACACTGAATAGAATGGAGTGGGAGCGCCGGTTTCGGTCATTCTACGCAGTGCTCCTCCCCCACCGCATAGATAATTACACTGAATAGAATGGAGTGGGAGCGCCGGTTTCGGTCAATCTACGCAGTGCTCCTCCCCCACCGCATAGATAATTACACTGAATAGAATGGAGTGGGAGCGCCGGTTTCGGTCATTCTACGCAGTGCTCCTCCCCCACCGCATAGATAATTACACTGAATAGAATGGAGTGGGAGCGCCGGTTTCGGTCAATCTACGCAGTGCTCCTCCCCCACCGCATAGATAATTACACTGAATAGAATGGAGTGGGAGCGCCGGTTTCGGTCATTCTACGCAGTGCTCCTCCCCCACCGCATAGATAATTACACTGAATAGAATGGAGTGGGAGCGCCGGTTTCGGTCATTCTACGCAGTGCTCCTCCCCCACCGCATAGATAATTACACTGAATAGAATGGAGTGGGAGCGCCGGTTTCGGTCAATCTACGCAGTGCTCCTCCCCCACCGCATAGATAATTACACTGAATAGAATGGAGTGGGAGCGCCGGTTTCGGTCATTCTACGCAGTGCTCCTCCCCCACCGCATAGATAATTACACTGAATAGAATGGAGTGGGAGCGCCGGTTTCGGTCATTCTACGCAGTGCTCCTCCCCCACCGCATAGATAATTACACTGAATAGAATGGAGTGGGAGCGCCGGTTTCGGTCAATCTACGCAGTGCTCCTCCCCCACCGCATAGATAATTACACTGAATAGAATGGAGTGGGAGCGCCGGTTTCGGTCATTCTACGCAGTGCTCCTCCCCCACCGCATAGATAATTACACTGAATAGAATGGAGTGGGAGCGCCGGTTTCGGTCATTCTACGCAGTGCTCCTCCCCCACCGCATAGATAATTACACTGAATAGAATGGAGTGGGAGCGCCGGTTTCGGTCATTCTACGCAGTGCTCCTCCCCCACCGCATAGATAATTAATTTTTACTATGGAACGAATTCGACTTCTCGAGGTCCAATAGATAAAATCTCGATAGACAATTGACTTTTCTCGATAGAAACCGCCATGCCAGCCATGCTGGACAGGCTAGTTACTGTAAAGTACTCACGTTATAAAGGATGAGAATAGAGAAGAACTGTATAAGCGAGTAGAGAGCCATGTACTTGAAGATGGCAAACGACGTGCTGAGCGCGCAGCGACCTTCCAGTACCAGCAACTTCACGCACAGGATGTTCTGCTCTTGAGACGTGAACGGCGCCGCCACTGGAAAACAAAAAATATACGAGATAATAACTATTTTACACGACTGCCCAAAAAAGTAGTGTAATGTTTTCAGGCTTCATTCATATATTTATGCATGTGAGTTTCTTTGTTCCACCATCACTTTCAAATGCCGAGCCGATTTGGATGTATCGTTAGAATCCTTACATTATCCCGAGTGACATATTATAGAACGTGCCCCTGAATAGCCTCATAAGTACGCAGCAGGTTTGTTTCGATTAAGCATTTAAATTAATTTACGTGTGCAATGGTTGAATACCTAGTATTTAAAATTCCCATACAAAGATATATATTTGAAATTAGCGACAACCCTAAATGTTTGTTTACCATCTATCTTGTGACCTGTACTAAAAGTTTTTTATACCTATCTCAGGCACCTGCTCCTCACAAAGGAAGGGTTATTTTGTTACTCTTGTCTGATCGCAATTAATGTGTAATTAACCGTCTGTGAGGAAAATAAATAAATATGAAACAAGATTTATTACGTCGCAAAAAAATGATGTACATACATCTGCAGGTTCAGTTTACTAGGCCTCTCCTCACTTGGAAAGACTTGGTGGAAAGACCCCGTTGAGTGGAGACCTTAAAACTTCTGACATTCGATTGACTCTGCGTAGTAGACTCCCGATGCGCAAGGTATCTCAACCAAACTTAACAACACACAAATTCAAGGTCAAGGTTCGGTGCAACCAAGGAAGTTCTATGTACTTACGTACAACTAGAATAGTACATACAACTTCCTTGGGTGACTTTATTGTTTTTTCCCAGCTGACCTACTTACTATGTAGTATGATTTATTCTGTGCTACTAGGTTTTGATGAACACTGTACCTGTAATGATCTTTAAAAGTAAATTAATGAAATGAATTCAATGAAAAAAGAAAAACTTCGAAATCGCAAAAGTCGTTGAACTAACGTTATTCGCCATAACGCGAGGAATACGCCACCCCGGTACTTGATAGGTAATTATGTTACATTCTGTATAGGCAACTTTTTTTCAGGGTTCAGCACTACCTCAAACGATAAACAAACTGCAGTGAATTACTCCCACGATGTAAACGCAGAGCGCGCTGCAGTCGTTGGCGCCGTCGCCGCACATGCCCATCACCCAGCCCTGGTTCTGTATTGTACCTGAGGCGTCAGCTTCAGACAACGAGATCCCGACGTGCGCCGCCTTGAGCGCGCCGCAGTCGTAGGCGCCGTCGCCGCACATGCCCATCACCCAGCCCTAGTTCTGTATTGTACCTGAGGCGTCAGCTTCAGACAACGAGATCCCGACGTGCGCCGCCTTGAGCGCACCGCAGTCGTTGGCGCCGTCGCCGCACATGCCCATCACCCAGCCCTGGTTCTGTATTGTACCTGAGGCGTCAGCTTCAGACAACGAGATCCCGACGTGCGCCGCCTTGAGCGCGCCGCAGTCGTTGGCGCCGTCGCCACACATGCCCATCACCCAGCCCTGGTAAAGTATTGTACCTGAGGCGTCAGCTTCAGACAACGAAATCCCGACGTGCGCCGCCTTGAGCGCACCGCAGTCGTTGGCGCCGTCGCCGCACATGCCCACCACCCAGCCTTGGTTCTGGATCGCCGTGATGAGCTGAGTCTTCTGGTCCGGCCCGAACCGACCGTACACTACACCTGCGGCAATAATACAATAATTGATTAGGCATGACAATTTTGATTGCTTGGCTTTCGGCGATAAGACCAATTGGTGTGCTTATTTTTATCAGACTGGACAAAGCAAAGGACCGGTAATGTGTTCATCAGCATATGTATGATTGTTCCTTCGTGGCACTATACAATATGGACACAAGACTCGGAGACTTTAACAGCGTATTATGCACTTTATTTTATCAAAGAAAAAAATAAAAGAGGGGGTGTAGCCCCACCACCTATTAATGCCAGCTATTTCACTTTTTGAAGTGTAAAAAATATTTAATTGTCTTTAATAATTAATATCTACGGAAGTAGAGGCTTTCCAGACATAAAAATAACTTTTTAAGAGTGAAAATAATACTTTTTCAGATATTAAAAATATTTACACATCATGACAAAAAATATGGTTCATGTGTAAATTAGTGCCAAAAATAAGGTATATTTTTAGATTTTCTAATCTATTGCAAAAACAAAACTGTTTACACTTAGTCATTTTATGCTCTAAAATGATAGCTTATGATCAGTTCTAGCTAACAAACTAATGTTTTGTTTATGTTCCTTCCCAACTCCAGTAGGCCAAGCACAAATTTTTCAAACATTCGTATCGCATGCGTACCGTGTGTATAATATCCAAGCCTTAGGGTCGCGTGATCGAGGTAGGTGAAATAAAAACACCGTTTGCTATTGACACAAGGTTCTGTATATTCGAAATTGGCGGCTAAAAGTATGGCCCGGTGGTCTCGTAACACAACGCTTGCGTGTTTTAGCGACCTCCAGCGCCATCTAGTTCACTTTGGCGTGAAACTAACTTTTACATTCAACACCGTGTTTACCAGAGCAAGACGATAGTCGCCATCACAACACCTTGCGTACGACTAGCGTCCTTACGTTAGTGACGTATTTCTAATGTAAATAAGGATGGGCTCGGTTGAACGAAAGCCGGCCAAATTGAATGAACAAAGAACGAATAGTTTGTTTGAAAACCTAATAATATAATGTATGTTCTGTGAAAACGCCTTTTTTTACAAATTTTCTATGAACGACATTTCTTTCGTTGACAACAGGGTTGCCAGAATGTTACTTTGTTAACATTTTACGTTACTTTTGACCCCCTCATGTTACTTTCATGTTACACGACTTAAAATGTTACTTTTACGTAACTTTTACGACTAAAATATATATATATTCAAAGGACATGGCCAGTTCCTGCCTAGAATGTACTTTGACTGTAAAAACTGTTTTGTTGTTAAAATTCACAAAAATAAAATAAAAGTTATGGCTTGTGTTATGTATCTCTAGAACTCCAGGCTTTAAAGGGCTGCTAATAAAAGTAATTAAATTGTTCTATCTATGTCTTACGTTCCGTTCAACAAAATATATGTACGATGATAAATAAACTTCTATATGACAAATGTATCAATAATTAAAGTGAATGCACCAAATGTTTATTCAAAATGCATTTTGTATATTGCAACATTTTTCTATTTCATTATTTGTTTGATATTTCATTTATACAAATAATACAATACGATTTCGCACTTTCACTTAGCAAAAACGGACCACGAGAAATGTCAGACATCTATGATATCACAAAATGTCATGTCACTTGTGAATGGTTGGTCCATTGGTTCCGATGCACTTGCATTCGTGTGTACTGTACCATTTAATTCTGAGCTTGTTATTGCATTCTACAACCGACGACCTTGGCCTTCTCCCGGACTGATTTCTTCGACAAATTCGAGATATTATTATTTACTATTCGAGAGTGATTAGGTATCTAATAGACAAGCGTGCTACACAAGGGGAGTCGACCCTGGGATTGCAGGATTTCTCACATGGTAATGAGGAGGCAGATAATCCGAAGTACTTATCCAATACAAAAGTTACATCCCATTAGAATGAGTATTTTGATATTGTCTCTCGAGAAAATTAATATGGTACAGAACAATGCAAAGTGAGCCTCCTCGTATACCATGGTGTGCCGATATGAAGTTGAGTAGGAAACTAATTGTGATTACTCATAGATTGCACTCGACATATGCCTTTATACACTTAATAATATAATAAAAACAACAGCCCCAACTGTGATCTAAGTGGTATTTCGAAAGATGTCTACCATTTTCTGATGGAATGAATAAGTCTGGAGTGCACCTACGAGAGGAATTATTTAAGGTGGTAAATGTAAACCAACTTGATGTGGGTCTGTTCCAGAGCATCTTAGCTGCGCAAACATCTGGCACAGCAGGGATGCTCTATCAGTCCACATATAGTTTGGTCAAAAGCGGTTAGAAACTAGTGTGTATACTATGAGCCTGACATTTTCGTTGGACGACTAAAAATCCACTAAAATAAACGGACAACAAAACTGTACCCCTGGTGGTACGGTGAGTCTTTTAAAGTTAAACCATACCACTAATAAGTACCTAACTAGCTATTTCCCTACTTTTGGAGAAATTAGTCAAAGGGAGAAAGGCCATCCCTTTCTCCAAGCACCAATTATTATTAAATAGGTACCTACAACAAATATACCAGTAACTAGATTTATTTGCCTTATTGTACCTAGAAAAAAGAATGAAAGAGATTGGAAGTTTCTTTTCAATAAATTTGTTTATTTAAATAATAATAATATAGCCTTTTATTTAGATCTATTATTTACATAGTATAAAGATTATAATAGATGAGAATTAAGAATGTTGTTGTATATCTACTAGTTTCTTCTTTTCTGTAGATCTATTTGCCATTCGGCAAAGGCCTCCGCCAACCTTTTCCATTCATGTCTTTCCTGAGCCACTCTGTTCCACATCACTCCTGCCGTTTGTCTGTCCGCTTGTCTGATGTTGTCATGCACAGAAAAGGTGGGATGGGATTTCAATAATAGTTCTGATTTAATACATATATTCTTTATTAAATCAATGGTTTTATTTCTCTAGTGTTCTATAGTCATGTACAAGTGATAATTTAGGTAGCAGTGACCACAAGTAGGCGAAGCGAAGGCCCTGTCACTTGTAACAGTGCAGTGCAAAACTGATTTAGATTATTTCTTGTACCTCATTACCATTTTCTTTTAAAATGTTAGGAGGCGATGAGACTGATTAGTTTGCTTGTTCTTCTGATTCGGTTATGTTAAAATCCATGAATATGTTCAGACCTTTCTCCTTTTGATTAATATCACAGCTAATATCTCTGAAAGTAGATACATAGTAGTTAGGCTAGGTACTATCGCAGTTAAAAAATCACCTAAATTGCTATGTTTAGGTACTTGTTACTTTTTAATAGTGTAGCATTGATTCAACTAAAAGAGTGTTAATAACTTTTTGATGATAAAACTCTTAAATTTAAACGCCCCGCATGCTGCAACATTTGACGGGTTAATTTTAAAGTTGACATATAATTTAATGACCTGCTCGGTCAGCAGATATGAACCCATAGAGGTAGGTAGTATAAAGCAGTAAGCATAATTCAATATCTTTGTATGAGGTTATAAGGTTTCCTATATTTATTGTAGACAACTTGAGCTTAGAGAAATGATTATGAGTACTGGCATATCTTGAGTGACCGTTTTTGTATTGATAAAAACACGATGCTCTACACAAAGATCTTGAATTATATATTATACACAACAGCCATTTGCTATGCTTCACTCGTTTGTTTAGCGGTGTGGAATCCGTCTTGTTTTAAACATTCTTGGTACCTAGAATTAAGAATGAAAAAAATATTATTTTTTTGCTTTCTTTCACTTTCTTCTTCTTGTTTTCAATTTATCTTGTAGTATTTAAATAATAAGTCGCCCCCCATTCCGTTTTCAGTATCTAAAACAGTTTTTATGCATATAAAATACACAAGTTTTATAGGCAATAACATAACCTCAACATATGATCAATATCTACTTAGTTGAAACATAGGGCTACCAAAAATGTTATTTAACTTAGGTACCTATATAACAAACTATAAAATACTAGAATTAAACAATATTATTGTCTTGTCTTTAACATTCTTGGTACCTAGGTAGGTACTTACTAAAAATATGATATTTATCTTCACATTTTATCGCTTTCTTCTTCCTGTTTTCAATTTATCTTGTAGCAAATTAAATAATAAGAGGCCCCCCATTCCATTCCATTTTGAGCATATAAAACAGTTTTTATAAGTTTAAAACACACAAGTTTTCTAGTAGCATAACCTCGACTTTTGCTCAGTAACATGGTCATTAATATGTTCATATTAGAAATATAGGGCCACAAAAACTGTTATTTAACTTATGTGGCTACATAAAAAACTATAAAATACTAGAATTAAACAATATTATCGTAATTCAATACCTTACGCAAGTATTTTCAATGACAAAATCTACGTGAATAAATTTGCGTACGTTCACCGTAGCTTGACGTGAGCCAGCCTGCGTGCTCATGTCAAAAAAATATTCGTGATCGCTGTTTTGATACAAAATGTTACGATACTAGGTTACGATACGAAGGCGATACGCAGGCGACACGATAGTATTTCTGCTGCCGAAATTAAGGCTGATTAACGCCCGGTAGAGGCGCTTATCAAATCTCATACAAATGGTTACGCTAACGATACGAACACTTTCTCGCAAATATTCGTGATTGGCCTACTGGATTTCTTTACAGAATTAATAGTAAAAATAATATTTTTTACTGTGCATATTGTTTAGGTACTAAGAATTACATCGTCTGTTCAATAGCCTCCCCACTAAGATTCCCTGTCTCGGGGCGACTATTTTCTTTCCAGGTGAAACAATAATATAATATGACTAATAAGCACATGGTACATTTGTAGACATTTATATAATTATACATTACTCATTCATTTTTTTTGAATAAAGCTAGTCAGTAGTAAATACAAAGAAAAATATACATTTCATATTTATACACAAAATTTAGAAAAGCACCAACGTAAACAAATATTTTAATATTCGTTCATTATGTTATGTATCCATATTAATATGTATGTATGAAAATATACTGTTAAATAATATAAGAATCTCTTCCGTCTCATTGTAGTTTTTATCCCTAATCCATGTTGCAACTTTATTTATACATTTTTTTGAGCCAAAAAATAGGTATTTATATCTTTTTTAAATCTTTTTTTAAGATAGGGTCCCAAATACATAAGAAAACTGTGTGCTAGCTGCATCCCGCAGCATGCGAGGCATGCATAGTTTTCATATAACCCATAATGCTGCGGGGCGCGACTAGTTTCCATATAACCCACAATGCTGTGGGGCGCGATTAGTTTGCACATAACCCACAATGCTGCGGGGCGCGGCTAGTTTCCATATAACCCACAATGCTGCGGGGCGCGACTAGTTTCCATATAACCCACAATGCTGCGGGGCGTGACTAGTTTCCATATAACCCACAATGTAGCGGGGCGCGACTAGTTTCCATATAACCCACAATGTTGCGGGGCGCGACTAGTTTCCATATAACCCACAATGCTGCGGGGCGTGACTAGTTTCCATATAACCCACAATGTTGCGGGGCGCGACTAGTTTCCATATAACCCACAATGTTGCCGGGCGCGACTAGTTTCCATATAACCCACAATGTTGCGGCCGCAGCTAGTTCCATATAATATAACCCACATAATTAATGAATAGTACAAGACACCGCGCAGCTACCAAGCTACGAGCAATTGAACTTACCTTTGTTCAGAATTGTATTCACGATGTCGGGATGCTTCACCCGTAATACTGTCCACGTCTTGCCATCCATCGCGTACACGAAATCCATTCCTAGCTTTGGAGGCCCACCCTCGCCGACAACCTACACAAAATGTTCATGAATAATCATTCAATAAGTTACACATTTATTATGAAATATAAATAATGTACTGATAATTTCAAAAGAAAATTCTAGGCAAAGGTATAATGTATACTTTTAATAAAGCAGTAAGTTACAAAAAGTCTATGCAAAATAGATAAAATCAGCCATTGAACAAGAATATTACATAAAAAATTGTGGATCAATGTACCAATTGAAATGTGGTTTTCACTGTTTTTGAGTGTAAATCTGGTATACTTTGTATCTCAATCCGATGAGTTGAAGCCGAACAATATTTAAAATACGATTTGACAGCAATAGACAATTCTTTACACGACTGCCCAAAAAAAGGAGTGTATTGTTTTTAGCATTCATGTATGTATGTTTGTATGTAGGCGTGTGTAAATCAGATCTGAACCGGTTCAAATATTCAGATCATAGTGACCTGATCTGTTGAGCTGCAGGTCAACTGCAAAACAGACGACTCACGGCTCGCGCTTGAGGCAATGGTATTGTAAGTCAATTTGAGCTGTTTATGTGTGGTTAGTCTGATTCGTTTTGTTGTTCGCGGCTCGCGCGGCTCTCTCAGCTCGCAAGTCTTTGTTGATGCAATGGTATTGTAGTACTAAATTTGAGCTGTTTATCTGTGGTTAGTCTGATTCGTTTTGTTTGTTGTGAGCTGGCGTATATAGGTCCGCGCCACGAAAGTGCTGTTTGTTGGTTTTATTTATGAAAGTGAAAATTTTAGAGCTTGTAACTTTCAAAGACGTATTTCGTGGCGCGAACCAGACTCTCTATAAAACACAAAAATAAAGTAAGTTCTATTAAGTTGGTACTCTTAAATAAATTACAATGCGTAAATAAATACTAAACAATACTTCTAATATTTTTATTTTATTGTTATGGGTAGGTAGGTAAGTTCCTTCGTAACTTAACATTGCATGAGATCATATTTTCTTAAACTATATTATTAAGAAATTACCTACAGTGAAAAAAGTAAAGTTAAATTACTAATAAGAATGAAAGAGTGAAAGAGATGAAAGATGGCAGGGAAAAAACCTGTTTGAACTGTACGGTACACAGATCGAGTGATTTATGTCGCTAACCACAACGAGTCACAGTATAGCGGATCACGGATGTACAAATTGATCTGATCTGTGTGCCGGCTCGCAGCTCTAGCTCAAATACTTGAACTGTGATCTGATCTGTGAGCCGGCTCGCAGCTCTAGCTCAAATACTTGAACTGTGATCTGATCTGTGTGCCGGCTCGCAGCTCTAGCTCAAATACTTGAACTGTGATCTGATCTGTGAGCCGGCTCGCAGCTCTAGCTCAAATACTTGAACTGTGATCTGATCTGTGAGCCGGCTCGCAGCTCTAGCTCAAATACTTGAACTGTGATCTGATCTGTGTGCCGGCTCGCAGCTCTAGCTCAAATACTTGAACTGTGATCTGATCTGTGTGCCGGCTCGCAGCTCTAGCTCAAATACTTGAACTGTGATCTGATCTGCAGATCACGATTATCTCTTGAGTTACCCATTGTCTATTTGTATGTGAGTTTCTTTATTCCACCATAACTTTTAAATGCCTGAATAGATTTAGACGTATGGGGTATCGTTAGAATCCTTACATCCCCAGAGAAACAGCGGCCATATCTTTTTTGAAAACTTTCTATATGGCGGCAGTATGGCACCGTTTTAAAATTCGAAGCACATTCCAACAGTATATAATTTATGGGCAAAAGCTCTTTTTTGGCAGGGCAGGCGTGTTTTTTTTTTAGCTTTTAAGCTAGTTATTTACGACATGCTAAAATAAATGTTATATTCTTGTTCAGTGCCTGAGCTACTCAAAGATAGGAGGTAAAACAACCTGAAAAAATAAGGAGACGGAGAGATACAATTTAGGATATTGATTACATACCTCCATATAAATAGGTGGTTTGGCGTCATTCGAACCTTGCCCGACTGTCACCATTACAATTTTCTGATGCGGCTGCACCATGTAGCACCCTCGGGCCACCGACATAGCCGTCATCAGATTGTCACCTACAATAAAGAAAAATAATTACAAAAATGAAAACAAATACTTCTCCATTTAACTCAAAAGGCTGTTACGGCATGATTGAATTGCAAACTTACTTGTAGAATAGTTTATACATTTTATCTAAATATATTTAAACGATAAGAAATACGCTGCTTAAGGCCAGGCTCCAAGGTTACATTTTCCCACTCCCCACTCCTCTGCCACCTCCCCTACTCTGCCACCCGCCACCCGCAATTAGCACTGAAGTGCCTGCGTAACAAGGTTGAATTTATATATATACTAGCTTTCCCGCCCGTGACTTCGTACGCGCGGACTACAATTTATCGCGTAAAAATATGTTCGTCTAGGATATTAAAAACCAATGCAAAAGTAGGTATAGCACCAATGCTCTTGATGTTTTTTGACAGACTTGTTATTTCGTTTCCATGGCAACCACAGACCATTCTGTGATGGCAACCGTTCCTTACAGTGAGTAAGCAACATTTTCTAGTTTTCCAGTGGAAACTTCCAATGTTACGGGATAAAGGTATCCTATGTTTTATTTTTCGTCAGCCTATACGAGATCAGAATGGCTCTCAAACAGCTTAAGAGCAACAAGGCACCAGGGGAGGACGGAATAACGACAGAGCTACTGAAAGCGGGTGGAACACCGGTACTTAAAGTCCTTCAGAAGCTGTTTAACTCCGTCATCCTCGAGGGTATTACGCCAGAGGCGTGGCACAGGAGCGTAGTGTTACAAAGCGGTTATAACCGGTATTCCAGTACAAGTTACGTTGCTTTGGCGCACAGGATGATCAAGTGGTTATGAAAGGTGATAAAACCCTTTTGAAGAATTATAGGGCCATTTCGCTGCTGAGCCACGTCTATAAGCTTTTTCGAGAGTTGTTACAAACCGTCTCGCTCGTAGGTTTGACGACTTTCAGCCTCCCGAACAAGCTGGATTCCGGAAAGGCTTTAGTACCGTAGACCACATCCATACGCTCCGGCAGATTATACAGAAGACCGAAGAGTATAATCGGCCACTATGTCTAGCGTTTGTGGACTACGAGAATTCCTTTGATTCAGTCGAGACCTGGGCAGTGCTACAGTCATTACAGCGGTGCCAGATTGATTACCGGTACATCGAAGTGTTGAAGTGTTTGTACAGCAAGGCCACCATGACAGTTCGTCTTCAGGATCAGAGCACGAATTCTATCCAGCTGCAAAAAGGGGTGAGACAGATAGACGTTATTTCTCCGAAACTGTTCACCTCTGCACTGGAAGATATATTCAAGCTTCTGAACTGGAACGAATTTGGTGTTAACATCAATGGCAAATACATCACTCACCTTCGATTTGCTGATGATATAGTCATCATGGCTGAAACCCTGGAAGACCTAAGCACAATACTCAGTGACCTCAATATTGTTTTCCAGCAGGTGGGTCTTAAAATGAACATGGGCAAGACGAACATCATGTCAAATGCCCATGTCGCCGGTTTATGTAGGGAACGATATTATCGAAGCTGTTGATCACTATGTCTACTTGGGTCAGACGATTCAACTGGGTAGATCCAACTTCGACAAAGAGGTCAACCGACGAATCCAACTCGGATGGGCAGCGTTCAGGAAATTACGCCATATCTTCTCGTCGCAGATACCGCAGAGCCTCAAGACGAAAGTCTATAATCAGTGCGTGTTGCCAGTGATGACATACGGCACTGAGACGTGGTCGCTAACTATTGGTCTCATACACAAGCTCAGAGTTGTGCAGCGTGCAATGGAGAGAGCTATGTGTTCGCGACGACACTAAACAACTTAAGACCTAGAACATAAGTGAATAGATTAAGTTTAGCTATAGTTTGTACATACGTTTTTTTACACAATAATAAATGCCGATTTGGGGTTGTTTGATTGGTAGGGTCTACGAGAGCAAAAAATAAGGTAATACAGACGACAAAAACATTAAGAATTAAAGGCTAAAATAGGATTACAAAGACAGAGAGGGAGCGACGTGCGAGCGAGAGACACTGCTTGCCACTCCCACCGCCCGCGCTGCGGCCGACCGCCGCGAGACAACAGTGCGAATCAACCGCATAAATACAGGAACATTTTAGCCCGAAATTCAGGATAGTCTTTCTTGGTGTGTACGGACGAAAACAGCAACAAGTCGCTGAAAGTGTATTCAAAGAAATTTCCTGAGGAAATTTTTGCGGATCGCGCCCACAGCTCCGTTGCTGTGGAGGTGAAAGTCGCGCGCAAGTGAACACCGGGAGGGAGCAGCAGGCATGTTCCCCACGCAGGTCTAGTACTCGACGAGGAACGACTGCGTGGGGTCCGACACTGCGACCCTTCCAGAGGTCACACACCTCGAGTAACCGAGTAACTGAGTAAACGACCACAGTAACCACTGTAACCGCCTATGATGAACCCGAAACCCGGATCATCATCAAAAGGCCCTTTTCAGGGCCAAAGTAGCCTGGAAAAACAAGACGCCAAAAGAAAGTCAAACGCGAAACGAGAGAGTATCGCGGCCAAAGTCTCGCCCGAAGAATGCGCGACATCTCTGTCCCCTGCCGAAGGGCTCTCCCCGAGAGGATTATATGAGCGTGATATCCTCACACTCACCCGTCTTCACGAAGGCGGTGTCCTCTCGGGGGGAATGCTTCGGTGGATGTCACTGTATGTGCGCATTGAAGAGGCTGAGCTCGGAGGCAAGGACCTCACCATAGACGATCGAGTAGCGCTCGAATTCGCCGCACGAGCGATTGTCACGCTACCACCAGTCGGAGAATTCACGTTCCCGACACGTCGCAAAACGCCGCCACAACCGCCAAAGGACGGAGGACTCAAGCGTCTGCGCACCCGCTCTCTCTCTGCTAGCCCAACGCAAAGAGAAAAGCGAGCGAGGGACCGGAGCCCCCGCCGGCTAGTAGAAGAAACGCCTAGGCGAACGCTTCGTGCAGAACCGAAACCCTGCAAAGCCGCCACTAGCTCCGCAAATGCGGAAATCCCGATCGGCATGAAGCCGAAAAAGCTGACTAGTACGTTCGCACAGGCAGCGCGAGTCGAGCAGACCGCAGCGCCAGAGCCATTAAATCAAGCGAAACCGCAGCCGCAACGTACTGCGAAAGCTCCGCCCGGTAGAGCACCGGTGGGAGGAGCCATGCAAGCTCCGCCCGGTAGAGCTCCCGGTAGATCAGCATCGGATGCAAATGCAAATGCATTCGACGATCTGCAGCAACCAACCGACGACTTGCAGCAACCTCTCAAAAGGCAAGAGCCGCGATATCCCCCTCTAATCGTGGAGAAAATAGAAAATTGGACGAATCACTTTAAAATACTCGCCAATAAACTAGGAAGACCACCGAACGGACGCCCATATGGACAGGGCATTCGCTTCACTCCCACTGACGCAACAGAGTACAGGCTGATTCAGAACTATTAGCTAAACAGAGAAAATTAGCTGGTTTTCGTATTCGCTACCAGCGGAAAGGAGTTTGAAAGTCGCAATCCGCGGTCTGCCGGCCGACACGGAGGTGTCAGAAATCCAAACAGCTCTGGAGGAAAAGGGATACACACCAGAGTATGTCAAACACATAAAGGGACGCCAAGGAAGACCAGGATGTATCTTCTACGTACTCCTGAAGAGAACATCAAACCTGACGCCAAACATCTACCAGGAAACGGAGCTCCTTATGATGCCAGGCGTGGTCTTTGAAATGTGGCGTGCCAAGAGAGGACCTGCACAGTGCCACAAGTGCCAGAAGTTCCGCCACAGTTCGCATAACTGTCACCGCGATCAGGCATGCGTTCGCTGTGGAGAACCACATCTGGCAAGAGACTGCCCCCGCCCTAGAGAGGAACCGGCCACATGCGCAAACTGCGGAGGAGCACATCCCGCAAACTTCGCGTCCTGTCCGATTTTCAAAAAAGAAACCAGAAACAAAAGAGCGGGAACACTGGCTGTTACCATCTCTAACCGGAGAGGTACAGCCCCAGTCATCCCAGCAATGGTGGAGGAAGAACCGAATGCCCAGTCCCTTATGGCACCGGCAAACCCACCTAAGATGGCTGGCACAAGAAGAGGAAAAAGAGGAGGAAAAAAGAAACCAGCACCACCACAAGCGGCCCAGGTACTGGAAAGTATCGGAAAGGGCCAGACACGACCTGCAAAGGCCCAAACGGCAGCTGCACAACAACCAGATGCCCTGGGAAGGACAATTGACGTCCCCAAGGGCATCTTAGAGGCGGTCCAGTCAGGCACGGACGCGGAGACCGCAGTGCTTAGAGGATTGATGAATATTCTCTCAAATGGGCGTTCTTAGAGTGGTATACTGGAACGCCCAAACGCTCGCGAGGAAGAGAAAACTGCTGGCCTTCTTCCTACGCGAGCAAAACATCGAAATACTACTGGCCAGCGAGACGCATGCTAAAAACAGAAAACTATAAAATCCCGAACTACTTCGTCTACAGAAAAGACGAAATTACGCCGGAAGGGAGAGCCTATAGGGGGCTCGCAGTGATGGTCCACCGAAGGGTAGTCCACCAACTCATAGCGCCCAAAGAATATAATTCCATATACGCACTGGGTGTGCTCATTGACGTTGACGGTCAACACCAACGAATATTTGCAGCGTACAAAGCCCCAAATGATACGCTCATACCAGAAGAGATCAGGAAACTGGTAAAATCCGAAATCCCAACGATTGTTGCCGGTGACCTAAACGTGAAACATACGCACTGGAATTCAAGCAAAGTGAGCAGCCAAGGTGGACGCCTATTCCAAGACTCGGTGGACCACCACTACGAGGTAACTGGTCCGGACGAACCAACCCACTACCAACCAAACGGAGAAGGCGATGTGATTGACATCGTCGTGCACCAAGGACTAAGAACAATGCCAACGCTTACAGTGCTACCAGACCTACCATCAGACCACAGACCTGTACTGATGGTATTCAAAGAGCTCCCCTGCAGAATAACCATTCCCAGAAGGAGAATAAAGACCTGTTGGGAGAAGTTCGAAAAGAAGTCAAAAACACTATCAACACATTTCCGATTGAGAAGCCCGAGGACGTGGACAGGGCAACGGAAGAGCTGACCACAACGATCCAAACCTCCCTCGCAGCATCATCACACACCAGCGCACCGGGAGAGCGTTCCGACCCCCTCCCGACGCGGATTCGGAACTTAATACGTGAGAAAAGGGAGGAGAGGAAATTGTGGCAGCAGTCGCGCTGCCCAACCGCGAAGAAAAGGCTAAACACGCTTGTTGAGCCACTGATGGACAAAAATGGGCACCCAAGATTCCTAGCCGCAGATCGAGCAGAAATCTTTGCGGACCATCTAGAAACTCTGTTCAAACCAAACCCCACAGAAAACGTAGAACACGTGGAGACTGTTGAAAAGCACATGGAAGATTACTTCTCAGCGTCACGCCCCGCAGATGAGAAGCAAATCTTCTTTTCACCAGGAAGAGTGAGAAGGCAGATCTTAAAGCTACCATCAAAGAAGGCCCCAGGACTCGACTGCATAACCAACGAGACACTGAAGCACCTGCCGACTAAGGCCGTGGCAGCTTTAACCCGCATCTACAACGGGATAATGCGGTCCGGCCATTTCCCCCTTTGCTGGAAGACTGGCAAAGTGATAATGCTACCGAAGCCCGGAAAGGACACGAAAAAGGCGGAAAGCTATAGGCCGATCACCCTGTTAAGCACTCTGTCCAAGTTGTTTGAGAGGCTCTTGCTGCCGCACATACTTGAACATATCAAGCCGCGCGAGGAACAGTACGGATTCAGGGCCGAACATTCCACAACACTGCAGGCAACAAGGATTATAAACGATATGACAATAAGCTACAATAAAAAATAATACGTTGCAGCGATACTACTCGATATGGAAAAAGCCTTCGACAGGGTATGGCATGAGGGACTGTTGTACAAACTGTCGAAGGCTCCAGCACCCCGGAAAATCGTGGATATAATTGCCACCTTTCTACGTGACCGCAAATTCCAAGTTGCAGTGGAAGGAGACGTACTTTCATCAACAAGATCGGTTAAAGCTGGAGTACCGCAGGGAAGCTGCCTCTCCCCAATCTGCTACTCATGGTACACAAATGATATCCCGCTGATAGGGCAGGCGAAATTAGCGCTGTACGCAGATGATACAGCCTACTACGCATCCTCCTTCAAAACGGAACTAGCCGTAAAGAAGGTTCAACCCACACTAGATGCCCTGCCAGAATGGCTGGACAAATGGAGATTATCGGTTAATGTGAATAAAACCCAAGCCATCCTGACAGGGAGCTCAAATCTGCCAACAAAACTGAAGTTAAAAGGGATAGATATCCCCTGGCAAGAAGCCGTAACATACCTGGGCATCCAAATAGACAGACGTCTAAACTTCAACAAACATATCCAAGCCACAATAGGAAAAGTTAAGGGAGCCCGTGTAAAGCTTAATCCGATCCTACTGTCCACGTTACCACTCCGGACTAAGACGATGATATATAAGGCCTACATCAGATCACGTCTTACGTATGCAGCACCGGCGTGGTACGCTTTTGCATCCACTACAAACAAAAAGAAACTGCAGGCACAAGAAAACAAATGCCTAAGGGCAATAGTCAAGGCACCGAGATTCGTTAGAAACGATACGGTGGCACGAGGCCTACAAATGGAGAACTTGGAGTCCTTCGTAAGAAGGCTCAGTACAAATATGTTCAGAAAAGCGGACGAATCACGCTATGACCATATTAGAGGCAAAGCACCTCTGCACGCGCGGCCACCGGATAACAAAAGAAGACGCCAGACGAGGCCATACCCCCGCGAACTCGTTACACGGGACGAAACAGATGCCGATACCCAAAACAAAAATGAACCGGAGAAGACGAAGAAGAGAATGGTAGGACGGCCAGAGGTCGCCGTCGTGGTCGCCGATCGGCTCGCCGGGCAGGGCCTTGATCGCCCCGACATAAGGTTACCCTCTGACCGATCCACCAGAGAAAGCCACATAAACAAAAAGCCCGAAAGGGCCGAGAAGACAATGGCAATTAAGCCAATCAAATAGACCCACCTGCAGATGCAGGTCGGAGAACAGCCAGAGGAAGGGGGCTAAGCCCCGAAACCTCTTTTCCCTGCACCCTCCGGTGCAAGATGACCACTCGTCGTCCGAAATTCATTCCATCGCCAGCAGCCGTCGAGTAAACATCTCTACTAGAACTCGCTCTCAAGACCTCTCCAGTCAAGAACAACCCAGGGTCGGAACCCTGAACCAAGGCGACTTTTCTTCATCAACCCAGTGCCCGTTCCATCGACCAAACGAGCGCCATCACTTTCCGACTTCCGCCTCAGCTATACAGTCCACTAATCGACTGGTGGCTGGCCGAGCGGTGGCGCTCAGGAACACTATGCTCGGTGTTTCACTACGTGATAGAATCAGAAATGAGGAAATCCGTAGAAGAACGAAGGTTACCGACATAGTTCTCAGAGTTTGCAAGTTGAAGTGGCAATGGGCAGGCCATATAGTTCGCAGAACCGACAACCACTGGGGAATAAAGTTTCTTGAATGGCGACCACGAACAAGCAAGCGAAGTGTGAGGAGACCCCCACACGATGGACCGACGACATTGTAGCCATCGCAGGTAGTCGGTGGATGCAGGTGGCACAAGATCGCTCGTCATGGCGCTCTTTGGGGGAGGCCTATGTTCAGCAGTGGACTTCTAAAGGCTGACATGATGATGTTTTATTCCAGGGTATAAGCTATCTCCATTCTAAATTTCATCAAAATCCGTCCAGCCGTTATCGCGTGAAAGCTCCCCAAACAAACAAACAAACAGACAACGTTTCACTTTTATATATTGGTATGTGTTCCGGCGCACCACTAATATTTTCACATCACTAACTTTGACGGCTGACTGACAGCTGTCATCGCGGGGATTCCCGCACATTCTGCGGATTCATGAAAACAACAAGTGAGTGGTGCGTGTACTAAAAACTAATAACAACTGCGATCTGTGGATAGTGCTTAATTATATAATCAAATTTGGAGTCAGATCAAAATATATAACCCAAACACCGCCAGATAGTGTACAATATGGATATATATAATGTATTTATTTATTCATCAAGTTGACAATGGTAAGCTTACAGTATAAAACCAAAACAAATCTGTTTATCTATTTTATCTTATGTAAATCTTTAAAAATAAATTCCAATTTGTAATCAAATTGTCATTAAGAATATCTACATTTTGGAACTCGTGCGTAAAAACATTTGAAATTGACAACAGTCTATGATTTGGCGCATTGCGGGCGTCAGCAGTTCGCGCGGCGGGACACGAGAACACCTGATGACGGCGACGGCTCCCGGCGCGAGCGAACTTATTTGGGACATATAAACCAAGAGTACCTAGATCGGATTATTGACGCAGTATTTGGCAGTAGTGGATGGCTAGAAGTAATTTACGCCTATACTCCAATGTATCTACTCCGATCATTCCTGAGACGAATAGAATAGGGAAGGGAAAAGGTACGGCTAATATTCGTATATACGTTTATAGACGTACCAGGCGAAGCTTCTCTATCATCAAAGTGTACTTAGTCTCACTCGGAATATCGCGAGCGCTGTTTGAACACACAATTTAGCTCGGAACCAAATGATGTAAGTCTCAAAAGTTATTTATTTTATTGGCTAATAATTTAGTTTATTTTGGAGATAAATTAAGTAGAAAAATGAAAATATTACTAGTAAATACTACTACTACTAGTTTTTGATAAGAAAATGTATCGAATGAAATTCTGTTAATCGTGTGTTTGTCTTATTAAGACATATGTGTTAAGTTTCACATTTATCAGGTTTGTGGTTGACCCAGCATATTTATAGAAAAAAAACCCCTAAAAAGCAGAGCCTGGTCTTAACTTTGCTCCTCGGCTCGGCGACAATGACTTTTCCAAGCTATGTGTAATTTCATATTCATATTTATTTTTTAGTTATGTCTGTTTCTATCACTCCGTGCTTCGGAGGTAACGTGAAGCTGTCATTCCCGGCGGCTGTTATAATAACAGCCGGCTTAACGACTGCTAATCAATCATTGATAATCAATAATTGATTAGCAGTGGTTAAGCCACGTAAGGCATCTCGAGATCGTAGTTCCCAAACGAATGGACCGATTTTGATGCGTATTTTTTCTGTTTGAAAGCTGACGTGTTTAAGATGGTTCTTAGCTATAATTGTTCGGGGGTTATATATTTTTTAATTTGGACTTTTATTTTGTTTGATATAATTAGTGTTATTTTACAAACCTGTAAACATAATCTGCCTAATGTTAGCCTCATGCAGCTCCCGTATGACTTGAGTGGTCTCGGGCTTCAGGCTGTTTTGCAAGACTAGAAAGCCTAGGAGCACCATGTCGCACTCAAGACTTACTTGTGGTAGAATTAGAGTAAAGTTTTACAAACCTGTAACCATAATCTGCCTAATGTTAGCCTCATGCAGCTCCCGTATGACTTGAGTGGTCTCGGGCTTCAGGCTGTTTTGCAAGACTAGAAAGCCTAGGAGCACCATGTCGCACTCAAGACTTACTTGTGGTAGAATTAGAGTAAAGTTTTACAAACCTGTAACCATAATCTGCCTAATGTTAGCCTCATGCAGCTCCCGTATGACTTGAGTGGCCTCGGGCTTCAGGCTTCAGGCTATTTTGCAAGACTAGAAAGCCTAGGAGCACCATGTCGCACTCAAGACTTACTTGTGGTAGAATTAGAGTAAAGTTTTACAAACCTGTAACCATAATCTGCCTAATGTTAGCCTCATGCAGCTCCCGTATGACTTGAGTGGTCTCGGGCTTCAGGCTATTTTGCATGACTAGAAAGCCTAGGAACACCATGTCGCACTCGAGTGCCTCCCGGTGCACGCGCTGCGCGTCCACCCACTTCATGCGGCGCTCCAGCCGCTTGTACGCGAGGCTGATGACGCGGTACCCGTTCCACGTGTACTCGTTCAGGACGGAGCTGAAGTTGTCCGGCAGGGTGGCGGGCTCGCACATACCTGCAACCTTTGGGAGTTTATAATTTATAAAGTAAATACCTTCTCCCGTTACTTTTTGTAAATAATACACGCACACATCTACAATAATATTCTAGAGAGAAAAGATTACATATTATGAAAAAATAAATTAACGGTATTATTTTTTCTCTAAAAGCTACAGAACTACTACACTATTTCAGATGGACATAGGCTACTTGTTACTTCCTATTACTATATTATTTTTTACTTTATATGCTAAGTGGGATAATGTCAAAACTACGGGCGGAGCCGTAGGACAGAGCTGCTTATGAACGCCAAGCCTATAACAGCAAAAGGAGCCTTCCACGCCAAACTACGACAGTCTACAAATTGGGCAATAGATAAAGAAACGCAGAAATATTAGTGAAGTATATTTGTTTGGTGCCTTTTGGAGAGGTGAATTTAGACGTGTAGTGCCGTCGTTGGCGTGGAGAGCACTTGTATACTTGACGCCGATGTACGTCTGTCTGGGGCGATCAAAGGTTTTTTTTTATTTATACATTAAAATTTATCTTCGAATACTGAGAATTTAATATTGAACAATAAAAAATTGTTCTTTACTTGTAGATTACAGGAAAACTTATAAGAAGTCTTTGATCTTAAACTAACATAGTAAATCTCTCAATATTGTGTGATAATATATTTATTGTACGGAACCCTCTCCACGCGAGTTCAACTCTCACTTGTCCGGTTTTTTCTGCCACAAAACGCTACCTGCCACGATCTGACAGATATGACATCAGTCTCTTAGCAAACAGCGGTTATCTGATGTATCAACCTGTGGTGCACACATGGTGGTGGTGAGGATTCTTATGAGCGGTCACCCCGTGATTATGGTGTTGTAACACATCTTTCTTTGAAATTTTTGAACTAATAGATATCTTGTAGACTGTGTCTAAATATCTACGAAAGAAAAAAACATAAATTTGGAGAAACAAATTCAGTATAAGCCTCAAAAAAACTGCTTTTTCGCACGATTTTACTTGAACTTTGGCCGTTCATAATGTACTCATAAACTGTAAAAGTAAAAAAAACGTCTTCGTAGAAACCCCATACACGTAATGGAGATTATAAATGAATAACATTTATTTCACAAACTTACAAGGATTTCTCAAAAACACGTATTTCCTGGAACAAGTTTTATGAAATTTCTGCACATCTTATTTCGTTCAATGTTGTTATAATGCGGAAGTTCCAATGCTAACCGAGCGTTCAGACTCTATCTTCCTCTTTTCGCTTTGCCTCTTTTTCAAACATTTCGCTGGAGTAAACAACAAGCTTTTCGACCATGCTCGCATTGACGATAGACGGACCGGGAAGGGTCCTCTTAAAGATTAATGTGAATTTATGAAACATTAACAACGAACAAAAAAAAAACTGTAAAAATAATAATAACAAAACCCTTAGTTAAAAAATGCCATGCTCCAAAGACGTGAACCATTTCGAGAACAATACAAACCTTCTCAGGGGCACCTTTTACGAAATAAACCATCTGCGGCTGTCCGAGCACCCTGGCGATCACTCCCATGGACTGTTGGGACGACGAGAAATGGAACCGTCGCAGTAAACCAATCTGAAAACAAATTATTATAACATTAACATACAATTTCCTGCATGTTATTTTTCACCTCACAAGCTCGGAAAGATTATAAGCCGTATTCACAAACAATACTTGCTTAGGTAAAGCAGCGACACTATGCGAAGAAAGACATTTCACTAAGCGTTCGTCGTTGCGAGCCTTTTAATTCAAAAACAATACTTAGATGACTCTTTACTATGAGAATGCGTCCAATACTGCGCTCTGATTGGTCCGTGTAATATTATGTTCATTCTTCTATTTGGCACGTGTGCTGATGACATTATACCCTATACATATAATAAACCAATAGGAACGAAAAAGTATGTACAAAGATAATTAAAAAAAAGGTGTAGGATACTTAAAATAAGCTACTGAACAAGAATATAACATTTTTTAAATTCGTGTGTCTGTTTGTTTGTTCGCGCATCACGTAAAATCTACTGGACCGATTGCGGTGCGGTTTTCACTGTTGGATAGCTTAGGGTTTGACTTAAAAACTTGTACTTGGTATCTGAATCCAATGAAAAGAAGTCGAGCAATTGATAAAAACTTTTTGACGGCTGAAGGAATTTTGATCAATGTTTTGATATTGTTATTTTAGGTCTTGGAATAGTACATATGAATACTCTTAACCCAGAGAAATGACCACGCGTGCAAAGCCGCGGGTACAGCTAGTGATATATTTTAATAATTTGTGGTCGTTATTACTCAAAATTGTTTGCCAACAATTTCAACTAGAATGTTTTTGGAAAAGTTCATGTTTGTTGTACTATACAATTTCTGCATAATATTTTTGTGCGAGGTGAATGTGGCAAGTATCTATGGACATGTCTACATCATTTAAATCTAAGGATTTGTCTATTACAATATCAACCGCCAAGTAGTAAGTAGGCATTTATAGAGAAATACTGATCATAAACCTACACTATTGAATTATATTTTCATGCCCTGTTATTACTATTGCAAATAAAACCTAACTTTTTCGGCACCTCGGCACTATGCCACAGTACATATATTAAACCTGCACTACACTACTCGCGAAGTTGCTTCGACAAAGTACTGTTCGAAGTTGACCGAAGTTCGAAGTACGTACCTACACACTCGTGCAACTTCGCGAGGAGCTCAGTCGCCCGGCAGCGCCCGCACGCTCTGCATCATGGATAATGTTCGAATGGCAGCTGCTTTTGCAATGTGCACTCTTCGTATTATATCTATGTGCATATATACCACATGAAGAAAAAAAATATGAAAATGTAGATGATTGCAATGCACCGGAACAGAACTATGTTAATAGAATAAACAAGGCACAATTAATTTTAACATTACCTTTAATAATTTTTAATCACTATGATATGAAGTGAACCGAGCTTTGAAACGAGTAGTGTAGTGAGACGCTTCGTTGTAGAACTTCGGGACGCTTCGAGGCCTTTGACTCGGGTACAAAAACCAACAGCGATCGGAAGTCGCCCGAGACGAACCAAGGTTATACGAAGCGAACCGAAGTGCCCATCTACACTTTCGTATTCGCTTAACTTCGATCAACTTTGCGATTAGTGTAGTGGGCCTTTTAGTCTTTACAGAACTAATATATGTACTGTGACTATGCGTTGCTTAAAACAACTAGCTAGCTACTTTACGAATGCGCTGCTTCAAGTGAACGCACAGTGTTGTTCGGTACTCAAGTGTCGTTTATGAATAAGATTGTAGGACCCTGTGCGTTCGTGAGCACTGTGAGACCTCATAGTAACGTTTGTGAATACGGGTGATGTTTGTCATTCGAAATCTGAGTGCAAAAGTGCATTTTACCCGCTAGCGTGGAAAGAGTTTTAAAATTCGAACCTCTCTATTCAATAATTTTCTATACCGCCAGTCCACTGAAAATACATTAATACTTATTTATATTATATTATTATTCGACTCTATTTGACTCTACTCGACTACTAGATTATAATCGACTCTATTTGACTCTACTCGGCTCTATTCGACTCTACTTGACTATACTCGACTGTATTCGAATCTGTTCTACTCTATCGACTCTACTTGACTCTATTCGGCTCTATTATACTCTACTCGGCTCTATTTGACTCTACTCGACTCTATTCAACTTTACATGACTCTATTCGTCACTATTCGATTCAATTTTAGTCCCGCGACAGCTCATTTATTATTATTATTACAAACACAAAATAAATATATTATTTAAGCTGTTTTTCTTGCACCTAGCATTTTTCTCGCTGTAGTGAGGTGAAAAGTAGTGTTTCGCACGGCTGCAAAGTTATTCTGCGTCTCGTACCTTTGAATTCCTCGCTACACTCAGGATTTCTATATTTGAATACTAGAATCCTTCGCTTGCTCAGCTTTCAATAAAGTACAAACACTTTGCAGTAAAGCGCCAAAAAAACACTTTTCAGCCTTGCACAACAATAGTACATTACTGCCGCGGTCCGTAATGACTACGTTGCTGGCAGCGATGGTGATGGCCGAGAGCTTAGCTAAGTAAAGCTCGAGGCCATCATAGCGTGGCCAGCAGTGCAGTCATTGCGGACCAAGGCTTGTTATAGTGCTTTACTCAAACAATGCGAGGAATTTAAATAAAACAAGGGCTCAAATTAAAAATGTCAGTAAACCCCCTGAATAACAACAATATAAATAAGTTATTCTGGAGAGTACTACAACGCCTACAGTTTCTTTGCTCTTCTCTAAAGGGTAAGACAAAAAACAAGCATTTTAGTGATTTTATTAAATGACATACCTCGTAAGGAACCTCCATAGTGAAAGGATCGTAGTTGTCCAAATTCTGCGGATCTTCCTCTGCAGTGGCGTGCGGCTTCACTATTGCGGGCGTCAGGTTGTCGTACCGCGTATTTTCTGGACCCGGCTCCTCTAGCACCTGGAAATTAGCAACAGCGTCTTTTTATTACCCGATTACAGCAAAGCAAGGGAAGGGTAATGAATTTAACAGTCTATGTATGTATGTGAGTACGTGGATTTTCCACCACAGCGTCGCGTCGCCCCGATTGGTCCGATTTTGACAAGCGAAGTATCAATCGATTCGCCTTCAGGCGTCCTTAAGTACCACTTTTACGAGCTGCAGTAGTAAACGCTCTTGACGTTACAACTCCAGCAAAAGAGTCTACGCGACTGACCGGAGTCCGACTTACGAAAGAAGCCTCACAGTCGCGGCACTCGCGGCGCTAGTTTCCTTGTAAAAGCGAAAAATGTTTAAACGTTCAACGTTAGTTCCTCTTATCGCCGCTACTTCTTTCGTGAGACGGATTCTCAGTTTGCATGTTTTTGGTATTATGGGTCACTATTTCTACAATGGCCATCGTCAGTTAACGCTGCTGCAGTAGTTATGTCACTCACTGCCATTTTTCATCGTGAGTGGGGGGGGGGGGGGAGGGGGGGGGGGGGGGGCTGGGTTACATTATAACAATTTTCGTAGGGACTGATAATTTTTTGTTAAATAAAATATAGACACCCATGTTACTCGCTGAAAATGTAGCTTTATATACATGAAAGAATGTTTAAATCGGTTCAGTATTTTTTGAGTTAAACCATTACATTTTTTTCATCATATTCGTATTTTACTTTATGTACACAGATTTGATTTACTAGTGTTTATTTTTTAGTATCGGTCTCATAAAAACGAAACTAAAAACGGACGAACGGTAACGGATCGAAAAATAGTACGAGAAATTTTGAGACCAGTTAGAATGTTTTCGACAAACATTCAAATAAACAAAAAAAAACTGTTTACTCTAAAATTGCAAATACAATCGCTTGCTCGATGAAGGCTCTTACAACGCCATCTAGCTGGATTCAGGTGAACCAAAATGACAATGCGTTTGCTAGCAGCTGTTTTTTCTCTGTCTTTTTCATATATTTAGAAACAGACAAATGCTAAGAAGGCGCCAGCATGACGGCGTAATATCTACAGCTCCTCACGTATTGTCCATTTCTACTGAAGTAGAGTTAGCCAAACTATTAATAGAGCTATAGATTTATAGTGACGAATAGTTCCCCTAGTTGCGCTGCGCTGGATTTCATACAAAAATGTTACCATACTCGATACGCGAGTACAGATATGAGCGTTTGATTGAGCTCATAAGAGAGGTACAGGTATAGTACTAGTAGTAGTCATAGGCTATTTTTTTACCCGACTATAGCGAAACAAAGGAAGGGTTACGCATTCAAACTAAAAACTTGGTCCGATTTTGACAAGCGAGGTATCAATTCATTCGCCTTCATCGCAAGGGTGTCATAGGTTATTTAATACCCGACCGCAGTAAGGTTTTAGTTTTTGAACCTATATCTTGTTTATTGAGCTTGATCGTCAGTGCTCAGCTCTCTAATATTATATGTTTCTTATTTAAACAGTGTTTTGATATATTAACCTGATCAGGATATAACCGACACGTCATAATCAATGTTCATGACCTAACCAGGAAAATAAAAAACCTGTGAAGTTGTATTCTTCCTTAGTTTAGAATAGTCATTACGCTAGTCAGTAAACCCATCAAAGATCGCAAACGAGCATACATCTACGATTTTTTTAAATGTTGTTAGGATTAGTTTATAAGGACACAAGTTTGCTTCACTGAAAACCCTGTGCTGCTCCCGGTGGTGCTCGAAATTCTGGCATTGGTTTCAGTTTTTTCGAAAAAACTACGTTAGTATTTATTATTATTAAATTCAATTTTTACTCTTTTTCGTTTTTGAGGAAATTATGAGGCCTGGAAGCAGTTTTTTGGAATCAAATTGATAATTCAATTCTCTAAAATTCAACTCTTATGACTTTTCTGTAGAATTATTACTTACACGTAGTATACTACATGATAACTCAAAAAAATATGTTTTTTTGCTGAAAATAACGAGAACAACGATGCAACAAGTTACTTTCATATGGTAGTTCGTGTTTTCGAAGTGTCCTTGGCTAGGTGTCCCTGGTTGTTGCCATTTCTGAAAATTCTATTCGGTTATTTATTTAGGTAGTATACTTTTCTATCGACAATATTTTATGGTTCGTATAAAGTTGTTTTATTGCGTCGTTCTCGAAGTTTTGCTGTTCGTCTTTTTGCTGATTTCGGGACTGAGCCTGCCTTAACGTGTCCTCCGAAGCAGGAGCGATGTCAAGCTCGCACATGACATATTAAAAGTAATTGGTAAGGGACCGAGGAGCGAACCCGGTGTTGCTGGACTGAACTTACTAACACTCAGCTAGCAGTTTACATTTTCACGAAGCACGGGTTTTGGAACAATAAAGCACATTATAGTATAATGAATATCCAAATAATTAAACGATAAAGTATTATTGTTTTGTTTTTTATCTTTGCTTTATCGTAACTTGTGATTGTATTATGTGTCATTTAGTTCAGACAATTAGTATTTGTCATTTTGATGAATCATGTTTCTGATGTTATCGCTAAGTACCTACATCTTTGGTGTAATCTAATGCTTTCTTTTTGAAATTCAAGGAAAATAAGATAACAAATAAAATTGTGTGATAAACAGATATTGCTCAATATTTAGTACGAATATTCCAAAAAGTTGGAAGTAGGGCATGCAATTCGAGTATTCGTTTTATTCGAGTATTCGCCTCTGTTTACTATTCGAATACTTTTAGCTTAAGTATACGAGTTTTTCGAGTTTTCCGAATTTCTAGTTTTGAGGCTACAAAACAACAAGAGCAGCTGTGTGAGCAAAAGTCAAATCTCAGCAGCGCAGAAACGGCTCTAAAATGCATCGTTGAGGAATTTAATAAAAACACCGACTCTATCAACAAGCAACTGGGCCAAGAACTGTTTCGAAGAATTGATCAGCTTCGAAACATAGACTAAGCACCCTTAAATATCTGCATAACCCTACAAGATTTTACGAAGAAGCCGAAACATACAAAGAGCCTATTTTAAACCTATACAAAATGTTTTACTCCGAAGAAGCCGAAGAAGCACATATACCTGTACCTATGTCTGTAGCGACGAGTCAAAAATTAAAAACACAGAACAAGTTAGCGTTTGTGGACTATTAAGTCAACAGTTTTTAAGTCAAAATATAAGCTATCCAATAATGGAAATAGCATCACAATCGGTACATTAGTTTTATACAATACCTAGTACCACTCTTTTAAAATTAATAATTTCTTGGCTCCTACTCATCGGATTGAGATACGAAGTACACCAGTTTTTAAGTCACAACGTAAGCTATCCAACAGTGAAAATCGCATCGCAACCAGTCCAGTAGTTTTAACGTGATGAGCGAACAGACATACATTAAAAGTGTGGCACTATGTGTTGAAGGCCAGTGAACAACGACAAAATGTATTTGCTATACAAAATATTGTAAAAGTTAATTACAAAACTATGAAGGTATATTTATTATTATCTTATCTTTTTTTTATTAAAAAGGAGGGTGATATGATTTTAGCAGCGTATTTTATGTTTGTCTGTTCCGTCAGCCCTTGAACTAATTAACGGATTTCACCTTATACCATAGACAATTGCATACTACTACGTACTCTTACCCCCTTACTTATAAAAAGTTATGCAATGATTAGTAAAACTGCGCAGTACAATATTGTACTGCGCGGAATTCTTAATCATTGCATAAGTTTTTATAAGTAAGGGGGTTAGACATGCTTTTGACGAACGTAGCAATGAGAGAATTTGATTATCGCCATTTTGGCGCTGTTAGCAGCAGTTTGGCAGTAGTCAGGGTCTACAGAACTAAGGTATTGTACTAATATTTATTCTGTGACTAACGTCAATATCAATTTTAGTTCCATGGACCCTAGGTGGGGGCGTTTTGAATCAGCACAAACGAAAGTACGGCAGAGCAAATCCATATAGATCAGTGCCACGGTTTGTTTGACGTATGAGGTAGTGCTGGCCTCTGGTGTCAGAGTTTATCAAGCCGCCCGAGGGCCTCTGACATGGTTTAATGACTGCTATTAATCAATAACAGCCGGGACCGACAGCTTAACGTGCCCTCCGAAGCACGGAGCGATGGAAAACCGTACATAACTTAGAAAAGTAATTGGTGAGGAGCCTAGGATCGAACCCGGTACCGTCGGATTCTAAGATTCTAAACGCCCCGGTAAGTATCTCTAATTTAGTCTCGTTTGTTGTCGGGAAAGTTTAAAAAAAGAACGATGTGGCGTCTGTGGTACTCTACTTTAACTAATAAACTAATGGACTAAAAAATTAAATCATCGGACAATATTATTTCCAAAGTATGACGTAGAACAATATTTTCGTTTTATTAAGGCGGGTTTTACTTACAATTTAATGTAATTAATTACCTATTACTGAAAAACAAATTGATACAAACTTCACATTAGCAAGCACATTAACTAGCGTCTCCTACTAATGCTACAAAATAATTTCGTGAAAGTAGTCAAAAGAATCCTTATAAACTTACCCATTGAGTAAACTCAAACATTTTCAAATCCAACGGGTCGCCTTTCAGCTCTCCCTGGATGCTCGTAAGGGAGTGACAAGATGACAGTGCCTGCACCAACGGGCTAGTGGCTGGCAGGGAAGTGACGTCATCAACCCTTCGGCCGAACTTCTCGCCGGCCCACGCCGGTATCACCCCGTAGAAGTCTAAGCCGTCCTCGGTGAGAGTACCTGTCTGGAAGATTCCAGAATATAGGGGGCATGTTTATTAAAGTGTCAACACAAGGGAAAAAACAGGTCAAGAGCAAGTCGGACTCGCGCACCGAGGGTTCCGTACAATCTTAACTTTGCCGTTGGAAAACTGTTGTCCCCGTACACCGACATAGATCGCGGTCAGTTTAACAAAGGCAAAAAAACAGTGATGAGACAAATTTAAGATTTTCGGATCTTTTCCTTTTACTTGTGCTATAAGGCATTGCTTTTTTCCAAATTTAATAATTCTAGGTCAACGGGTATTCATTCCCACGCGAGTTTCAAAATATGCGGCATAAACGGCCGCATCTTTTGATTGCGTTGACTTAGAAGTTTTTTTCACAGCTCCATGGGATTGCAGATCTGCATATTTGATATTAATTTCAACTTGATACCTGCAGGCATTTCTGAGAAATATGACAGACCGACAGACGGACAACGAAGTGATCCTTTAAGGGTTCCTGTTTTCCTTTTGAGGTACGGAACCCTAAAAATGGAGGAAATAAGAGCCTGTGCACACGACGATTTTTCACGCGCTGATAAGCATGAAAGACATGCTGCAACCGCGACGAATTCGCAAGCCAGATACGTTAGCACACGTACAAGGTTTCAGTCACGCGTTGGTATCGCCAACACGCAGTTTGCACACGTACAAGGTTTCAGTCACGCGTTGGTATCGCCAACACGCAGTTTGCACACGTACAAGGTTTCAGTCACGCGTTGGTATCGCCAACACGCAGTTTGCACACGTACAAGGTTTCAGTCACGCGTTGGTATCGCCAACACGCAGTTTGCACACGTACAAGGTTTCAGTCACGCGTTGGTATCGCCAACACGCAGATTGCACACGTACAAGGTTTCAGTCACGCGTTGGTATCGCCAACACGCAGTTTGCACACGTACAAGGTTTCAGTCACGCGTTGGTATCGCCAACACGCAGTTTGCACACGTACAAGGTTTCAGTCACGCGTTGGTATCGCCAACACGCAGTTTGCACACGTACAAGGTTTCAGTCACGCGTTGGTATCGCCAACACGCAGTTTGCACACGTACAAGGTTTCAGTCACGCGTTGGTATCGCCAACACGCAGTTTGCACACGTACAAGGTTTCAGTCACGCGTTGGTATCGCCAACACGCAGTTTTGGCTAAGACTCAACGCGCTGATTTATCGCGTTTTAATGGATATTTTACTGTTAAAGACCGTTGGTTAATCTTAGGTTTTACATTTAAATCTTAGGATTTACTGACATTAGTAAGTAAACATATTTTTTTGAGGTTTTACCATTTGAATTTTGTGCATGCTAGGTTTTACCGGTGACGGCTGGTAAATGTTGGTTTGTTTGGATAAAGGGTTAGTATTTTTTATCATTTACCGGACCCTGATCTTAGATTTACTAAATGAATCGTGGTAAAAGTTCGCTTAGTTTTTTTTAGTCAAAATTTACCAATTGATAGGTGGTAAAAGATGAAAAAAACGATAATCACAGAATATCTTTTACTATTAACGGTTGGTAAATCTTAAGTTTTACTAGAATATCTTAAGATTTCCGTAGATCGAGCTTTTACAGTAACAGATACAAACGCAAACAACCTGGTGTACGGTCCTAATTCGGTGTAAGGAGCACGTATAAAGGTCGTCGTATGCATAGGCTTAAAAACTTGAAGATACAGGTAACAGTATATCACACTAATTCGGTGTAAGGAGCATGTATAAAGGTCGTCGTATGCATAGGCTTAAACACTTGAAGATACAGGTAACAGTATATCACACTAATTCGGTGTAAGGAGCATGTATAAAGGTCGTCGTATGCATAGGCTTAAACACTTGAAGATACAGGTAACAGTATATCACACTAATTCGGTGTAAGGAGCATGTATAAAGGTCGTCGTATGCATAGGCTTAAAAACTTGAAGATACAGGTAACAGTATATCACACTAATTCGGTGTAAGGAGCACGTATAAAGGTCGTCGTATGCATAGGCTTAAAAACTTGAAGATACAGGTAACAGTATATTACACTAATTCGGTGTAAGGAGCATGTATAAAGG
This sequence comes from Alsophila aescularia, assembly GCA_946251855.1. NCBI lineage: Eukaryota > Metazoa > Arthropoda > Insecta > Lepidoptera > Geometridae > Alsophila > Alsophila aescularia. Next base: position 40,978,646 of record OX276386.1, on the reverse strand, counting down.
TCGTCGTATGCATAGGCTTAAAAACTTGAAGATACAGGTAACAGTATATCACACTAATTTTATAATTGCTACAGTTTGTGTGCATGTATTTTCGTTACTTAATCACACTGAAACGGCTGAACGGAATTTGATGCAATTTGGTAAATACTCTGAGTCCTGGCTTAACACATATAGGTTACTTTTTATTATTACAGTCCAGGCGGGTAAAGGCACGTGGGCAGCTAGTTACTCAATAGTATAGTCGACTAAAGAAATTACCTTATCAAAGCACATGACCTGAAGTTTCCCGCCCACCACGATCCTGGGCGGCGACACGCAGAATATCTTCTTGAGCCTCAGCCTCTTCTGACTGTACACTATGCCGGCTGTCATGGCGGCGGGCAGAGCCGGCGGCACCACTATAGTGATGATGTCCAGTGTCCGCAGGACTATGGTGCCGGTCGGACTCTGGAATATTATCATTTATGAATTACGGTTTGTCCTCAACCAACAGAAAGGATAGGACACAGTTACGTTATGAATCAAAATGTCAAATAATGTTGTCATTGTTTATTGTCAGATATTTTCTATGTTATTCAAGATTGATTGTCTACAACTACTTCAAAATGGTCACAATTATTTCTGAAGTAAAATTCTCATAAATATTCTGACGGCCCCGGCTGTTTTCGATTAATAGCAGTAGTTAAGCCATGTCAGACGCCCTCGGGCGGCCTAACTGTCACCAGAGGCCAGCACAACAACAAAACAACTACATCATATTATCATTGGTCTCCGAAAATCTCCCGACTTGCCGGGACGGGTTAGGTCCCGATTATACCTAAGTTCAATTTACAAATCGGTAGTTACCTACTGTTATTTGTAAATTAATCGGTGGTAAGCTTCAATTTTAGCAAAGTAAAGTAAAGGAATAATTAAAAAAAAACAATATCATTTTTTTTATCAACATACAAAGACAGAGAGTTTGTACGTGTGTTTATTACTGTTGCACAGTTTTGAGGTTTGTTACTCCTGCACGGATGAAGTATTGAACCATCATCATCATGTCAGCCCTTAGAAGTCCACTGCTGAACATAGGCCTCCCCCAAAGAGCACCATGATGAGCAATCTTGTGCCACCTCCATCCACCGACTTCCTGCGATGTTACTTGACCATAGATAAACTAAAATCATTTCTATTCTATCCTTTGCCTTTGCTCGTCAGGTAAAGTAACTACCTATTGCTACTGGAAAATAACACAAAATATGTTTTTCATTTAGTGGTACATAAAGTAAACTTACCCCTCTATCAAGATACAGCCATATTGAGTAAATCATTCCGATGCCAGCTATGAGGAACATGAATGCCACGAACTTGACGGCGTCCGTGTAAAACTTGAAGCTCGCCGAGCTCGGGTACAGAATACTCTTTATAAGCTCTCCTTTTGACGTGTCGAAACCGGTACGTACCACTTTTGCTAGGACCTACAAGTAACAAGTAAAATTATTATAAAATACAAAAACCCAACTGCGAACAAAATTGTAGAATACGAGCTGTTAATATTATAAAGGCGAAAGTTTGTAAGTTGGTGTGTGTGTGTGTGTATATTTGTTACTTCTTCAACTACCTTGCTCGCGGGCGCCGAAGCTACCTCGCGCATATTGCGCGTGCGTGCGCGTAGCAAGCGACTGGTTAAACGGCTAAACGGATTTGAATGAAATTTATTGAGGTAGCTTATACCTTATACCTATGTGTTAAGGCTACATTTTATCCCGGAGAATGCACAGTTCCTGAGGAACGCGGGTGAAACCACCGAGCGCAGCTAGTATTTATATAAATTTAATGTTTATTTTTTACTTACATATTTTACTTTACTTTAATAGTTGTAATTGTAACATTATGCTGTAGAATTTAAATTAACATGAATAATCTAAAATTGAAAATTTTGTAAGAAGCTTAAAAGACAATAAATCGCTACTGTTTAGTTATATATAATCATTACATATTGTTGAAATGTTCAAAGACCTTCATTTTGATATATCACTCGAAGGTTCTGGTCATTTTTTGTTCCGTCGGAAATACAATATGGCAGCTGTAAGCCGCCATATTAGTTTTCTTGACACTTCATATATCCTAGCACTTTCTTGATCAAGATGAATCCAATGATACCTCATATGTCAAAATCCATCAAGCCATTTAAGCTGTAGGATGTGCCTAAGAAACGTACAAACAAACAAATATACATATAACCCAAACGCTTAACCCTCCGTGCAGTCGTGTAAAAACAATATTAACCCAAACACTTAACCCTCCGTGCAGTCGAATAAAAACAATATTAACCAGGCAATACTGGAAAGAAACGAAATGTTACCACCAACATAATCATCTTATGAACGACCAATGCGAAAATACATTATAATATATTTTGCGTGAATGTTATGTAACTACTAACCTACCTACTCAATTATATTATTTAATTTTAATGTTAATTTAGCATAGATAGGCTAAGTTTTTGTAAAATAAATAATTTGTATTTAAATGTCAAAAATGTATGTATATCCACATAGGCTCCACGAGGACACTAATGAAAGATAACTGACTCTCAACGGATTCGCAATACAACCATACAAAAAGAACTGGCAAGAAATTCAATGACTAGTTCTGAGAGGCATGCTTTCTTGGGTCATGCTGTCTACCTACTATACCTGTATTACTACTAGTCATTCATGGCTTTCAATGGTCTATAAATTATAGTTATATAATTTATAGACCATTGGCTTGTGATATAACTAGTCAGTAAAAATGGTTGCCCTGTGACACTTATATATGCACAGATGTAGCTATATGCTATCAGCCATATCCGATTTTAAAACGAGCTCGTTTTACCTAGCTAGATAAAGGAAGCTAGATTAAGGAAATATCAGTTTGTCCGGACAAGAAAATGTATCCGACTGCAACAGGATTGAGGATGACAGATTAGAGGTATTTTATGTTCCTTTTCTTTTCATTGCCTTGTTGGCAAGTATGTGACCGCAGTCTCACCGGATAGCAAGCGGTGACGCGATCGATGTTGGTGGTGGAACATGATTGCCTCAAAAGATATACCTGTTCACTTTTGAGTTAGCCTCGCAGATTGTAGTTTATCGGGAAACTAGGACGCTGGTTCTAGGGTGTGCATTTCCTTTGCAATTATAAATGTGGATGCGAATCTTTTAGTGCGGATCAGACGAATGCAAACATTATTAATTTGACAACCATAAACGGATGGGTGTATTTCCGACAGTAGGAAAGAGAGAGATAGGGGAATAGTGCAATTCCATCGCATAACGAAGAAATATCGGTGAAACGCATTTTTTGTGAGAAATATGTGGTTTTGCTTGACTTGGCTAAACTTTATGCGTACAAGCATTAAGCAACTAACTTCGGAGGATGAACTGTTCATACAATCGTAATACGGAAAGCATTTATAACTGAAGCATATTTTCCCGATATTATGATATTATTCGAATTCGGTTAGTAGATATTTATCTAGGTTCCCATCTGTATTTTTAATCAAAATACTTACCTGAAGAGAAATGTAAGCGAATTGCATGTTTGTATTCTAAATATGCAAAATGCAATATATTCATTATATTTTGTTTCATGTAAGAATTAAAAAAAAAACAATTTGAAACTTACATAAATACAGTCCGAATTCGAATAATATCGTGACAGTATGCGGAATAAATGAAACAAAAAATAATATGTTATGTTGTTGTGTTAATTATTTGTAATTAAAATATATGTAATTACTTTTGTATGGACAGTTCATCCTCCGCCGGACTCATAACCAGTTTGGTACAAAGCGATTTCTGCCTGAAATTTGGTTTGGATAAAATATTTTAGTTATATTACAGCGAGTTCCCGCAAAACGAGTCTTAATAACACATTGTTAAAGTTCATAAAGTGTACCTGATGATTGCCATAGAACCGAGTTTGTATGACATGCGTGCCAGAGAACAGCGTATGCCGTTTGTGACCTTCTGTGCAGTACGACTCGGCCGATGGGCACGGCGGCCCTTTCATCACTGGCACACTTTCACCTAAAAATAAAAACGATAAGTTTTATCTATGGAATTCAATACTTCCGGCAATCAATTAACAACTCACAATATTTTTTATCGATTTAATAGTGTTACTCGATAGTCGTAAAGGGAATATGATAAGATAAGGCATAATCCCGTAGATGCTTCGATCAAGTGCGTACATACTTTATCGAAGCGTATATGAATAATTTTGTTTGTCATACATATCAACTAATCTAAAATGACGTTTTATCATCTTATCACCAGTTCTTCGAAGATCCACTTATCTATACTTATAATATAGCAGTAAGTCACAAAAAGTCTGTACAATGAAGATAATTTAAAAAATAACCTAGCAAACATAAACATTATGCTGAGCAATATTTAAAATAAAAAGTATCTGTTTGCGCATCAATATTTTTTTCTCTCTTTTTTATTTTTTATTACGGACTAGGCAATCGTTTGACCACGATCTCACCTGATGGAAAGCGATGATGTGGTCGAAGGTGTAGCACGCTTGCCTAGTAGATACCTATCCACTCTTGACTTGAACACACCGGGGTTATAATTTACCGGAAACACTGACGAAAGCCGGGCATTCCACTCCTTTGCAGTTCTTATAATAAATGAAGAAGCGTAACGCTTTGTTCTTGTGCGAGGTATTTCAACCATGAAAGGGTGGCGCTTTGCTGATCGTCTAGTCTTACGGTGATGGAAAGGTGATGGGGGAATCAGGTTGTGCAGTTCTTGTGCACACTCTCCATAGTGAAATCTGTAGAATACCGCCAGGCTTGCTACCTCACGTCGATGCGCCAGACTTTGAAGCTTACTCTTTACCAGAGTGTCATCCCCAATGAGCCTCATAGCACGTCTCTCAATTGAATCCAAACACTCGAGCTGATACTTGGCAGAACCGTCCCAGAGATGGCAGCAGTACTCCATACAAGATCGGACTTGTGCTTGATAAAGATTCGAAAGCTGTCCCGGTGTGAAGTACCGCCTAACTAAGACAAAATACCAAGTTTTTTTTGCAGCTACCTTGGCTTTGGATTCAATATAAGACCCAAAATTCAGGTTTGATGTGAGTTCGACACCCAAAAGCTCCAAATAGTCGCCTATTGGTATTGTTACACTTTGGAAAGACGGAGATCGGTTTAGAGGACTCTTTTTACCAGTAAACAAACACGCCTGCGTTTTAGTAAAATTAAACTTAACCAGGTTAGCATCGCCCCAATCGGACACGGCTTCTAAGGCTAAATTTAAACAGTCTACCATAGCCTCTCTCTGAAACTGGACAGCGTCCCAGCTGGCTTGAGCATTGGAAGTGTATTTCTCAACCACAGTTCTGTCATCTGCATACCCAAAGGTACCGGGCTTCAGAAGGTCATTAATGTGCAGTAAAAACAGTGTAGCCGAGAGAACCGATCCCTGAGGTACACCGGCATTGATAGCCATTTGATCAGACGAGCAGCCCTCTACTACTCGAATAGCTAGTTCCCTCAAGAAATCAACTATCCAATTGCATAAGCCAACAGGTAATCCATATGAGGGAAGCTTGTTTAAAAGGCTATCGTGCCAGACCCGATCAAATGCCTTTGATATGTCAAGGGAGACGGCAAGCGCCTCACCATGCATCTCTATGGCTTCGCTCAGTACGTAAGTGGCATACGCGAGAAGATCCCCAGTAGACCGGTTTCGGCGAAATCCGTATTGCCGGTCACTGAGAAGATCATTGTCTTCAAGGTATGCCAATAGCCTAATGTTTATGACACGCTCCATACACTTACAGAGTAAGGAGGTTATCGAGATGGGACGATAATTGGCCGGATCAGCACGACTACCCTTTTTTTGTACTGGTTGTACATTGGCAAGCTTCCAGCTCTTCGGAACTTTACCTGAGTGAAGAGAGAGGCGGTACAAACGCGTTAAGATGGGAGACAATTCGGGCGCACAGTTTTTCAACACAATCGCTGGAATACCATCAGGACCACTGGCCTTGTTCACATCTAGAGCTCGAAGTGTTCTGAGAACCTCCTTCTGGCGAATGCGAATTTCGGGCATAAAAACCCCGCAATGAGGAAGGCAGGAAGGTGTCTTGCCAGAAGCATCTAGATGCGAGGCTTCTGCAAATAGAGAAGCAAATAAATTCGCTTTGTCTCCAGCAGTGTGAGCTAGTGATCCATCAGGTTTCAGCAATGGTGGCAGTGAGGGGCGGCAGAAGTTTTCTTCGACCGACTTGGCCAGGGACCAAAAAGCTTTGCTACCCGCGGGGTATGAAGCCAGTTTGGCCCCAATAAAATACTACTGGACCGATTGCGATGCGGTTTTCACGGTATTGACTTAATAGTGGGGTACTTGGTATCTCAATCCGATGATTAGAAGCCCAGCAATTGTTAGTAAGCGATCTGACGACTGAACGAAATTTGGTATTTTGTACTTTATGAGTACTTTTGGTCCTGGAATAACACATAGACTACTTTAACTCAGAGAAATAACCGTGCGGGTAAACCCGCGGGCGCAGCTACTTTGAAAATAAGTATTGACTCAAGCGCAGAGCACCAACTGTAATGACGCGTGGATGAGCGTTATTCGAAAGTACCTGTGCCCGCGTGATTATTTCATTTAAAAGTGCCATACGTGTTATTCCAGGACCAAAAGTACCTATAAAGTACAATATTATACCATATATTTTCAGAATTAGTTCCGCCGTCAAATAGTTTTTTATCGATTGCTCGACTTCTACTCATCGGATTGAGATAACAAGTACAACAGTTTTTAAGCCAAACTCTAAGCTATCTAACAGTGAATCAACGCAATCGGCCTAGTATTTTTTACGTGATATGCGAACAAACATACAATAGAATTTAAAAAAATGTTATATTCCTGTTAAGTAGCCTATTAAAATAACAATATAAAAAAACTTGTATGCACAGATTTGTTGGAACTCACCGCCCCTTCCATCCTCCTTTTATAGCTATAAACCATCTCGTTTAACCTAGCTTTCAAACATAAAAAACCACAGCTAAATCGGTTCATTTGTTTGGAAGCTACGGTTTTCACCCCCTTTTTGTGACCTCCCCTTACCCCTCCCCATATATCTAAGAACCATCTCGATCACAACAGATTTTGAACAGAAAAACCGCATCAAAATAGGTCCATTCGTTTGGGAGCTATGATCATCACCCCCCATCTCTACCCTTCCCCCATTATAGCTGAGCACCATCTCGTTTACCTCAGCTTTCAAATATAAAAATCGCAGGTAAATCGGCCCATTTGTTCGAAAGCAACGATTTTCGTCCCCTTTTTCTCACCTCCCCCCTCCCCATGTATCTAAGAACCACCTCGATCACATCAGCTTTCGAACAGAAAAAACCGCATCGTTTGGGAGCTACGATGCCACAGCAGACAGTGAAACACATCCTAAACTTATAACACCCGTCTCTTTGTTCGGGGGTTCAAAATATCTCAACTAACGCAAAACAACATTTTGTTAGGGATATTTTCGATTTCTTCAAGGACAAATATTGGTGTGAAGGTATATACGTGTTAAAGTTTTTATATAAATTCACTTGTATGTATCGATGTGTTCAATCTATGTATTTTGTATGTCCTGGAATCTTGCAATCCAAATTGCGAGCACTTCCCTGTTAGCTACCCGGCTGAAACTTTCAGGGTAGCTCACAAACCGAAAACAAAGCAGTAAAAAATGAAAAATAAAATCATAACAAGTGAAAATGCAATAGTAAAAAGTTTTTTTAAATGATACTTATTTAAAAATGTAGATATGTACCTGTAAGCATGCTCTCGTTGACTATACACGTGCCAGTGAGCAACATGGCGTCGCACGGCATCACGCAGCCGTCGGGCGGCAGCGCCAGCACATCGCCGGGCACGAGCCGGCTCGCGTTCACGACGCACTCCTCGCGGCTGCTGCGCGTCGGCCGCAGCACCGTCACCGTGAACGCGCTCGTTGAACCCGCCATCTTGTGAAGGTTGATGCTCATCTGTGGGAAATAATAACCAACGAATGATGAACAAGAAAAACATGTAAAGTACAATAAGGAGGGAAGAATACGATAACCCAATGGCCTCTGACATGGCTTAACGACTGCTATTAATCAATAACAGCCGGGACCGATAGCTTAACGTGCCATCCGAAGCACGGAGCGATGGAAAACCGCACATAACTCAGAAAAGTCATTGGTGCGGAGCCTAGATTTGAACCCGGTATCGTTGGATTCTAAATTACACTATAGAACCGTTAGGCCAAGTGAATTAGATTTTTAAAAGACACATTTAAATGTAGGGACAAAGAAATAATTTAAAAAAAATGCTCTAGTGTACTTAAAATAACCTACTCAAGATGAACAAGATCAAGTTTTTTTTATAAATGGTGTTTGTCTGTTCGTGCATCAGGTAAAAACCACTGGATCTACTGCGGTGCGGTGTTCACTGTTAGATAGCTTAGGGTTTCAATTAAATACTGGTGTAGGTACTTGGTATCTCAATCAGACGAGAAGAAGCCGAGCAATAGATAAAATTTATATGACGCCTGAACGAACTTTGGAGAATTGTCGAATAATGAACTCTAAAGGTACTTTTGGCCCTGGAACATAACACATAGGTTACTCTTAATCCTGATAAATGACCACGCGAGCAAAGCCGCGGGCATAGCTAGTAGGTTAATACAAATAATCTCACCCTCTTAGTTTGGTACAGGGCCATCATACAAGACACTGTAGACAATATGAACACGCAGGTCGCATACTGGTAGTACTCGTCCAACGACCACAGAATGATGGAGAACACTTGGAACAGGTAGAACGGGTTGAACACTTCGTCCACAAACAGGGTCCAGTAGCTTTTCACTTCTACTTCCACTGTGTTTGAGCCGTACAGCTTTATCCTGAAAGTGAAACCATATTTAGAAAGTCCCTCAAGTAATCAGATATACGGACAGATTATAGATTGCTAGTGGCTCGCCCCGGCTTCGCACGGGTTTCTCTGTACTTAACACCACACACAATTTTTTTACACGTTTTTTTCCCTAGTTTTGATTGACTAATTTGTATAGTTATATAGCCTCGTGGACTTTTTTGTGGGTAATGATGAATAATATAAACATAAATGTAGTATATTATTTTATATATCATATTTAAATTAAAGAAACAATGCAAAAGTATAGCAGCAACATGCCAGTAAGCGTAATTCAAAATCTGTGACAGCAAAGCTAGTGGTACATTTTGACAGACTTGTTATTATTTCGTTTCCACGGCAACATGTCATTCGATTCATTACAGCGAGTAATGACATTTTTACAGGCAAATTTTTGATACCTTGGGTTACATTATTGCAATTTTCTTAGGGACTCTAATTTTTTTACAAAAATAAATACTGACAATTTACATTAAATTATTATAAATAAAAAATAAAAAAAAAATAAAAAAATTAAATTTATTGTTTGTATACACAAGTCTGTATAACAAAGTGCGTCTGTCATCATAAGATCTAAGATGTCATTTGTAACTTTTTAATATTATTATCATGGTAAAATCCATAACATTGTCTTACTGACTGACTCAACATCGGTAATTACTGATAATCAAGCATTAAGTTGTCAAAATCCGTAACAATATATCGTGGCGATATCGTTAAATTTAGCATTTCATGAAATGGTTGGCCACATCATGATACATTTTTATTTTATGTTATTATCGATGACATCATGAAATCGTTTGACTAGATCAATGAATAATTAGTGTTTAACGATATGAACAGCTAAACGCACGGCTACTTCATGATATGGTCAAACATTGGTGATGTACGAAAAGTTGTTACGTTATCCACCGCTAGAGGCGCTAGGCGGTAGCGCGACTTGGCTGTGATTGGTTAGAATACTTTGTCTTCGTGTTTTGTTAGCCATGAAATCTATCTGTTTGAACACCTTTGGTACCATGAAAACCCTACATTAAAGATATTTAATGATATGGCCAAACGTGGATGAAACATCATTAAACGTTGATGTTTCAACGATATGGTAAATTTTAGCTGGCCATTTCATGATATAGAACCATTTCATGAAATTATCGACTATTTCATGAAATGAGCAATTTTATGATATCGCAAGCGATCAAGCATTATGAGTGTGGCAGTTAGTTTGATACTCATTAATTAAGTATTTAAGGTATATCAAGTATTAATTATTAATACATAATTATTAATACTTGATACACCTGTATCTTTGTCTTCGTTTGAAAGGATTACAGAAGCGTAATAACTGGATTAAAAACAGTGACAAAGCAGTCAAAAATTTGACCGCCCTACTGTTATAGCTGTCTGCTGTTCCTTTCTTTTTCATATGGTTTGAAAGTGACAACAAATCGTTTGACAGAACTTAATTAAGACTAGTTTGAGCCGACATGTCTATGTAGCCGACGTAATAGGGTATTTCATACTATACAAATAAATTATTATAATTGCCTCAAATAACAGATCCTATAACGGGTATTTTGTACCCGCCTAACGTCACACCCATTCCACCATGGCGGTTTTTTTTTTTACAGAGACAACCCATAATATTTAAATTGAAATAATACATTAATTGTCCCGAATATATTTATATTTATTTATTTTATTTTATTCCGTGTTTTTGTGAATAAACGGATAATTTCTGGTATTTTTATTCGAAAAATTATCGTATTCGCATCATAAAAAATATATGATTTATTGACTCGATATCGCCAAAATTAAACTCGTAAACAACGGCGCAGAAAAAAAGAAAATCATTTACATTGAACGCTGGCTTGTGTTTAGCCATATTCTATTTAAAATATTAAGAAAAGAATAATCATAAACTTACAATTCATTCTGCTGTCGCTTATTGATGCCAGACAAGTTTTCCATCAACAGGTTGATAGGCAGCTTCTTGTTCAGAGTAAGTACGTGTATAAAGACTCCTTGTTCCGCGTGCCAGATGTGCCGGCCGTGTCGGAACACGAAGTACCGCAGTTTGCTGTCTCTGTGACTGGATATGTTCAACTCCATTTCCTGGACAGGCTGGATTTCGAACACGCGCTTCCTGTCCGTTACTAAAACAATAAGTATTACAAAAACGGTTAAAAACGTTGTTTTTTAAATGCATTGTCATCGAGTTGTGAGCTACCATGAAAGTTTCAGCCGGATAGCTAATCGGGAAGTACTAGCAAAAACGCGAATGTTTGAGTGTTTGCTACAGCACTGATATGACTGAATGGATTTTGTTGGAATTTGGTATTTAAATACTTTAGATAGATAGATTTTTCAACTCCAAGGAATAGAAAATACTTAGAAAGTAGGTATAATGCGCGGTCTTATCGCGATCTCTTAGAGGTAACCCTTGGATGGATAGAAATTACTGAAGTAACTAGGACAGTAGGTCCTGGAATGAAACATAGGATACAAATAAATTTTGCCTGTAACCAACACTACCGCGGCCTTGATTTGTTTGACAACCAATTTTCAGTTAAACAAAGTCAGATTGATTCAGTCAGGGCTTCGCCCGCGCTCTTCAAACCAAAAGCTTTTTGTTAAGTCAGAGACTTGCCTGTTTAAAAATAAAATACATAAAATACTCACAGCCAACATATTCAGCCCTTTTCAAAGCCACATTTATGTATTTGTGCCGATGGTTGGCGGGATAGTACGATAGTGCAAAGTATGGTAAACCGCATAGCAGAACGCATATTAAATGGAAAAAGAATGCTCGTAATTTGGAATATCTATAACCATAAATGAATATGTCGTTCTCTGTGTCGTTGTTGTCCAGAGTTTGCCATTTAGCCTCGCCGATAACTTCATAGTCTGAAACAAAATTAGCATCTTGTATTTATAATAGCCACTAAATTAATACACATGATCAGCCGGTATATTACGTCAACCACTAGGGGCTGGTCACATTTGTCGAAGGACGGACAACCGCTGGAGTAGTCGTGTACGGTGGGAATAGGACGCCCACCGTGGAGTGACGAACTGCAGAAGGCGGCCGGCAGAAGGATGAGAAAAGCTGAGGATCGGGCTGTGTGGCGTTTGCTGTCCAGCATTGGCTGCATACAGGCTGATGATGACTGCTGAACATCAGCTTCCCCCATAGAACGCCAACGATAAAGATATGACGAGCGGTTGCTCACCGTTTGCATATTCGAAGTTTTGCCCTAACCACTTTTGGCAGGCGTCTTGTTGCTCATAATTTGGTGACAATAAACAGAAAAATGGTGCGTCCCATTTCTTAAATTCCCTTAGCTCATTGTCACAGCAACTACGGGATGCGAAAGGGTGGACCTACTATTTTGCTTGGCACCACACAAAAAATAATACAAGTGCCTGTAATTTAATCGTGTACCTACTGTTTCTGTTAAAAAGACAGATTTACAGTAGTCGCAGCCAATCTATATGTTTGTGAAATTAGGCTCTGTGAATGATTGCGCAGATACTGCTGTGGGGATAAAACATCATAAAGTAATATAATAGAGATAGAATATGCGAAAAACGTAAGCGAGTGAGCGAGGCAGTTATACAACGCTGTCCTAACCTTCCACATTAGGATTGCGCCTGAAAAATAGCAGTTTGCGCAGCGACTAGCAGATAATTTCTGAGACACATATTTCCGCTGCGACTGCTATACTGTGTAGGCAAGTTTTTCTTGAGTAGGGTAGAGCTAAAAGTAGTTTTATTGTTATACTATTGAGTGACGAAACGAGCAGGTCGCTCGCCCGATGGTAAGCGTCACTCATACCCATAACAATTGCTATGCCACCCAGAAGTTTAGTTGCAAAACCTTGCGCAGAACTGAACTGCGAAAGTCACCCTGTGACATGGTTTTTAAAAACCATGGGAAAATTGGCCTTTAAATATAAATGTTTGCACAATACTGCTGGTGGTTGAATATCCCCATACTTCTTCAGACGGATTCTTGTAGAATATGCTTACCAGTAGGTCATAAATGCTCAGGAAAATTAGTAATACCTATTTCCTACATAGTTTGGTACTTCCCCAGACAGATTCTTGCAGAAAAGGCTTACCTAGGTCATAAATGCTCAGGAAAATTAGTAATACCTATTTCCTACATAGTTTGGTACTTCCCCAGACAGATTCTTGCAGAAAAGGCTTACCTAGGTCATAAATGCTCAGGAAAATTAGTAATACCTATTTCCTACATAGTTTGGTACTTCCCCAGACAGATTCTTGCAGAAAAGGCTTACCTAGGTCATAAATGCTCAGGAAAATTAGTAATACCTATTTCCTACATAGTTTGGTACTTCCCCAGACAGATTCTTGCAGAAAAGGCTTACCTAGGTCATAAATGCTCAGGAAAATTAGTAATACCTATTTCCTACATAGTTTGGTACTTCCCCAGACAGATTCTTGCAGAAAAGGCTTACCTAGGTCATAAATGCTCAGGAAAATTAGTAATACCTATTTCCTACATAGTTTGGTACTTCCCCAGACAGATTCTTGCAGAAAAGGCTTACCTAGGTCATAAATGCTCAGGAAAATTAGTAATACCTATTTCCTACATAGTTTGGTACTTCCCCAGACAGATTCTTGCAGAAAAGGCTTACCTAGGTCATAAATGCTCAGGAAAATTAGTAATACCTATTTCCTACATAGTTTGGTACTTCCCCAGACAGATTCTTGCAGAAAAGGCTTACCTAGGTCATAAATGCTCAGGAAAATTAGTAATACCTATTTCCTACATAGTTTGGTACTTCCCCAGACAGATTCTTGCAGAAAAGGCTTACCTAGGTCATAAATGCTCAGGAAAATTAGTAATACCTATTTCCTACATAGTTTGGTACTTCCCCAGACAGATTCTTGCAGAAAAGGCTTACCTAGGTCATAAATGCTCAGGAAAATTAGTAATACCTATTTCCTACATAGTTTGGTACTTCCCCAGACAGATTCTTGCAGAAAAGGCTTACCTAGGTCATAAATGCTCAGGAAAATTAGTAATACCTATTTCCTACATAGTTTGGTACTTCCCCAGACAGATTCTTGCAGAAAAGGCTTACCTAGGTCATAAATGCTCAGGAAAATTAGTAATACCTATTTCCTACATAGTTTGGTACTTCCCCAGACAGATTCTTGCAGAAAAGGCTTACCTAGGTCATAAATGCTCAGGAAAATTAGTAATACCTATTTCCTACATAGTTTGGTACTTCCCCAGACAGATTCTTGCAGAAAAGGCTTACCTAGGTCATAAATGCTCAGGAAAATTAGTAATACCTATTTCCTACATAGTTTGGTACTTCCCCAGACAGATTCTTGCAGAAAAGGCTTACCTAGGTCATAAATGCTCAGGAAAATTAGTAATACCTATTTCCTACATAGTTTGGTACTTCCCCAGACAGATTCTTGCAGAAAAGGCTTACCTAGGTCATAAATGCTCAGGAAAATTAGTAATACCTATTTCCTACATAGTTTGGTACTTCCCCAGACAGATTCTTGCAGAAAAGGCTTACCTAGGTCATAAATGCTCAGGAAAATTAGTAATACCTATTTCCTACATAGTTTGGTACTTCCCCAGACAGATTCTTGCAGAAAAGGCTTACCTAGGTCATAAATGCTCAGGAAAATTAGTAATACCTATTTCCTGAATTTCCTTAGCTAGTTCTTATAGCACCCAGGGGTTCCCTGGGTGCTATAAGAAGAAGGAATGGTGACTTGCCAGCTTGCCACTCAGTAGATGGGATAAGAATTACCAATTTTGCCCACATTGGGGGCAAAGGTGTTGTCGATGACTAAAGGATGTCGAGAATTATGATGTAGCTTCACTAAACCCTATTATTAACAGTGACATTGTAGGGACTGTCTGGTTGTAGTACAATTTTGCTACACAAATAACATGAACTTGTATATGGTCAAAACTTGAATATATCCTACTAATATTATAAACGCGAAAGTTTATAAGTATGGATGGATGGATGGATGGATGGATGGATGGATGGATGGATGTTTGTTACTCTTTCACGCAAAAACTTCTGAACGGATTTGGATGAAATTTGGTATGGGGGTTTTGGTTTGTTATAATAAAGAAGTAAGTAACAAAAAGTCTGTACAAGAAAGATAAATAAAAAAATGGTCCAGGAGACTTAAAATAAGCACCTGAACAAGAATATAACGTTTTTAAAAATCGTGTCTTTGTGTTTGTTTGTTCGCGTATCACGTAACAGCTACTGGACAAATTGCGATGTGGTTTTCACTGTTGAATAGTATAGGGTTCTGTTTAAAAACTGGGGTACTTTATATCTTAATCCGATGATTAAAACCGAGCAAAAATAACATATTTAAATTTTTTTTTTTTTTTTTTTTTTTTTTTTTTTTAAATATGTTCGTTTTAGAGATAGGTAAAGATTTAAATGAGAGTTAAAATCGATAGGCACGGTTAAAGGATGTCATCAATTATAAACATTTGATGCAAAGAGACAAAGATATGCCTATATAAAGAGATGGCCTATGTCCAGCAGTGGACGGACACAGGCTTATGATGATGATGATGATGATGAATTCATTATCACAGTGAATGTGTTTAAAATTTGTCTGGCTTCAAAACAAAAACTTATTTATGGTTTAATAAACAAAACTACGTAAACTTGGGCAAAAATAAGAATGGTGTGGCGGCGTTCAAGTAAATTTTGATACTTAACTGTAGAATAGTATATCAAACTTCCATTCATAAAAAACACAAATGTACAACAAATTTTGATACTTAACTGTAGAATAGTATATCAAACTTCCATTCATAAAAAACACAAATGTACAACAAATTTTGATACTTAACTGTAGAATAGTATATCAAACTTCCATTCATAAAAAACACAAATGTACAACAAATTTTGATACTTAACTGTAGAATAGTATATCAAACTTCCATTCATAAAAAACACAAATGTACAACAAATTTTGATACTTAACTGTAGAATAGTATATCAAACTTCCATTCATAAAAAACACAAATGTACAACAAATTTTGATACTTAACTGTAGAATAGTATATCAAACTTCCATTCATAAAAAACACAAATGTGCAACAAATTGTCATGCTTTCATTTTGAATTCATGTAATAGTATTGTTGCAAACCCAAAAATAAACTGATTCTGTGCACAAACGCATTTTCTTTTCGACAACTGATGTAACCGCCAAACGTTAATGCACACCATTTTACACCGAAACACAACATCATAAAGTTCAACTTTGAAGCAAAATCAAGTGCCTCGAAATACACACGACACGAACTGATTTATTCAAGTTAGTAGATATTTTCTGCAAGAAAAATATGTTCATAACAAACAAATGTTTATCTCGTGTACTTTTGGTCACTAAAACTTGTTAAAAACGTTCAGAATTAGCTAACACTAATACTACCTACTTGCTTCACTGACTGAAAACACATAGTCCGCCACATAGTGAGTCACATAGTGCCTCAGTATTAAACCAAAATCGAGATAGTACCGACAGTTTTGAAAGAACCAGGAATCCCGATTTGGAAATTGATTCTTCAATTGTACCTATGTATAGTAGAAGAAAAAATTTAAAACTGAATAGATTTTGGAAAACCTGCATCTGGCAGGTTTCCCAGCGGTGATTTAGTATTATTTTAGCAAGTTTTACTGACCACAATTTTTATCAAAATCTATTTAGTATTAAATTTATTACATTACATATGTATAGTAGAAGAATAAATTAAAAAACTACAATATTTTTATCAAAATATATTCAGTATTAAAATTATTTTTCTACTATACTTTGTTTATATATATGAATAGATTGATAAAAATAGTGTATTTTTAAATTTATTCTTCTACTATATTTTCAGTATTATTCAGTATTATTCAGTATTAAGGTATATTGTATTATTTCAGTATTATTATTCAGTATTTAATTTATTCTTCTACTTTACATATGTATAGTAGAAGAATACACCTAGAAGAATATACCAGTGTTGTATACACCTGTAATTGATTGGTTCACCTAATCTGTATGTACCCTTATCCTAAGCTAACTATTAATGTTTTGTGAATTGTTCGTTGGTGTGTCTAAATGAATAAATAAATAAATTTAATACTGAATAGATTTTGATACAAGTAGTGTGGTCATTAAGACTTGCTAAAATAATACTAAATCACCGCTGGGAAACCTGCATCAGAGTTATAAATCAATAATATAAAATATTGAACAGTGGACAGTGTTAATAGATATAACCCCAATAACTGTAAGTATAGTAACCAAGGTTAAATAATACAGAATCAATCAGTGACCAATTGGATATACATTGGAGCATGGGCCTAAATACCATTCAATTTAACAGTGAACAAGTGAGTGAATTTTATTCGGTAAAATCAGAATGTTGGAAAAAAATGTTGTGTAATTCGATATTCATATTATATTTATTTGTAAGAATATTGTTAGTTGATGTTTACTTACAAATAGATTTAAGAACTCTTTTTTTTTAAGTTGCCTGGTAGAGATCGTTTTTAGCGATAAGGCCGCCCATAGTAACACTTCTTCTACTATTGTTCCTTTAGTTTTGTTTGTGGTGTGTTCAATAAAGAATTTATCTATCTATCTAATGTACGAAAATAAAAAAGGTGATTTTTATGAAGTTGTAGCAACTTAGAGAAAAATATTCATACAACTTTTCGTTCTTTTAGAAATAAATGCGGTAATATATAGAAACGAGCGGCAGGGTTTGAGGGGAGGGGACTGAGTGGAGGGAGGGGGGGAGGGTACCTCCTGGTACTCCTCCACCCCGCGGCGACGCTTAGTTAATGAGATATTTAAGTTTATTAAAAACAGCCTGAATCGGCTGTTTGGGAGGGGGGAAGTGGTGAGAGGGGGAGGGAGGGGAAGTGGGTGGTGAGAGGGGTAGGGAGGGGGAAGTGGGTGGTGAGAGGGGTAGGGAGGGGGAAGTGGGTGGTGAGAGGGGTAGGGAGGGGGAAGTGGGTGGTGAGAGGGGGAGGGAGGGGGGAAGTGGTGAGAGGGGAGGGAGGGGAAGTGGGTGGTGAGAGGGGGAGGGAGGGGGAAGTGGGTGGTGAGAGGGGGAGGGTGGGGAGAAGGGCTACCCCCTGGTACCCCTCCCCCCGCGGCGACGCTTAGTTTATGATATATTTGAGTTTTAGGTTTAGTAAAAAACAGCTGAAATCTGCTGTTTGGACACAGCCAAACAGCCAATTTAGGCTCTTTATTTGAAACTGTCGTAACAGTTATTAAAAATCGGCTAAATCAGCCATAAGTTAACTACAGCACTCGGCGGTCGCTGCCGCGTCACGTTCGCTTCGTTCGCTCGGCGCGCGCTATCTGTAGTCATGTTCAAACCTAACCTACCCAAGTTTTTGGGGCCATACAGCGGAAAAAAAACACATTCATCATAATTTTATTTACGGCCGAAATTTAAAGCAGCCGAAATCGTTTGTTTGGTCCACAGGTCACAGCCAAACAGCCGATTTAGGCTCTTTATTTGACTTTCTGCGTGTTTGACTTTCTGCGTGTTTGACATTCTGCGTATAATCCATTTATTTGAAACTGTCATAAGTCTATTAAAAATCGGCTATTTGGTCGCCGGTTCGGCAACCAAACTAGCCTTCCACCTCCCTCTCCTTTTTTTAAATCGTTATTATTGTGGAGTGTAAGACGCCGCGTTTCTTTGCAATAATCCCATTTAGCTCATTATTTTTAAAATCTCCATATGATATGAGATTATTCTTCAATATCAAACACATTTCTCTTTTTTTTGAGACATGATGACGCAAAAAAAAAACACAATTTAAATTAAATAACTACGATATGCACCAATGACCAGTCAACTGTCTTGATGCGCACGTGACATGGTGATGCAAAAAAGTACAATCCAAATCAAATAACAACAATATGCATCTTTGACTTGTCAACTGTCATGATGCGCACGAGACATGGTGATGCAAAAAAGTACAATCCAAATCAAATAACAACAATATGCATCTTTGACCTATCTTTGACCTGTCAACTGTCTTGATGCGCACGCGACATGGTGATGCAAAAAAGTACAATCCAAATCAAATAACAACAATATGCATCTTTGACCTATCTTTGACCTGTCAACTGTCTTGATGCGCACGCGACATGGTGATGCAAAAAAGTACAATCCAAATCAAATAACAACAATATGCATCTTTGACCTATCTTTGACCTGTCAACTGTCTTGATACGCACGCGACATGGTGATGCAAAAAAGTACAATCCAAATCAAATAACAACAATATGCATCTTTGACCTATCTTTGACCTGTCAACTGTCTTGATGCGCACGAGACATGGTGATGCAAATAACAACAATATGCATCTTTGACCTATCTTTGACCTGTCAACTGTCATGATGCGCACGCGACATGGTGATGCAAAAAAGTACAATCCAAATCAAATAACAACAATATGCATCTTTGACCTATCTTTGACCTGTCAACTGTCTTGATACGCACGCGACATGGTGATGCAAAAAAGTACAATCCAAATCAAATAACAACAATATGCATCTTTGACCTATCTTTGACCTGTCAACTGTCTTGATGCGCACGAGACATGGTGATGCAAAAAAGTACAATCCAAATCAAATAACAACAATATGCATCTTTGACCTATCTTTGACCTGCCAACTGTCATGATGCGCACGCGACATGGTGATGCAAAAAAGTACAATCCAAATCAAATAACAACAATATGCATCTTTGACCTATCTTTGACCTGTCAACTGTCTTGATGCGCACGCGACATGGTGATGCAAAAAAGTACAATCCAAATCAAATAACAACAATATGCATCTTTGACCTATCTTTGACCTGTCAACTGTCTTGATGCGCACGAGACATGGTGATGCAAAAAAGTACAATCCAAATCAAATAACAACAATATGCATCTTTGACTTGTCAACTGTCATGATGCGCACGAGACATGGTGATGCAAAAAAGTACAATCCAAATCAAATAACAACAATATGCATCTTTGACCTATCTTTGACCTGTCAACTGTCTTGATGCGCACGCGACATGGTGATGCAAAAAAGTACAATCCAAATCAAATAACAACAATATGCATCTTTGACCTATCTTTGACCTGTCAACTGTCTTGATGCGCACGCGACATGGTGATGCAAAAAAGTACAATCCAAATCAAATAACAACAATATGCATCTTTGACCTATCTTTGACCTGTCAACTGTCTTGATACGCACGCGACATGGTGATGCAAAAAAGTACAATCCAAATCAAATAACAACAATATGCATCTTTGACCTATCTTTGACCTGTCAACTGTCTTGATGCGCACGAGACATGGTGATGCAAAAAAGTACAATCCAAATCAAATAACAACAATATGCATCTTTGAACTATCTTTGACCTGTCAACTGTCATGATGCGCACGCGACATGGTGATGCAAAAAAGTACAATCCAAATCAAATAACAACAATATGCATCTTTGACCTATCTTTGACCTGTCAACTGTCTTGATACGCACGCGACATGGTGATGCAAAAAAGTACAATCCAAATCAAATAACAACAATATGCATCTTTGACCTATCTTTGACCTGTCAACTGTCTTGATGCGCACGAGACATGGTGATGCAAAAAAGTACAATCCAAATCAAATAACAACAATATGCATCTTTGACCTATCTTTGACCTGCCAACTGTCATGATGCGCACGCGACATGGTGATGCAAAAAAGTACAATCCAAATCAAATAACAACAATATGCATCTTTGACCTATCTTTGACCTGTCAACTGTCTTGATGCGCACGCGACATGGTGATGCAAAAAAGTACAATCCAAATCAAATAACAACAATATGCATCTTTGACCTATCTTTGACCTGTCAACTGTCTTGATGCGCACACGACATGGTGATGCAAAAAAGCACGATCCAAATCAAATAACAACAATATGCAGCTATGAAACCTCTCAACCCCCCACCTATCAACCAACTATCCACCTACCTCTCAACTATCTATATGCACACTTAATCAAGTGTAAAATGGCACGAGATGCGGGCGGGGTGGGAGAAAGTGCATAAGCTAATAATAAGACAATATCTTTCCTATATCACACATAAAAGAGCAAATCAACCTTCGCTACAAAGGTTTATACTGTTTACTGGGCCGGAACAGCAAACTGTTGTTGGACAATAAACTTCTTATTTATAAAAGCATAGTTAAACCAGTCTGGATGTATGGTATCCAACTGTGGGGCACCACTAGTAACTCCAACATATCTATGCTACAAAGAATGCAAAACATAATTCTGCGATCAAGAATGTGCCCTGGTACATAACTAACTCGGAAATACATGATAACCTTGAAATGAGTACAATCAAGGAAGACATCAGAAATGTCACCACTACTTATCAAGACCGACTAAGGAGGCACCAAAATATCTTGGCTGTTCAATTAACCAACCCTTGCTATGCGCCGAGACTCAAGAGAAAAAGAGTTCTTTCCCCTGAACAGGGAACAGTGCCAAATAAAATGAGGAGATGTCTCCACTGGGGGGGACACTTGCACACACCAAAACACCCTCAACAGATCTGCTAGAAGTGGTAAAAGTGAAAAAAAAAAAAACACATATCCTATTAATTATATATATCATCATTAAAATATGGTTTAATATAATGTTTTAAGTTAGTGAAAAAGTATGACAGTTGGTTCTTAAAGGTGATGAATTCTGAATGAATTCTGATGATGGCTCGTTGCTTTATCCAATGTTGTTATAACAACATGTGATGTGTTTACTTAGGTTATATAAGTACCTAAGTAAACACATCACTGGATTCCGCTGAGATCTTGCCATTTAGTTGTTATAACCGATTCGATGTTATAACCAGTGTTATCATATCCTGTTTAAACTGTATAAAATAAAATGTAGCCTATGTCAACCTGGAATAGTTTAGCGTTCTATCAGAGAGAGAATATAAAAAATGTTTTTTTTGTGTCCATGGTAAACAAATATTTAAAAAACTTTTTTTTACCTTTATACACTCACGAGCAATTAAATCGACTCAGCTCCTAAGCGCGCAATCAGAGACTTTGTTTTTCAATGTTAGTATTATTTCATTTAAAAATTTAATTATTTATCTCTGTAGTCTGGCGCATCGACGTGAGGTTGCAAGCCTGTCGGTATTCTACAGATTGCACTATGGAGAGTGTGCACAAGTACTGCACAATCTGATTCCCCCATTACCGCATTGCACCGCGTTTGCATTACCGTATGACTAGACGATCGGCAAAGCGCCATCCTTTTATGGTCGAAATACCTCGCACAAGAACAAAGCATTACACTTCTTCATTTATTATAAGAACTTCTAAGGAGTGGAATCCCTGCCCTCATCAGTGTTTCCGGTAAAATATAACCATGGTGTGTTCAAGTCAAGAGTGAATAGGTATCTACTAGGCAAGCATGCTACACCTTCGACCACATTATCGCTTTCCATCAGGTGAGGTCAAACGATTGCCTAGTCCGTAATAAAAAAAAACAATACAAAAATTATATGAAAGTAGTAATACGTAGTTAGAATGAATGCATGAAAATATTGCACTCATTGAAAGTTTTGCAACGTGAATAATTTTTCTGTAATCATTATTTGAATTCTTTAACCATTATTCTTCATATAACAATAAAAAAAGAAGTTTTTCCTTTAACAGCTTTCTTCCATATTTGTACAAAATGTTATATAATTTAATTTATCATATCTCAAAAAATACACAAATGATTTTCTTTAAAGTTATGTAAAAGTAAGAAGGTAAGCTTGCAGTGTCTATAGTTAAGCTTTTGTTGTATGTTACAAATTTTCAGATTAAAAAAAAACACGTTTGCACACTTGAGGTCTTGAGTAGATTTCATTGCCCTTATGTGTAGTATAAATGTAGATGTAGATTATTCACCATTTTATCTCTCTAATACTAGCTAAAAGGAAATTATTCTTCTTGAAGCGTGAGAGGCACAAATGTGACTACCATTTATTTCATATTACATGTGATCGGTTTGATGTAACATCATCATCACGAAGGGAATCTCTGGTAGCAGACTAGTTTTACACAATTCTTCAAAAGATGTTTGATTCAGTGGTTAAATTAAGGTTCTCTCTAGATATATACACTTAAGATTTTACATCTAGACTATAGATAGATAGATAAGTGATAACTCTTTATTGCCCAAAAACTTAATTTACAATAAGCTCGTCAAAATTAACAGAATAGTACAACTACTAAGGTCAAGTCAATCTTTATATGAAACATGGAATTTCAAAACTTTAGCAATTAACCTACGATTTACATATGATTACATTTGTTCATCATTGAAATGTGGACAACACTAACAATTAAATTTAGTAGTTGTCAACATTCAATTAGTCCTGTCACAGTGATGTCAGGACTATGAATAACTTCATCAGTTGTTCAGTCCAACTAAGCGGTAGTTGCAATGAACAACTGATGAAGTTTTAGGAATCACTAAAATTGTTTGTTTGTTGTTTGTTTGTTTGTCGTATGAGGTAGTGCTGGCCTCTGATGTCAGAGTTTGTCAGGCCGCCCGAGGGCCTCTGACATGGCTTAACGACTGCTATTAACCAATAACAGCCGGCACTGACAGCTTAACATGTCCTCCGAAGCACGGAGCGATGGAAAACCGCACATAACTTCGAAAAGTCATTGGTGCGGGAGGCTAGGTTTTGAACCCGATATCGTGGGATTCTAAATTGCACTATAGAACCATTAGGCCACCATCACTCTAATTAGGCCACCGTCGCTCTAATCACTAAAATTAATTAAATTTAGTTTAGTGAGTTGAACAACAGAATTGGTACCATTAATCATAGCTGATTTATTACCATAGAAAGTCAACAGTTATGAGTATCTTATGTTCTATAATAGTAATAGGTATGTTTCTAAACCATTTTCTGTTTTTAATAATGACTACCTGTGCTTGCGGCTTGGACCGTGTGGTCATCTCTCAGTTTTAAAAAATACCTTTTTGTTATTCCACTACCAAAAGCACATATAAAATACAAAATAACAAACATGATTAAGTCGTCAATTTTTTTTTATTGATTGCTCGGCTTCTACTGTTCGGATTGAGATACCAAGTACACCAGTTTTTAGGTCAAAACCTAAGCTATCCAACAGTGAAAATTGCATCGCAATCAGTTCAGTAGTTATTATGTGATAAGCGAACAAACAGACAAGATTTAAAAAATAATATATTCTTGTTCAGTTTCTTATTTTAGGAACCCTAGATAATTTTATAACTTTGCACAGACTTTTTGGTATAAGTATAGATAAAACAGCTACACAATAGGAGAATTTCCACTTAATGCTGTTTGG
This sequence comes from Alsophila aescularia, assembly GCA_946251855.1. Lineage (NCBI taxonomy): Eukaryota > Metazoa > Arthropoda > Insecta > Lepidoptera > Geometridae > Alsophila > Alsophila aescularia. The sequence goes on along the minus strand of OX276386.1, from coordinate 40,954,225 downwards.
TTATAATTTGTAATGAGTATGATGAATTTGGTTTAGCATTGGAGTCGAAGTGTTTGATAATAACGCAGATACACAGCTAAGTTTTGTTTTAATATCCATTCGCCAAGCTATTTATTCCAAAGATTCATCAAATCTAGGAGAGGTCACCGAATACCGAGAATAGCTACGAACTTGAAAACTATCGGTTAGGTTAAACTTGATGCGTTTTGTTTACATTATTGTCAGTGTTACACGTTTTTCTGCAATGTGAAGCACTTCTTCCTAGGTTTAATGAGTCACACAATATTTAATCAAGTGTGTAAATCATCCTTACCGCTGGTGACGATATTTTGCACGATCGGCATTCCCGTAGTATGTGACATAGATTTATTACACAAAAAACTTAAGGCATATTATTTAGGTGCTATTTATTTCTTATTTTGCCAATGCTAACTCATTGCAATGTAATAAAGGTAATTTCTTTCTTGATATGAAATCGAACAACTCACATCACACATGAATGAAATTAATAATAGACAAAACAGATGAAAAAAATGTCAATCTATTGTCAGATGAACAGAGATGCTACAACAAATAATCGACTAAGCTTTATCGATTCACTCGATTCATTCTTCTTTATAAAAGCTAGAAGTGTAAAGTGGCCCTTATCCATAGAGGAAATAATCAGTTATTACAGGGAAGGAGGGGGACAGAACCATAGTTAATACAATATTCAGAACGTGTATCTGTATCGATTTTGGCGCGAACGAAGTTGATTTACGTTTCTACACGATTTTCTAGCAACAGTTTTGCTTTCCAGTAATACGGTTAATTTGTGCTCATTAGATACAGGTTATCCTAATTTGTAAAATTTATGGCTCATCACGGTACCTTAGCCGACAAAAAGGCAGGCTATTTAGAAATCGGAGAGTTTAATTTTTCGTGGCCGGGTGAGAACGGATCTTATCACGATTTTGGCTCACTTAATTATACCTTACCATCAGGTAAACAGCTGTGTTTTGTAAAGTGATATTATGTTTATATAGAATAATATGTACGTACATATGCTAAAGTTATAAACTAAATTATTTTTAGGACCGTGGTACTGGCCTTGGTGTCCACTATGGAGGACCTCACAGCATCCATTATTTCAGGTAACTTTGTATATGTTGATAAAAAAAGCGAATTTTTATAAATGTTTTCCATATTAATTTATGTACTATAATGATTTTTATCTGTTGACATCGTGATTTATTTTATTGCAGGTTTCAAACCTTTTATTCGTGGCATCATACTGTGCACCAAGCACAAAGAAGGGTCAATTGTGGATGCATTCTATATTAATATTTGGTAAAGTATTCCCTAGGTACCTACTATCTATCATCTATCTCTCCAAAATGACTGTGCAAATAATATTAATACCACAGTACATTATACAGTCCTTACGACTATTTATGTACCTACTGTGTTAATACTAAAACAAATTAATGAAAAGACTCATTCTAATCAAATCTTTTTTTAATAATTCTCATTAAAATAATAGGTAATTTAAATAATTAATTATTATTTCTCTTAATTTTCACTCATTCTACTTAGTCCAAAAATATGTTCAATTGGTACCTCTACATGTTTTTAAGGACGCATGACTATGAACTACTTGTTATGTATAACTAGCCGTGCGCGCGGATTCACCCGTGTGAATTCACCCGCGTGGATGATGATGATGATGAATGAAAAGTTTCCTAGATTTTATTCCAGGACCAAAATTCCAGGCTTGTTTTTCATTGTAGGTATCTACATTACAATCCGTTGTGTCGTTTCAGCGTAAAGACCAGTCATACATACGTACACAGTACATACACACACTAACACATACACACACACACACACACACACACACACACACACACACACACACACCACACACACACAATACATACAAACGTCACAAACACATACTTTCGCATAAATAATATTAGTAGGATAAAACAACTTCGATACTACTTTATTGCACCTAAAATGATATAGCCCTAATATATTATAATAATTATAAGCCTATAATATTAAAGCAAGTATTTAGGTAGGTACATTATTTATTTCCATATTGTTAGCATTTCTGCTGTACTCCATCTGGGCGTGGCACGTGATCTGCGCGCCCGACGCCTTCTCGTGGAACTTCTGCTTCGTGTTCCTGAACCTCGGACAGGTGGTCTACTTGGTCTACCAGATGAGACCGGTCAAGTTCGACCCGGAGCTTGAAGAGGTCTACCATACACTGTTTGAACCTTTCAAGGTGGGTCAAATTAACATACCTAATTATGTGTTTTGTTTATAAAGGTCAGGGCCCAAGTCTACTAAAACGACTGTTCATAGATTGTTAATGAATTGTGGCAAATTATTGGCTTTTACCCCTTTTGGTATTCATTTTTATGACAGTTGGGGTTTGCTATAGAAACGAGAGGCAGGAGTGGGGGGGGGGGGGAGGTAGTGGGTTGGGCTGGGGAGGTGAAGGGGGGAAGCGTAACAGGGGTCAGCCCTCCCCTCCCCCACCACTCCACCCCACCCCTTCGTTTCTATATATTTCCCAACAGTTGTTTTAAAATTGTCAAGATAAACGAAAAAATTTAATCGAAAAAAATATATTATTATCATCAAATGAAAGCCTTTGAAGTAGAAGGCAAAAGAGAAGAAAAAAATGGGGCCCTGTTGAAATTCAAATATTTTGGTATATTGAACTACAATGACACTATCTCGTCCAAGTTATTTACAAGCGTTTTGGAAGACATCATAAAGACCTTGAATTGGAATGAGAATGGTGTTAATATTAACGGCCGATAACATGTCGCACCTGCGTTTTGCCGATGACCTCATCTTGGTGGCCGAGACCGCTGTGGATCTCCAAAGTATGCTCATTGAGCTGCATGAGGCATCTGAGAGCGTCGGTCTGAAGATGAATAAGTCCAAGACTAAAGTCATGACAAACCAACCGTCACAAAGACTTAATGTATTCGTTGATAACTGCTCTATAGAGGTAGTCAATGAATACATCTATCTAGGACAACGTTTATCTTTTGACGGGGGCTCTCAGATACAGGAGATCTCTAGGCGCGTGCAACTTGGATGGGCCGCCTTTGGAAAACTTGATGACATTCTCAAATCAAACATCCCGCAATGCCTGAAGACTAAGACATTTAACCAATGTGTCCTTCCCATTTTAACCTACGGTGCCGAAACATGGCCGCTCACAAAAGAGCAGATGTATAAAATACGAGTTGCTCAGAGAGCAATGGAGCGCGCCATGCTAGGCATCCGCCTGCTAGATCGTATACCGAACGTCGAAATTCGACGTCGTACTAAAGTCGAAGATGTAGGATAGCAAAGCTTAAATGGAGATGCAGGACACTTGGCAAGACGGGATGATCAAAGGTGGACCAAGGCGATAACGGAGTGTTGGCCTAGAGGAGCGCAGCGTTCTCAGGGCAGACCACCAGCCCGATGGTCAGACGACATTGTTAGGCACGCAGGAATAGACTGGATGAGACTTGCACAGGAACGGAACAAATGGCGTGAAAGAGAGGAGGCCTATACCCAACAGTGGGTGGATGCGGGCTGAGTAGATAGATAGATAGATAGAACTACAATGCGTGAAAGCTACTGACGCAACATTATGACTTATTGATCGCCATTATCAGAGCCAAAGAACACAATACTCTACATATAAGAAAGAGTATTTCAGAACACCAGTAAAATTTTCAAATCATGAGAAGTTTTATATTATCATTTTTTTTTGTTAGTGGTAGGTAGGTAAGGAAGAAAGGAGGACTCTTCAGCAAGAGTCCGCCTAAGGAAGTACCATCACAACTTCGCCAGAGTAGTGTAATGTATACTATAATAAAACTGTAACTGGGCTAAATCTGTACATTAAATATTTTTTGAAAATTATAATTGAGATAAACTTCAAAATCGATATAGAGTGCAAAAAGGATATTTGTTTAATTTTTGTCTGTATGTCTGTCTGTCTGTCTCTTTGAACACGCATCACGCTGAAACTACTAGACGGATTTTGATGCAACTTGGCACAATCATAGCTTATGTTATGGATTAACATTTAGAATACTTTTTATCCCGAAAAATCATGAGTTCCCGCAGGATAGGGGTTAAAAGTTATTTAAAAGAACACATATTACGCTGAAACTACTGGTCAGAGTTTGATGTAACTTGGCACAGTCAAAGTACATATTATGCATTAAAATTATATTCTTATTATCCCCAAAAAATATAGGGTTCCTGCGGGATAGGTATTTAAAGTTATGGTAATTTAAATGTAATATAAATAAAACATTAAAATGGTATCATAATTTCGACCCTCTCGCCACTATACTATCTGGTTTAGCGGGAGTATTTCTGCCTGCCAACCCAGACGTGCGTGGATCGAAATCACGTACTTATTGAAATGTTTTGTTCCATATTTTTATGCATTTTTTAACCCCCGAACAAAGAGACGGGTGTTATAAGTTTAGGGTGTGTATCACTGTGTGAGAGGGTCTGTGTGTGTGTGTGTGTGTGTGTTTGTGTGTTTGTGTGTTTGTGTGTGTGTGTGTGTGTGTGTGTGTGTGTGTGTGTTTGTGTGTGTGGCATCCTCATATAAAAGGTCCCAAACGAATGAACCGATTTTGATGCGGTTTTTTTGTTTGAAAGCTAATGTGATCGAGATGGTTCTTAGCTTAGCTATATGGAGTGAGTGGGGGGGGGGGGGTCGAGAAAGGGGGGGAGTTTCGAGAAAAAAGGGGTGAGAATCGTACCTTTCAAACGAATCGACCAATTTAGCTGCGATTTTTTATGTTTCAAAGCTGAGGTAAACAAGATTTGTCTTAGCTATAATAAAGGAGGTGGGGGAATATGGTGAAGTTCATAACTCCCAAATGAATGGACCAAATTTGATGCAGTTTTTTATGTTTTAAAAAGGATGTGATCGAGATGGTTCATCATGTTCCTTTGCTATATGCGAGGGGGGGAGGAGTTGAAAAGGGGGGGAGGAGTTGACAAAGGGGGAGGGGGGGAGTTGAAAGGGGGGGGAGTAGTTGAAGGGGGGGGGTGAGAATCGTATCTTTCAAACGAATGGATCAATTTAACTGCGGGTTTTTATGTTTCAAAGCTGAGGTAAACAAGATGGTTCTTAGCTATATAGGGCTTTATGCTCGCTACGCTTCGCTCCCGCCTTCGTCTTCTAACCTATCACGACCATGTCGGATCGCCACTGAAGGTTGTTAACACAGGTAGGTAGGTAGGTACCTATATTGGTACTTTTGGTACTGGAATAATTCATAGGATCATTATATCCCAGAAAAACTACCACGCGAGCAACGCTGCGGGCACAGCTATAGGCAATAATAACGTAAAAGTCTGTACAAAGAAGATAATTTTAAAAAATTGGTCTGAGCTACTGAACAAGAATAAAACATTTTTAAAATTCGTGTCTGTCTGTTTGTTTGTCTGTATGTTTGTTCGCGCATCACGTAAAAACTATTAGACCGATTGCGATGCAGTTTTCAGTGTTGGATAGCTTAGGGTTGACCAAGACCTAGCGTACTTGGTATCGTAATCCAATGATTAGATGCCGAGCAATCGATAAAAAACTTTTAAACGGCTGAAGGAATTTTGATCAAATGTTTATTGTAGGTCTTGGAATAGCACATAGAGTACTTTTAACCTAGAGAAATGACCACGCGAGCGAAGCCGCGGGCACAGCTAGTGTAGTATATTATTGTATATTATAGGTACTTTTGGTCCTGGAATAACACGTATGAGTAACTTTTAAATGAAATGACCACGCGGGCAAAGCCGCGCGTACAGCTAGTTATTAATATAATTTTTACGTTTTAATGGGCAATTTTTCCGACAAAATTATTGGGCATACGATGCACAAGATTTTGAAATATTTACACGACTGCCCAAAAAAAGGTGTGTTATGTTTTTAGCATTCATGTATGTACCTATGTGATATCATCCTCCCCATCCTGTGCCACATCTTAAATCATTCCATTACAGGCGGTAATTTTCCTTCAATGTGGAAGGAAGCACAAGTTGTTCCCTTGCCCAAAAAACTGAATCCTAATTCATTTTCTGAATATCGACCTATCTCTATACTTCCAGTCCTGTCCAAAGTCCTTGAACGCCTTGTTCACAATCAACTTAGCTCATTCCTCACCACTAACAATCTCCTTAATCCTTATCAATCTGGCTTTCGTCCAGGCCACAGCACAGTTACAGCTTTAGTAAAAATAACTGATGATATCCTAGGTATGTCTAGGTATGGAAAAAGGCCTTTTAACTGTACTGACTTTGCTGGACTTTAGTAATGCGTTTAATGCTGTTGACTTTGACATACTTCTTGGAATACTTTGCTCTCTTAACATATCTCCAACTGCGAATGACTGGTTTCATAGTTATTTATATGGACGACGGCAGCGGATACGCCTTGAAGAGAAATTCTCTTCATGGTGTGATACGTTAGCCGGTGTCCCTCAAGGTCCTCTCCTCTTTGCTATATTTATTCATTAAATCTCCCAAAAATTAACTTCTTCCTACCACTTATATGCAGATGATCTCCAAATTTATTCTCAATCTCCTCTTACTAATTTACCGGATGCTATTGCAACCATCAATGGCGACTTACGATACATAACCGATTGGAGCGCTACTTATGGTCTCAGTGTTAACCCAGTCAAAACTCAAGTTATAATAGTAGGTAGTTCTCGTATGATTTCTAGGATTGACTGGGTTAATCTTCCATCTGTTATTTTTGAATCTTGATCTGAATCTTGATTCCTTACAGCGATGTAGTTAAAAACCTTGGAGTCATGATTGATCGACAGTTATCATGGTGTCCACAGGTCGAGGCCTTAAGCCGCAAGTTGTTTGCATCTGCTGGCTCACTCAGAGGGCTCCGTAACTTTTTACCTACGGCTACTAAAATTGCGCTTGTACAATCTCTTGTGCTTCCTATTCTTGATTACGCTGACGCCTGCTATCTTACTGAGGACCACCTGAACAAGCTTGAGCGACTTCAAATTTTTTGTATCAGGTTTATATTTGGCTTACGCAAGTATGACCATGTCACTCAATTTTGTGTTAAGCTCAAGTGGCGCCTTCGTCGGAATACTCACATCCTTTCTCTTCTCTACACTATACTGTTTAATCCTTCCTCCCCGCGCTATCTTAAGGAATGTTTTCAATTTCTTCATTGCTCTCACATCTTAAATCTTAGGTCATCAGATAATCTTCTCCTGAAGACTTATCTACACAAGAGCTCCTATTATGACAAGTCTTTTGCTGTACAAGCGGTAAGACTGTGGAACTCTTTGCCAGTAACCATAAGGCAAGCGACATCGCTTCAATGTTTTAAAGATCGGGTCAGAAACTTTTATCATTCAACGCTATGACATGTTGCTGTATTTACTTATTTTTATGTTTAATATGTTTATGTAGTGTAATGTATTTTTGTGTTTAGGTCCTGTTTATTTTAGTATGTATTATTATTATTAGTATATATGTTTATATGTATGTATTTTTATATTATATATATATTTATATTATTTTATATATTGTACTTATGGTATTTATAAGTAATATTTTACCGTATTTATATTATAAAAATATAAATTTATTCTGTTCAGTAAATGTATACTTGCATATGCACACTATCGTTCATTAATGTTCATGTTCTCGCTTTCTAATCTAAGGTTGCCTGGAAGAGATCGCTGCTTAGTGATAAGGCCGCCGATTGTACTATTTTAAGTTCATTGTTAATGTGCCATATTTTAAGTTTCTTTAGTGCAATAAAGAGTCATCTATCTATCTATCTATGTTTGTATGTGAGTTTCTTTATTCCACCATAACTTTCAAATGCCTGAACAGATTTAGACGTATGGGGTATCGGTAGAATCCTTACATCCTTTCAATTATATTTACCTAGAAGGCGCTCACCCATTGCGTGCAGCCTAGAATGTACCGTATCACCGTAACCAATGTTTTATTACAGGGTTGCTATCTCCATTCCAAATTTCATCAAAATCCGTCCAGCCGTTTTCGCGTTAATAGTCTCCAAACAAACAAACGTTTTCACTTTTATATATTGGTGTAAATGATGTTAGAGTATAAACAACAGCAACAACAGTAAATACATACAGCATCAGTATTCCATGTTGACTTGCCGAAAGTTCGGGTACTTACTCGTACTTAGTACCTATACAGGTAAAATAATTATGAATATAATAAGTACATGTTCAGAGTTATCCGGGACTTTAAACCGGGAGCAGATAAGTACATCATCGCGTCATGTAGTTATACTAAACCTAAATTAACTGAAATTGTTGCCAGTAACGTGACTCGAGTTCTGCTGGTCTGGTATATTACAACTTTGGTGTTCTGACTATTATTTAAACAGAGAGAATAATTTTCTAATGGAAAAATTTGGATCACGGACGAGATTCCGGTGTCCTGCTCTGGAAGGTATAAAAAGTATAAGTTATAATATTGCCTCGAAATTATTAAATCATTCACTGAGCTTAGCTAGCTTAAAAGCTAAAAAAAACACGCCCAAGAAAGAACGTATGCCAATAAATTATATACTTTGGAATGTGCTTATCAAGGCCTTCAATTTGATACCCATATTGTAAAATCCGAAGTGATCTTCGACTCTCCTTGCTTCCCACCCCTAAAATACTTCAAAACCAACGTTATCACCTCGTGCTAAGGTCGGAACTCTTCGCCCAGGTATCTCGGCTCCAGTTCAAGCGCATGGTGTCTCCTGACTTCGCGGTGGTGATGTCCCTCCACGCGGGAGAGGCGTACGCTATGCAGAACCTTACGAAGACTGACCGTCTCGGCTTGCTGCTGTCCGGTAAGGTAAGACGAATTTGCTACAACGATTCTTTGGTAGAGTTTCTTCTGTAGATACTTAGAGATATGCATACATAGTTGCGCAACGCGGTTTCAGCCGCATGATTGATAATGATGATGATGATGATGAAAATAATCCTATGTGTTATTCCAGGGTATAAGCTATCTCCATCCCAAATTTCATCAAAATCCGTTCAGCGTTCGAGTGTGAAGGATGATAATGATGAAAAGTATCCTATGTGTTATTCCAGGGTATAAGCTATCTCCATCCCAAATTTCATCAAAATCCGTTCAGCGTTCGAGTGTGAAGGATGATAATGATGAAAAGTATCCTATGTGTTATTCCAGGGTATAAGCTATCTCCATCCCAAATTTCATCAAAATCCGTTCAGCGTTCGAGTGTGAAGGATGATAATGATGAAAAGTATCCTATGTGTTATTCCAGGGTATAAGCTATCTCCATCCCAAATTTCATCAAAATCCGTTCAGCGTTCGAGTGTGAAGGATGATAATGATGAAAAGTATCCTATGTGTTATTCCAGCCGTTTAAGCGTGAAGGAGTAACAATACGTGAAGGAGTAACAATACGTGAAGGAGTAACAATACGTGAAGGAGTAACAATACGTGAAGGAGTAACAATACGTGAAGGAGTAACAATACGTGAAGGAGTAACAATTGTTATTCCTTGAATCATACACAATTTCGCCTTTATAATCTTAGTGTCATGTCATGTATGCCTATATATTTTAATCACAATTATGATATAATACAAAGTTTCGCTTTTATAGTATTAGTGTGATAGGAAGTTTATTGTTTTCTTAATTATTATTTTCTTTTCGTACACATTTTACCACTGTTCATAGGGTGTTTGGATATTTATTAAATGCATATATTTTAGTGTAGAGTATACGAAAGAAGTATTTTTATTGTGAAAGCCACAGGGAATTCTGATAAAATAATACATTCTTTAATCCAACATACCGAGCTCTTTCTACCTACCCTAAGTCCGATATGATAATCAATTATATCTATGTACTTACTCGTAATGTGAATGAAAACTCACTCGCTAAAAATTAAACTTCACTCCGTTTCGGTCTCCATTTGTGGGATTCGGAATGGGAAACCGATGCACAAGCCATACATTCAACGTACGACTGATACATTTGCAGAGCTACTTGAATACCATGTTTCTAGTTACATTCGAAGAGCATACCTACTGAGATATAGCAAAAATGTGTACTGTACGTGTAAGGTTTAGAGTTCCTTGGAAAATACATGACAATTTCAAGTTAACTATTGTTTGTTTGTCGCATGAGGTAGTGCTGGTCTATGGTGTAAGAATTTGTCAGGCCGCCCGAAGGCATCTGACATGGCTTAACGACTGCTATATATCAATAACAGCCGGGACCGATAGCTTAACGTGCCCTCCGATTTTGGATTTCAATGGAAAACCGCACATAACTTAGAAAAGTCATTGGTGCGGAGCCTAGGATCGAACCCGGTATTGTTGGATTCTAAGGTGCACCATTGAACTGTTAGGCTACCATCAGTCTAGTTTAGTTAGGCTCAGTTAACTTCATGTACAATAGTTAAGTATTGTACAAAGTGCAACTGTGGTACAAAATTCAAATATTGGTGAACTACAGCCGAAATAAACTTCTCATCAGAAGCCCGAACACATCCGCCGCAGAACATGCACCGCACTCCTACGGCCCTATTTTTTTTTGCATACGGTCGCGGGTTCGAATCCTACAAGGTGCAATCATTTGTGTGATGAGCAGAAATGTTTGTTTCCGAGTGTAATATTCGTACATAAGTATGTTTATCCGTTACCTAGTGCCCATATTACTAGTTTGGGGCTAGGTAATGGGTGTGGAATTGTCCCGAATATATTTATTTATATATTTATTCTTGTTTGTGACTTTTTAGTCCACTAAGAGCGTAGCTGGGTTGTAGTTTTTGAACTTATATATTTATTTAAACTATTATATATATCGAAATGTGCTAATTAAGCCCTTTCATCGACATAATAAAAAATTAAATAAAAAAGTTCACGTCTTTATGTACTCTAGAGGGCGCCACATTCAATTTAATGTGATGTCACAAAACCAGCGGACGATGAAGATGCTTCCAACGATACCTCATTTGTCAAATTATGATGAGTAGTTTAGAAGTTATGAGGGAACAGCTGAACATACATACCCACATACATACATACCGGTTAAAATCAAAATCCTTCTTGTTGCTTCGCTGTCGTCGGGTTAAAAAACGTACCTACTTTCGACCAAGCCACCAACAAGGTAGGTAGTACCTACCTACCTATGGACACAGAATAAATAATAGTACAACCTATGGATTTCCTGGTTGCTTCACAACATTTTATGAATCATCATTCGTAAGCGTCATTATAACTATGTGCTTACATCAAGCTGACACAAGACGATGAGAATTTAAAAAAATTATAACGCTCCTGATGTCCCAATATCACACTAATATTTTATAGGCGAAAGTTTGTAGGTATTTATGAATATGTTTGTTAATCCTTCACGCTTAGACTGCTGAACGATGAAATTTGGTACCAGGACAGCTGATATCCTGGAACAGCTACTTAAATGTATGGAACTAAATGAAACTACATTTCGTTTTCGAATAATATAAAAACTGGTAGGTACGGTACTGTAGTATAAGTACCTTAGTATCTGTATGTAACTCGCATAACGGTTAGTACGCGCCTTCTAGACCATACCATACATGTGATGTCTACTGATCCATGACTAGGTACTGGGTTTTATGGAAAGTTGTGGATTAGGTACATTTTTAGTTACGATGCTCGCATAGGAAAAGTCACGTACTTGACGAAGTTCTGGCATAATATAGTGATTATGTGTTGTTATTGTTGCCTGATGGTAGTACTACTATTGATGTACTACCGTCACGTAACATCTGTGCCTAATGGATGGAAGTGAACACATACATATTATAGTATTGTCTAATCGTAATCATAACCAAATCATTTTTTTTTATGTAAGTAACTATAACTTTACGGATTTCGGATTTTCCCCTTTACTTGTGCTATAAGACATTGCTTCTTGCCAAATTTCATGATTATAAGTCAACGGAAAGTACCCTAAAGGTTTGAATTCCTTTTGCGAAAGTCAAAGTTTTTTTTTTTTTTTTTTTTAATCTCTGTCTAGGCAATCGTTTGACCTCGATCTCACCTGATAGAAAGCGATGATGTGGTCAAAGGTGTAGCACGTTTGCCTAGTAGATACCTATTCACTCTTGACTTGAACACACCAGGGTTATATTTTACCGGAAACACTGACGAGGGCAGGGCATTCCACTCCTTAGAAGTTCATATAATAAATGAAGAACCGTAACGCTTCGTTCTTGTGCGAGGTATTTCAACCATAAAAGGATGGCGCTTTTCCGATCGTCTAGTCGTACGGTAATGGAAAGGTGATGTGGGAATCAGATTGTGCAGTTCTTGTGCACACTCTCCATTGTGCAATCTGTAGAATACCGACAGGATTGCGACCTCACGTCGATGCGCCAGACTTTGAAGCTTACTCTTTACCAGAGTGTCATCTCCAATGAGCCTGATAGCACGTCTCTCAATTGAATCCAAAGCCTCAAGCTGATACTTGGCAGAACCGTCCCAGAGGTGGCAGCTGTGGTACTCCATACAAGATCGGTCCTGTGCTTGGTAAAGATTCAAAAGCTGTCCCGACAGAATAAATGGCAGTAATAGTATGCGGCATAAACGGCCGTATCTTTTGATTGTGGTGACTTGCAGACCTGAGTATTACACCTTAATTTCAACCTGATACCTCCCCGCGTTTCTGAGAAAAGGGGTCTTGACAGACAGACGGACAACGAAGTGATCCTATCAGGGTTCCGTTTTTCCTTTTGAGGTATGGAACCCTAATATTAGTAGCATAACGAAAAGGTAATAACCCCATTAGGTATACTCGCATCACGAGAAGCTTTCACCACTATCACTATCTTTCACTATCCACCTTTGGGCATGAAATTCTGAATGAATTGAAGAAATGAATGGGATCATCAACTTTTTCTTTATTACCAATCTTGTAAGTAGTTATAGTATTGTGTGTATTTAGTTTAATTTTGTTAAATGGGATTTAAAATGTTCACACATAAATGGAAAGTTAAGAATACATAGTGCCTTCTTACATATACCTACTTTAAACCTGTCCCACGCTGTGTAACATGGCATATAGCCGACTCTACAACTCCCTGCGGGATTAGTAAGCCGTAAGTAGGCTAACATATACCTACTTTAAACCTGTCCCACGCTGTGTAACATGGCATATAGCCGACTCTACAACTCCCTGCGGGATTAGTAAGCCGTAAGTAGGCTAACATATACCTACTTTAAACCTGTCCCACGCTGTGTAACATGGCATATAGCCGACTCTACAACTCCCTGCGGGATTAGTAAGCCGTAAGTAGGCTAACATATACCTACTTTAAACCTGTCCCACGCTGTGTAACATGGCATATAGCCGACTCTACAACTCCCTGCGGGATTAGTAAGCCGTAAGTAGGCTAACATATACCTACTTTAAACCTGTCCCACGCTGTGTAACATGGCATATAGCCGACTCTACAACTCCCTGCGGGATTAGTAAGCCGTAAGTAGGCTAACATATACCTACTTTAAACCTGTCCCACGCTGTGTAACATGGCATATAGCCGACTCTACAACTCCCTGCGGGATTAGTAAGCCGTAAGTAGGCTAACATAACTAAGCACTATCAATCATGTAGGTATTAGGTATATGAAGACAGCAATCAACCTAGCTATTATTATAGACTAACCTCTATTTAGTGGAATTAAGTCTGTTGGTAATCTTGGGGCACATTTGGGAGCAAATTCTTTGTTAATGGTTCAGCTGCTCGTCGCTACTATAGCAGCATTCATGCGAACGCTAAACCGCTTTTAACCCATATAAAGCTAGTTGTATCGTTTATAGTTTGTATCTTTTCTATACTTATAATAAAGCAATAAGAACGAAAAAGTCTGTACAAAGAAGATAATTAAAAAAATATTTTCAAGTGTACTTAAAATAAGCTAATTTTTTTTTCAAATTTGTGTCTGTATGTTTGTGCGCATATCACGTCAAAACTACCGGACCGATTGCGATGCGGTTTTCACTGGGGTACTTAGTATCTCAATCCGATGAGCAGAAGCCGAGCAATCGATACAAAACATATCGACTGCTGAAGAAATTTTGATATTGGTATTTTAGGTCTTGGATTAGCACATAGAGTACTTTTTACCAAGAGAAATGTACAGAGTAGGTACAGCTAGTTTTATAATAAAGTTCAAGTCATAAAAAGTATTTTATTTTAATATATTTTTCAGACAAAATATCTACTTTAAATTAAAACGAATTTACCAATTTTCATGGAATGTATATGGGATCCCCTGACTGTCTATCTACCCTTTCAAATAATCCAAATTGGGTCAGAAACCTTGGAGATATGACAAGTAAAATAAAATAAAAATAAAATTGCCTTTTATTCTACTTCTTACCAAAATTTCTTAGTACTAAGAAACAATTAAAATTTCTTATTTATTTTCCTTACTTATAATTTAATTAGAAGTATTCGCCTCTTTGGCGTAGGCCTCCCCTGGTTTCAACCACTGTTTTCTGTCCCTTGCGAGGAAGGCAAGTCCATTGTGTCCCACATCTTTGTATGAAAATGTGTTCCCATCGTCGTATTGGCCTACCCCTTTTTCTTATAATTTTCCCTTGGCAAATGGAGATATGAGATAATATAAAAAATATCACTCGATTTGAGAACCTCCTCCTTGTTGAAGCCGGTTAAAAAAAGTATTTGTAGTCTAGTAAATAAATATTAACTTATTCTTCATATTCTTATTCTAAATGCCAGTAAATGTATGGAATTAAACGAGTTTTTTTTACCGACCTCAAAAAGGAGGAGGTTCTCAAATCGAGTGTCATTTTTAATATTAACTCATATCTCTATTTGCTAAGAGAAAATTATAAGAAAAAAGGAGAAGTCCGAAAAGACGATGACCGAAGACCGAAGACCGGAACACATTTTCATACGAAGATGTGGGACAGAATAGACATGCCTTCCTCGCAAGGGACAGAAAACTGTGGTTGAAACTGGGGGAGGCCTACGCCAAAGAGGCGAATACTACTAGTATAGTAGTTTTTGGTAGTCTATTCGAGTGTTTAAGAATTAAGTAGACACACATAATAACTTATTGATCACTTGCGTATACGTATAGAAGTCTACCTATAACATACTCGTACCTATCTACTTGAAAGCAATGACGACAAACGAGATAATTTAATTAAATAACGCTTTGAAATACAAATATCAAATAAGCCCACTGTAACATGGATCATTTTTTCTAAGGTCGGGTAAAAAATAGCCTTTGACAATCTTGCGATGAAGACGAACCGATTGACACCTCGCTTGTCATAATCGGACCAAGTTTTTAGTGTGAACACATAACCCTTCCTTTGCTTCGACGTAGTCGGGTAAACAAAATAGCCTATGAAAGGTATAGAGTACCTGAAGACGAATCGAAAGACACATTGCTTGTCAGAATTGGACCAATAGGGGCGACAAGCGCGGATCAAGGGGTGGGGGGGGGGGGGTCATGGGGGTCATGACCCCCATGGCCATGATACTGCGGGGAATAGCTAGTATTGTATAATTTTGGAACCCGTTTGGAACAGATGTACCAATACCCCTCCCTGACTCGAAGGCTGGATCCGCCCTTGAGGGGCGACGCTATGGTAGAACATCCACATACTCGTAACTACGTACATTATATACCCTTCCATTGCTTTGCCGTAGTCGGGTAAAAAGAATCTCGTACTTACTCTCGTCTTTCCATTATCTAAATACTTTCTTTAAATTGAAATGAACATAAAAATGCAATGAAAATTGAATCCTGCTGGGCCGACTCTAGAATAAGAATATGAATAAAAGATAAAAAATATTTATTGCCATCAAACAAATAAATTAAATGTAATGTCCACTGCTGGGCGTAGGCCTCTCCTAATGCACGCCACTGAGCTTGGTTGGTCCTCATCCATTCTCTTCCAGCCGCTTATCGCAGGTTGTCACTCCACTGAGTTTGCCTGAACGTGGTCTCCACTCGAGAATTCTTCTACCCCAATGGTTCTCGGTTCTTCTGGAAAGGTGACCAGCCCACTGCCATTTTAGCTTGCTTATCCTAAGATCTATGTCGGTCACCTTGGTTTTCCGACGGATATCTTTATTACGAATTTTGTCCTTCAGGAGAATTTTGTGGACTAGTTTAATCGTGAATACATAAGCTTTACGAACAGATATTCTGGCCTATTGCTCCACATTACCTTTTGAGTTGTGCAGGCAGGAGCTCCCTCCTGGCCTTCATATTCCATATAATTTTCCTAACGAAGTAAGGAGTAATTTTCCTAATGAAGTAAGGAGTAATTTTCCTAACGAAGTAAAGAGTAATTTTCCTAACGAAGTAAGGAGTAATATGCTCTTGCTCTTCTTGGTATGCTAAAACAAAATCTTGCATATGCATTCTGCACTTTTTGAATTGCATTTTCCGTTATACCATATAATCTCGGCCCATAAACTGCACTGCAGTAACTGTTTATTACACACCCACATTTATACACACAACTACTGTAGTTAGAAAGCATTTTACGATTAGGTAGCACGTTAGATTCTGAAGGGTTTATTTAATATGAATGAGTTACTCGCAGCCCATTAAATGTCATTAAATTCACTGTTAATTATACACTTATTTTCCTGTGTACCTTCAGCCTTAAAAGAGTATCATCTGCTTATAAATGGTACTTAAACATTTTTATATAATTTGACAAATCAGCAGTAAAGATCTATGTGGCACTACTTAATTTCCCTAGACTAGACACAATTTTAGAGCGATCACGGGATTCAGTCTCTACATATTCTTTTCTATCTTACAGATATGTACGGAACCATTTGCAAGTCTCTTCAGAGAAACTATAGTACGAGAGCTTATTAGGATTCAGACAATCGAAAGCATGAGAGAAATCAGGTAGGATCAGTGCACTACTGAGACCCGAATCTGAGGCTATTAGCAGGTCATCAGTCACATGTAAAAGTACCGTTTCTGTTCCATATTACCATACATATACCACATTATTATAATTCTTCATAAAAACTAAATCACTCACTCGCTCTGCACACATCTTACATAGCATAAAACAAGTAATCATGAAATGTCCGGAATAATCCTAAAGCCGGTAAACAATTTCGCAGCTGCTAAAATTAGAATGGCGTAGTTAATAACTATACCTATTTAGATCCTATCTAGTGATGTATAGTTGTATACAAAGGCTGAGGAAACAACGAAAAGACATAACGAAGTGAAGGTTGATGAGAGATAAGCTGATAAGCTTTTCAAATCCTGGCGTAACGAGGGCAGCGCTAGTGGGGATCATGTTAGATAGCACACGTTTTTGATGCTATAGTGCATGCGGGGATCATATTGTTACGTCACGTTTTCGAAGCTTCGTTTGTGATAAGATTCAGGATTTAGTATGGAGTGGAAGTATAGTTTGCGAGTTACTCGGTTTTAAAAAGTGCAACAATTTTCCTTTTTGTTGAGTTTTGTTTGGGTCCAATCTAGTAATTGAAATTTTACCTCCTCTGTGTTGACCGATGGTCTGAAATTTAGTACACACCTTTAGCTCTGATAACATTATAATTATGTATATTCAGTATCATTTTTAATCCAAGATGGCCGCCGCCACAACATGGTGGATTACATATATTTTTTTTACCCTCTCAATATGCGTATCAAATAAAAGGGCTTAACTAGTAGAATACAGTACACTATAAACATTTCAAATTCAAGATGGCCGCCACCACAAAATGGTGGATTACTTAAAAATTTGGTATACCCATGTATCACATGAAAGGGCTTAACTAGTAAAATACAATACATTTCAAATTCAAGATGGCCGCCACCGCAAAATGGCGTTTTTTTTTTAATTCCCTTAACATGGGTATCAAATGAAAGGGCTTAATAATGAAATAAAAACTGAAAACTTGAAAATAATATAAGTTTTTTTTAAGTAAAGCTTTTTATGTGTACTAAAAAGCTAAAAAATAAAATAAAATCGTGGGGCGTAGCGTAACCTTAGTATTAGAAATTCGAATTGCCACATGATTTTTTAGTTTCCAAACGAATGGACCGATTAGATACAGTTTTTTATATTTGAAAACTGATGTGATCGAGATGGCTTTTAGCTATATATTGGGGGTTGGAAAAGAGGGGTGAGGATCGAAGCTCCCAAATGGATGGACCTATTTCGCTGCGATTTTAATATTTGAAAAAATCTGATGTTATCGAAATGCTTCTTAGCTATAATGAGGTCGGGGGTTATATATATTTTTTATTTATGCTTGTATTTTATAGCTTTCAATACATATAAAACCGTTTAACTTATTTATTTTATTGATGTGAAACATCTTTCCTCTCGCTTTCCTGCAATCTATGGGAGTGATTTCGTGAAAAGCTTAAACAATGTGGAATCGGAAGTGTGTAACCGGAAGTGTAGTGTAGGTAGCATGAAGCCAGGGAAGCGCGTGCTATTTCATTGGACCAATGAGCGCGCGCGTTGCTATCAAGCTAGAAGCCATCACATAAAATGTGTAAAGGGCAAAATGTAAACACTTCAGGCGGGAATAGAACTCCGGTACTTCAGATTAGTAGCCGAGCGTTTGCAAGCTGAGCTATCCAGACATACAATTTCTGACAAAAAGGAAGATCTACAGATCAGATGAAGTAGTTGCTGATTCACAGTTGACAAATGAGTGCGCGCGGTGCTATTACCAAGGTGAGATGTCAGATGTTACACATAATTATGCGATTACTGTAAGATTTCTTTGAGACTGTAAGGCTCGCTCGTTTTTTTTGCTTGTTTTTGTAAGCAAATCTAGCAATTCATTTTCACCTACATCTAAATAATTACGCAGTGCAGGAATCTCCCATCACGTATGGGCTCCAACTCATTACTCGCGGTGTCGAGGGTCTGATTGTGAAGCCGGAAGGTAGTCATCTGAACTTCATTAGCGTTTTTTTTTTTGTTTTTTTTTTAAGATTTGTTCATTTATTCTAACTGCGCCCTGCAGCTTTGCCCGCGTACAAACTATGCCACTTTCAATTAAGGACAGAATTTCTAAAAATCCCTAGGGTACTTGAGGAATATTCCCTCCAAATTTAAAATCTCTAGGTCTACTGGTATCTGCTGTGCGTTGTCTGTCAGTCAATAAGTATGTCACGGTGCTGTTTTATAGATATAAATAATAAAAGATTTCATTACGTATGTAATTAATTGAAACAGGTTAAAAAAAACAATTAACTGTTACAGACACACGCACCCAGTCTGTGGATGTAAAATCTGAGGAACCTTCTTTAAAGAAGAACTTGACTTGACATCATCTCCCCGTATGTAGGTCACACCACAAAATACAGTATTTTGATACACTCATTTCGGTTTCTCACTATTTCACTTATTTATTAATCGACTAGCTGTACCCGCGGCTTAGCACGCGTGGTCTTTTCTTTAGGTTCAAAGTACCATAATGTGCTATTCCAGGACCAATATACCAACATTTGATCAAAATTTATTTAACCGCATTGCAACCGGTCCAATAGTTTTTACGTGATACTTGAGCAAACAAACAAACAGTGACACGATTAAAAAAAACGTGCTAATATCCTTTTTAACCGCTCGGTTGTCCACGCGCTGAAGACCGCAGGACCAAACTGATAACCCAAAAACAAAATGGCCGACGCGACACATCTAACCTCAAACTGGTAATTGATTGTATATGCGTTGAGACTACAGGTACTTGATGGTCAACCCACAAAAAAAAGAAGGTCGACGCGACACATCTGGCCCCAAACTGGGGATTTATTGGGTACGTGCCGAAATCACAGGTATCTGATTGTCAACCCACAAAAAAAAGAAGGCCTACGCGACACATCTGGCCGCGCCGACTTTGCGTAAACAAACAGTTTTTATGACCACTTCATTGAGCGCTTAGATAAACAAACTGGTGATTTATGGAGCTAAATAGGGACGGCACATATTTCAAGTGTTTATGTTGTGGGTTTCGAAGCAAAATAATTATATAAACACGCTTAGATTTGAATGATTATTGAGGTCAATAATGTTCAAAATTGAGTGGCAAAATTTACGTCGCTATCGAGTGGTCCGATGATCGATGAAAACAAAAAATGTGACTGTAGCGTTAGTTACGATGATCAATGAAAACAAAAAAAGTGACTGTAGCGCATAGAATCAATCGAGCGGTTAAGCACCCAAGAGCATTTTTTTATTTATCTTCTTTATTTACAGCCTTTTTCGTACCTATTGCTTTATTATAAGTAAAGTTATACGACTGTGTCAATTTGCATCAAAAAATTCGTCTAGTAGTTTCAGCGTGATACGTGTTCTTTTTAATAACTTTCAACCCATATATTGCGGAAATCCTTTAATTTTTCGGGATGAAAAGTTTCCAATGTCCTACCTCGTAGTATGAACTAAAATCATACCAAGTTTCATTTGAATTCATTCAGTAGTTCCTGTGCGATGCGCGGTCAAGATACGGACAAACAGACAGACATACGAACAAAAATAAAAAGTAAAACAGTTTTGGCATCAGTATCGAATATTCCAAAAAATATTATTTATTACTTCAATATTACCATAGTTTTGGACCCATATCCCGCAGAAGCCCTTTAATTTTTCGGGATAAAATTTCATTTTAATTCATCCAGTAGTAGGCGTGAAGTACGCCCAAGATACAGACAGACAGACAGACATACATACAAAAATGAAAAAACATACAGATTTTTAGGCTTCATTATAGAACATAGAGGGAACTCCAAAAAAAAAACACTATATTTTTAATGTTGGCATATCCCGCAGGAACCCTTTATTTTTTCGGGATAAAAAATATCCATAATTTCCACCCATCTTATAAACTATATCTGTGCCAAGTTGCATCAACATCGGTCCAATAGTTTCAGCATGCTACGTGTTCTTTTAAATAATTATTAACCCTTGTCCTGCGAGAACCCATTAATTTTTAGGGATGTTAAGTATCCTGTATCCTACCTCAAATCATACCAAGTTTCATTTGAATTCATCCAGTAGTTCCGGCGGCGTGATGCGCGGCCAAGATACAGACGGACAGACATACAGACAGAAATGAAAAACATACAGTTTAGGCTTCATTATCGAATAAAGTGTATCCTCCAAAAAAAAACACAATATCTTTAATGTACAAAATTTGGACCCATATCCCGCAGGAACCCTTTATTTTTTTGGGACAAAATGTATCCATAATTTTCACTTATCTTATAAACTATGTCTGTGCCAAGTTGCATCAACATCCGTCCAATAGTTTCAGCGTGCTACGTGTTAATTTAAATAATTTTCCATCCCTATCCTGCAGGAACTCTTTCATTTTTCGGGATGAAAGTATCCAATGTCTTACCTCGAAGTATGAACTCAAATAATACTAAATTTCATTTGAATTCAGTGAGTATTTTCGGCGTGATGCGCTGCCAAGGTACAGACAGACAGACAGACAGACGGACAAACGGACAGATAGACAAAAATACAAAATACAGTTTTGTCTGTTATATTGAATATAGAACGGCCTCCAAACAAAATTACACAATATCTTCAATTTACAGAATTTGGGACATTATCCCGCAGGAACTCTTTATTTTTTTGGGATAAAAATTATCCTCAATTTTTACCCATTATATAAACTATGACTGTGCCAAGTTGCAATAAAATCCGTCCAGTAGTTTCGGCGTGATACGTGTTCTTTTAAATAACTTTCAACGCTATCCTGCGGGAACTCTTTAATTTTTCGGGATTAATAGTATCCTATAACCTACCTCGTAGTATGAACTCAAATCATACCAAGTTTCATTTAAATTTATTCAGTAGTTTCAGGTTGATGCCTAGCCAAGATACAGACAGACAGACAAAAATGAAAAAAAAAAACAGTTTTGGCTTCAACATTTTTTTTAATATCTTCAATGTACAGAATTGGACCCGTTGCAGTTTTATTATAAGTATATATAGATTTTCACAAGGAGTCTTTTTATGATTGTATGATATATAAACGATAGGGTAAGCTCATCCAATATAGTTCAAAACAAATTCATCAAAATTTGTTTAGTATATTTAGTATGAGAGATGGTAGCATAACGGTTCAATAGTGCAACTTAGAATCCAACGATACCGGGTTCGGTCCTAGGCTCCGCACCAATGACTTTTCTAAGTTATGTGCGGTTTTCCTCACTCCTTGCTTCGGAGGGCACGCTAAGCTGTCGGCTCCGGCTGTTATTGATTAATAGCAGTCGTTAAGCCGTATCAGAGGCCCTCGAGTGGCTTGACATACTCAGACACCAGAGGCCAGCACTACCTCATACGACAAACAAACCAACATTAAGTAAATAAATCAATTTGAGGTCGATTTTTTAACCCCCGAACGCGAACAGAGAGGGGTGTTATAGTTAAGGGTGCGTGTGTATGGCTGTGACATCAAACGAATGGAGCGATTTTGATGCGTTTTTTAATTTTTGAAAGCTGATGTGATGGAGATGGTTCGAGGGTTATGTAATTTTTTAAATTGAGCTTGTAGATCAAAATAATAGGTTTTAATTGATTGTCTCATTTAGTTGAATGTGTCCTATCTAGGTGAACGTGTTGAGCGGACATCAGTTTCTCCATCCAATACTGCCGTGCGAGTTCCTAGACTCGCCGGAGTTCGAGTCGAGTCGAGCCACCATCGATGACAAGTTTAAGGTGAGTTCAAGAAAAAGCTACACAGATGTGCATATATTGTTTCATTTAAAAATATATATTTTTACATAAACATTATTAGCAGAAGTAAAAACTAGGTTAGCATGTCATTAATCCTGACAAGGTCATTGGCACCCCAACTAGGATAAACTATGGCATGCCAACGCCCTTCTCCCACGACAGAGCATTAAATACATTACAAACAATAGCTTATTATAATGATATGATAATTTCTACCTAACCTTAATGTTCATCATGACTGAACTGGGTAACGTTTACTAGGTACTAATATAGGGCAAAATTCAAGGACATGTAAAATGTGACAGTTATATTCAGTTATTTGTATGACAGTGACAAACGTATGTTACTTGCTTCCTTCCTAATAAACACAGCTGTACGAAATTGACCGCTGTACGGTACTACCCACCGTTCCCCATGATACAAACAAAAGACGATCAGTTTGAAATAGCGATTAAACATCATAATATTTGGTGCTAGTGGAACATAACACCAAGGCAAAGCTATCCCGGAAGAACGCACCTTGTTAAACAAGGCAATGGGGCTAATACCACGGGCGGGCGAACTGATGAGTCCATTATTCACACTGGCAAAGTGCTCCTGAACCCACTAACCTATTTAAACAAATGTTACGAAGGGTGCGAAAGGTCTCGCTAATAACAAGTAGTCCAGGGACGTAGCCAGGATTTCATTATTTGAAGTGGAATGGAAATTCGACTAGCCATAGAGTTTACTCAATTAACTATTTTCCATTAAAATAATACACATAGCTAAATAAAAACAACCAAAGCCATAGAAAATGGCTAGCTATTTAGCTATTGTGGCATAATTATAAGAGCTTGCTCCTAAGTGAACGTGACGAAGGTAAAGCACGACCGCCTGAGAATGCGCGAGTGATAGAAGCAAGAAGTACGGATTTATCTCTCTATCGCGGCCTGCATTCGGTCATCTCGCTGGATAACGAACGAGACTCTGACGACTGACAGATGGCGGTATAACCATCCCAAAAACAAGCGTAGCCAAATGACACAGCCTGGTGACGGGCAGCAGCGGTCACCGTCACCGGTGCGTGAAGCTACGCCCTGCGATCGCTGACCCGCATGCCCAGCGTGGTGATTATGGACAAAACCTCCTCATGGACGGCACAAACAATAAATGGCCCCCCAGTTCCCGGTAGCCCTGCTAGTCCTTTCCACGGTGGCGGTCATGGAAATGGCAGGGCAGGAGGTGCGAAGCATTCCCGGGCTACCGTAGGCTACACAAAACACAAAACAAATGATCCTGGCAACTTACAACGGACGAACGATTAGGCTTGACGAACACATGATGCAACTCGAGACGGAGCTCATAAAGATCAGGTGGCATATTCTAGGGATAAGTCCGAAGAGACTGGGAGGACACAATGACCCTGGAATCGGGCCACCTGTTCTACTTCCGAGAGCGCGATCAGCAGCCTAAGGGTGGCGTGGGGTTCCTCGTCAATAAGGTCCTCATTGATAATGTTGTAGAAATATCCAGTGTGTCGACCAGGGTAGCGTACTTGATTCTTAAGCTGACCGAAAGGTCGTACAAGTTTACGCTCCGACTTCGGCACACTGGGATGATGAGGTAGAAGATATGTTTGATGATATTATCTTCAGCCCTACATAATACCACAAGGACCCATTACAACGTTATCATGGGAGACTTTAACGCCAAAGTGGGAGTACAGACGTTGACGTAGTGAATCAAAAATACACGGCTATGGAGACAGGGGCAAATGCTGGTTAACTTCTTGGAAAAAGAAGGGTTATTTTTGATGAATTCATTCTTCAAATGCACAATAAGCATATTCAGGATGTTACAGTGATCAGCAGGTTTAATACTGGTAGTGATCACAAACTTGTCCGAGGCTTCTTAAATATCCACCACAAGCTGGAAAGATTCCGTCTGGTGAAGTCTACGCTCTGACCCAACCTGCTCCAGGCCGCTTTTGGATCAAAACAATTCCAACTCAAGATGGAAAATCGATTCGCTACCTATGCAACCACAAATGACATAGACAAGAAACTCCAAAAAGTTGTGCGAATGCTTAGGAAAGAAGGCACTAGATTTTGTCAGCTGCAGCGTGCGGGCACGATGTCTAACATTTCGGATGAGGCTCTTCTGCTTATGGACGAGCGACGGGAGCAACAGCAAGCCACACCGTCAGAAAAAAGGGAACTTAATCAAAAAATCAGTAAGCTGGTGTGACGTGACCTCCAATGCTCAAATACACGCCGAATAAAAAAAGGCAATTGAGCAAAATCGGGGATCAAAAGTCTTCGCCCAGCAATTGAGTTGATCCCATCTGACGAAGCTCAAGACTAATAATGGTTTAACTGTCGTCTCTAAGCCGGAGATCCTGTTTTAGATCGAAGACTTCTAAGGGCGATTGTACGACTCACATGCTTCTAGACACGAATCCAGCAACAGAGGATTCCCACGCAATACTGACCCGCCACTCCACTGATGAACTACCCAGCGACGTCAATCTTGTCTAAGCAGACGAGATTGAGATACGCTCAAACAAAGGAAGGGCCCCCGGTGAGGATGGTATAACTTCGGAGCTCTTGAAAGCATTGGAGAAACCCTACTTCGGGAGCTTCAGGTATCTCAATCTCGTCTAAGCAGACGAGATTGAGATACGCTCAAACAAAGGAAGGGCCCCCGGTGAGGATGGTATAACTTCGGAGCTCTTGAAAGCAGTGGAGAAACCCTACTTCGGGAGCTTCAGGTGTTATTTACCTGCGTTCTTAACAGTGAGAGAACTCCTGAGGCGTGGAGTAGGATTGTGGTAGTACTCTTCTTTAAAAAATCGGATAAAACCCTTTAAAGAACTACCGACCTATTTCACTCTTGAGCCACAACTATAAGTTGTTTTCGAGGGTTTTTTCAAATTGTCTCGCAAGAAGACTTGATGAATTCCAGCCTCCTGAACAGGCCAGGTTTCGCGGAGGATTTAGCACCAAAGTATAACCAGTTCCTGTGTCTTGCTTTTGTGGACTATGAGAAGGCCTTTGACTCTATTGAAACCTGGGCGGTTTTGGAACGTTTACAGTGTTGTCAAGTGAACTGGTAAAAAAATGCTATATAATATAATGGTTTCTGTATGACGCCGTGACTACGAGTGTGTGTCCAAGTATAAAACCAGCAGTCTAAACATATCCAACTGCGCAGGGAAGTTGGACAGGGCGATGTTATATCCCCGAAACTATTCACTAAGTCCCTGGAAGATATGTTTGGACGCTGGATTGGGAAGGTATGGGCATTAATATCAATGGCAAGAATAACTCACACTTACGTTTTGCCGATGATATCATCCTAACGGCGTAGTAGCTGCAAGACTTGCAAAGTATGATGACTAACCTAAACGATGCTTCTCAACGCATCGGTCTCGGGATGAACATAGATAAGACCATGATCATGTTTAACGATCTTATTGACCCGGAACCGATTGCAGTTAATGGTGTACCTCTTGAAGTTGTCCAACAATATGTTTGCCTTGGATAAATATTACAATTAGATAAGGACAACTTTGAGAAGGAAGCCAACAGAAGAATTCAGCTGGGTTGGGCAGCATTCGGAAAGCTTCATCATGTCTTCTCGTCTTCCATACCACAGTGCCTGAAGACAAAAGTCTTTAATCAGTGCGTCTTACCAGTCATGACCTAAAGAGCCGATACATGGACACTCACGGTTAAACTAGTCCACAAATTTAAGGTCGCTCAGTGAGCTATGGAGAGAGCTATGCTTGGAGTTTCTCAGAAGGACAAGATTCGTAATGACAATATCGGACGGAGAACCAAGGTGACCGACATAGCTCTAAGGATAAGCAAGCTAAAGTGGAAGTGTTCTGGTCGCATTCACAGAAGAACCGATAATCGTTGAGGCATACGTAGTGTTGGACGTCCTGTGGCCAGGTAGAGTGACGACCTGCGAAAAGCGGTTGGAAAGGAATGGATGAGGAGAGCTGAAGACTGAGCTCAGTGGCGTGCATTAGGAGAGGCCTACGCCCAGCTGTGGATAGATATAGGCTGATGATTATGATGATGTTAATTTTCCGAGCCGTTAGCTGTCCTACGATATATACTGAAATAAGAAGATACCTTACCTGTATTTTGTCTTACTTAATATGTCAAATGTTTAGGTGGTTATAGTAGATTATACATTAAAATAAGATTCTAAATAAATACCTATCTCGATATAGTCGGCAAAAAAACGAAAATCCTGCCTGCCCCTAAACAATTAGTCTATCCTATTGGGTGTTTAAATAAGAACCCCCATAACTGCCCCGTCGATACGCCCACAGCATATTAACTAGCTGTGCCTACATTCAATCGCGATGTGATGTAGATAGCACAATGCGAGCCACTAATCTTACAATCTGCCTTGCTTTGTAAGGTTTAATTATTCAATTGATGTAGGCCTAGATAGGGCGCGGGGCTATTCTAGTGCAATGCAATATGTTTATGTTCTAGGCACCTACTTACCTTTATTGGATTGTTTGCGCTTTATCTGAAAGTAAATAGTACCCGCCGAAGCAGGAAAGAATCGAATTTTGTATGAATTCTGTATCTGTTCATATTTGAACGATATATTGTCCTTATTTGTTGTTGACGCACAAATTGCACAAATATATAACTCACTTTAATTACTATTTTAAAAACTATAAACTCCATTTCACAGGGTGAATTTTCCAAGTGGGCGTGGATGGCTAAATCAGAAACTATGAGGAATAGCGAAAAGTACTCAAAGGGGTCTCGGGCCCGATTTTGATAAAAACTAAAACTGCATCTTTGGATTTAAAAAAAAAAAACAATATTCCTAGGCAGGAATCGAACACGTTGATTTTGGAAAAAAAAGCACAGACTGTATTATTACACCATTCGATAGTGTCGCTAATAAATGACATATGGCACGACGCCCACTTAAAACCCTGGTTAGGTTATATATTACTACTTATCTATTACTTATAAAAAAGCAGTAAGTATCAAAAAGTCAAAACAACTTAATAACAAGAATATAATATATTTTTAAGTCGTGTCTGTCTGTTTGTTTACATGTTTGTTCGCACTTCATGTTAAACTACTGGACCGATTGCGGTTTTCATTGTTGGATAACGTAGCTTAAAAAAGCGATGTACTTGGTATCTCAATCCGATGAGCAGAAGCCTAGCAATTGATAAAATACTATTTGACCCTAAACGAAATTTGGTATTTTTAACTCTGTAGGTTTACTACTTTTGGTCCTGGAATAACACATAGGTAACTTTTATATTTTTTATTTCCTTATGCATCTTTACGAACGGTCGCTTTGCATGAATATGTTCATTATCGCGGCGCGCCCGTAACGCTAACATAGCTTCTCTACCTGTGTCTCTACTTTTAATGAAAATATTGTTTCTTCTGTATGAGTAGTATCTACCTTTTTACCGCGTTTTTATATTAAGGCCAGGCTCCAAGGTTACATTTTCCCACTCCGCACTCCCCTGCCACCTACCCTACACTCTGCCACCCACTACCCGCAATAAGCACTGAAGTGCCTGCGTTACAAGGTTGAATATCGCGAGCGCTGTTTGAACACACAATTTAGCTCGGAACTAAATGACGTATGTCTCAAAAGTTATTTATTTTATTGGCAGGCTAATAATGTAGTTAGGTAAGTTTTGTCTTAGCCTTAGATAATAAACTTTATTTTCTTGCTGTGAGATTTATTTTAGAGATAAAACTTAACCCGTTGAGTAGAAAAATGTAAACATTACCGAAAATAACGTAATTTTTGATAAGAAAATGTATCGAATGAAATTTTGTTAATCGTGTTTTTGTCTTAGTCTTAGAGAGATAAAGATCTCAAAATCATATATGTTAAGTTTCACATTTATCAGGTTTGTGGGTGACCCAGCATATTTATGCAAAAAACCCTTAAAAAGCAGAGCCTGGTCTTAAGTCACTTTCTTGTTTGTCTGTCTGTCTGTCTGTCGTTCCGGGTGGAATCTTGCAACTCAAATTTCAAGCACTTCCCGATTAGCTATCCTGCTGACTCTTTCAGGGTAGCTCACAACTCGATGACAATGCATTTTAAGAAAAAAATGAAATCAATAAAAAAAACTATTAAAATAGGGGCTTTAGATTGGTTTTTAATCTACATTAGCTACTCCCTTATCATCAGCCGGAACAGGCCCACTGCCGCACACAGGCTGATGGCATCTTATAAGGGGGTTAAGTTTAACCCCTATACGTACGAGTATCTATTACTTATATAATTATTTTAACTTATTTAGTTGATAGATTCAGGCGTTACTTTGCGGAAATCCATATGTAAAGTGAACGTAGTAAAAATATGTAGCTTACTTCCGCCAAACTGTTTGTCACACAAATGATAAATGGAAAACAAAACAACAATATTTTAAATAGAAAAACAAAAATACAACACATTTATTAAAAAAATAGGTGTACATTTATATCATCATCATAATATCAGCCTTTAGAAGGGTCAATACTGGGTCCATTTTTATTCTCAGTTTACATTGATGACTTACTATCATCATCATCATCATCATCATCATTTCATCCTTTCGAAGTCCACAGCGGAACATACGCCTCCCCCAAAAAGCGCCATGACGAGCGATCTTTTGCCACCTCCATCCAACGACTTCCTGCGATGGCTACAATGTCGCCGGTGCACCGTGTGGGGGGTCTCCCTACACTTCACTTGCTTGTTCGTGGTCGCCATTCGAGAACCTTTATTCCCCAGCGGTTGTCGGCTCTGCGAACTATATGGCCTGCCCATAGCCACTTAATCTGAATAAGATGGTTGTAACATACAGATAGACAGACGTACAGACGAACATTTTGAAATAATAAGGTTCAAAATTTAAAAAACATATACATGGATAAAGATCTACATACCAACGTCTGACATCAATACGACACGTTTTTCGCCTCTGCACGAGGCATCTTCGATTTTTTTTTACTAGTTTTCCCGCCCGCGACGCGTAGGTTAGGTACTCTGTCTGTTGCCTTTTCATGGCTGAACCGATATTGATGAAATTTGGCATGGGGTTACCAAAGGAAGGCCATAGGATATTTTAACGCGATAGATTGTAGTCCGAGCGGTCGAACTCGCGGACAATAGCTAGTTGTAATTATTTATTTTCCCCGAGGACGCACCCTCGTCCGTGTTCATTTCAAATGCAGAATATATTATTCGTGTGATTATAACTATCTTAACTACAGAATCGACTCCAGTTTAAAACTATATTATAGTTAATCTTCAAAGTAGATATCTACACTAATATTATAAACTAGCTGTGCTCGCGGCTTCGCACGCGTACGCGTTTCTGATTAAAAGCACTCTATATGCTTTTCCAAGACCTGAAATACCAATATATACCAACATTTGATCAAGATTTCTTCAGCCGTCAATATGATTTTTATCTATTGTTTGGCTTCTAAGCCTTGGATTGAGATATCAATTATACCAGTTGTTAAGTAAAATCCTAAGCTATCCAATAGTGAATACCGCATCGCAGTCGGTCCAGGAGCTTTTATGTGATGCGCGAACAAACATACAGACAGATAGATATGTTTTAAATAAATGTTATATTCTTGTTCAGTAGCTTATTTTAAATACCCCAGACCACATTGTTTTTTATCTTATTCGTAAAAACTTTTTAGTACTTATTGCTCTATTATAAGTATTGACATTTATTACTTCAAAATTAACATAACTTTGGACCCTTTCCGGCAGAAACCCGTTATTTTTTCGAGATTAAATGTATCCTCAATTTTAACCCATCATACAAACTGTAACTGTGTCAAGTTGCATGAAAATTCGTCCAGTAGTTTTAGCGTGATTGATACCTGTTCTTTTAAATAATTTTCAACCAATATCCTGCGGGAACCCTTTAATTTTTCGCGATGAAAAGTATCCAATGTATCAATGTCGTAGTATGAACTCAAATCATACCAGTTTTAGTTGAATTCATTCAGTAGTTTCGGCGTGATGCGCGGTCAAGGTACAGACAGACAGACAGACAGACAGACAGACAGACAGACACACAAAAAAAACAGTTTTGGCTTCAGTACCAGATAAAGAACAACCTCAAAAAAACTACGAAATATTAATTTGCCCCCTATCCTGCAGGAACACTTTATTTTTTCATAATAACAAGTATCCGCAATTTTCCCCCATCATATAAACTATAACTCTATAGCTGTGCCAAGTTGCATCAAAATCCATCCACTAGTCAAGTCTGTCAAATACACCACGAATGTTGCTGCCAAAGATTTTGAATTAAGCTTAATGCCATATTATTTTTTAGAAGTTTCTGTGTGTATAGACATGCTAAAAGTCAGAAAAATGTCGCTACCCGTGCGAAGGCGGGCCGAATCACTAGTATTTCATAAACAACAATTCAAGCAGTTAATTAATATCAGAAGCAAAATCGAGCACGCATTAATATTTCAGCTACAAAATATGTTTTCCGGTAATCGAAGTCCGGCTTCGTTTGCCAGGAAATTGGACACAATGCCAAGTTTGCTAAATGTCTGATGAAATACTGCCCTGTGTTCTTACTGAACGTAATATCACGTTGAGTTTGCCCACTCGTTCATCACGGCAGCTTGGCAAGCCTACCCCATGCCTGTGACCTAATTGTTGTCTGATATCTGCTGTAACTCGCGAAGTAGCTATAAGTTAGGAGTGTTACGGATCCGTAACCGTATAACAGAAATTCTCGTGAAAAAAATATCCATATCCGTAAAGTTTTGGTTATGATATTTAAATTAATGACATGTATCGGTCGTCTATCTATAAAGCAATAAGTAGGAAAAAGTCTGTACAAAGAAGATAATTATAAAAAAAGGTCTAGGGTAAAAAAACGGTAAATAAGCTACTGAACAAGAATATAACATTTTCAAAAACCGTGTCTGTATGTTTGTTTATTCGCACATCGCGTAAAAACTACTAGACCGATAGCGATGTGGTTTTCTCTGTTGGGTAGTTTAGGGTTTGACTTAAAAACTGGTGTAATTTGTATCTCAATCCGATGAGTAGAAGCCGCGCAATAGATAAAAATATTTCTCAAATGTTGGTATATTAGTATTTTAATTCCTGAAAAAGCACATAGCATAGCACTTTGAACCTAGAGATATGACCACGCGTGTGAAGTCGCGGGTACAGCTAGTTAGTTAAATAAAAGAAGGTATTACTTATAAGCTCGCATATTTTAATTCCAAGAAGATACCTTCCTACCTACATCTAACTAATTATAAAGCAGTTCTAAGTAACAAAAATTCTGTAAAATAAAGAAAACTTAAAAAAAATTATTTAATTTATTAAATTTATTTATGGCTTACCAACAACTATTACACTAATACATTCACAAAATATTATAGAATAAGGTTAAGTTTTAAAACTAAGTGCATAGTTCTTTATAGGCAAACGCATCATGCATAATATAAACACATAAAAGCGGACACAGTCCGTAAACAAAATCTATCGTGGAGAAGACGTACTTTCTAGGATAAATAATCGTCTAGGATAAATAATTAAGCTACTGAAAAAGAAAATAGCATTTAAAAAAAATGTTTGTCCGTTTGTTTGTTCTCAAATCACGTAAAACTACTCGACCAATTGCGATGTGGTTTTCACTATTGTATATCTATTAGGGTTGACTTAAAAACCTGGTGTAATTGGTATCTCAATCCAATGAATAGAAATCGAGCATTCGATAAAAACCATTTGACGTCTGAACGAAGTTTTATGATATTGATACTTTTGGTTCTGTACACAGGATCCTTATATCCAGGAAAAATGGCCACGCGGGCAAAGCTGCGGGCACAGCTAGTATACTATAAAGTAAAATACGTATGCTGCATTTGGTGCAATATAAACATGAAATGACATATTGTATAGTTTAACAGAAATATTACAAATTATGGCGTCTCATAAAACGATAATGGTAGCGATTTGGACATCCCGTAAACTAAACATAATTCCTTCAAATGTAATTTAAACCTTGTTGGCTTCGTAGCAAGGCATTTTTTCCCCTGGCATCTATGCCTCAGTCACTAAACAATCACTAAAGCCTGTCAGCGTAAAATCAACTTTGTTTCCACGCAGCGATAGTCCAGATTTGTCCAAACGCTGTCTCAGAACGTGTCCGAATTTATCCAAGCGCTGTTAGACAGCGTGTTAAAAACCTGTTTTAATTACGTTATTTTAAGCGGTGCAGCTTAAATTGACGTAAGTTTAGAATAGATGCCAGGGGCAAAAATACCTTGTTACAAAGTCGACAAGGTTAAAATTACATTTGAAGAAATTTAGTCTAGTTTAGTTTAAAGAGTAAAATGACCGAATTGCTGGCAATATCTTTCATAATTATTGTTTACCGACTAGCGAGGGTTGAATAATGGTACATTGTGATACAAGTGTGCTATTTTGGTCATTAAACTCAAGACGGTATTATTCGTGCGAGCCGTATCAATTTGCATTGAATGTTGCATCGAGCGGAAAGTGACTTATTGCTGCACCGAGTGTTAGATTGCAGCAAGTGCAGCAAGAAGTCACTTGAGCGAGTGTCGGTTATCTACTATTCATTCAATGCAAATTAAACGACGAGTGCGATATGGGAGTCGAGTGTGTAATAATCAATGCAAACGTGTTTCATGCGACATCTTTCAACACACTTGCGAGGAAAAAAACAGATGTAAAACCTCCACAAATGAATAGCTAAATAACTAGCTTAAAAGCTAAAAAAAACACGCCTGCCTTGCTAAAAAAGAGCTTTTGCCAATAAATTATATATTGTTGGAATGTGTTTATCAAGGCCTTCAATTTGATACGCATATTTTAAAATACGAAATTATTTTTTTCGTATTTTAAAATGGAGCTATACTGCCGCCATATCGAATGTTATCAAAAATTAAAACCTAGCCTATGTAACTCGGGGGATATAAGATTCTAACGATACCCCATAAGTTTAAATCTGTTCAGGCATTTAAAAGTTATAGTGGAATAAAGAAATTCACATACATAGACACATACATGAATGCTCTCCTCTCTCCTTTTTATGGGCAGTCGTGTAAAAATGGCCCCCAGTTCGTTCGTTTTTGTTTTTCCCGCGCGCCACGCTAGCGATGCGCTCGCAGGTGTAAATAAAAGCACTGGCAATACCTATACTATATAAAACTGGCAACCCTATACTATATAAAAAATATTATAAACACAAAATAATGTTTTGAATACGCAAATTTAGGTTAATATGCAGTGAAAAATATATAATTTGGTGAAATGATGACAATTTTGATGATGGATTTATTGATTTATCATATTATGTAACCTAAAATAGTTTATTTATGCCCAAAAATATACATTGCTTTTAGACATAAAAACTCTTTGCGGACATTATGTAAAGTAAAAAGCACCTATATAGTGGCACCTGGCAGCTCTTCGGTATAGTGGCGGGTCAGAGTGGCCCTGGAATTCTCGATATCGAAGTTCGGGTTGCGACGCGTGTGACACGTATAGTCAAATCTTCATCTTCCACTAGAATCTCCGGCTTAGAAACGACAACTTTCCCACATGATGTGGTCAACTTCGTCAGATGGCTTCGACCGAGCTGTTGTACGAACAATTTTGACCTCCAATTTCGCTCTATCGCTTCTTCTATTGCGCTTGTATTGGAGCGTCGGAGGGCACGCCTTACCAGCTTGGTTATTTGCCTATTCAAAGCCCGCTGTTCTGACGAAGTGACTGCTGAATCTTCGAGTCGTTTCTCGGTGAGCTGCAGAGACTCCACCGAGAGTTTTGATTTCCTGCCTGTAAGCCGCATCTCGCAGAACTTCGTTCCCTCTTCCCTCAGGATACCTACCACTTGATTAAGTTCCTTGTCAACGTCAATTGTGCTTTCCCAGGCAGCGAATCGGTAGAAATCGAATGTCTCAGATCCAACAACGGTTTGGAGCAGGTTAGATCGGAGCGTGGACTTCATCAAACGGAGAAGTTCAAGCTTGCAATCAATATCCAGAGTGCCTAGGACAAGTCGGTGATCACTCCGGGTTTTAAACCTAGTGATCACAGAGACATCTAGATATCCGCTATGATGAAGCCGATCTCATTTTTCATCACACCATCGGGGCTTTGCCACGTCCACTTCCGTTGGGGCTGCTTTTTCTTGAATGAATTCATTAAAAACAAGCTTTCTTTCTCCAGGAAGTTGACTAGCATTTGTCCCCTGTGATTTCTGCTGCCAAATCCGTGTTGTCCTACTACAGACTCGCTGCATGTCTGTACTCCCAATTTAGCGTTGAATTCTCCCATGACAACATGGGAGTGAGCCTTGGAGGTGTTGTGCACGGCTTTAGATATGTCTTCGTACATATCCTCTACTTCATCATCCGAGTGATTCGAAGTCGTTGCGTATACCTGAATAACCTTTAGGCTATACCTCTTGGTTAATTTCATTAGAAGGTACGCAACCTTATGCGAAACACTGGAGATTTCTACAATATTGTCAGAGAGGGCTTTATTGACACGAAACCCGTCACTGCCTTGGGATTGCTGATCTCCTTCCCTGAAATACATAAGATGGCCCGACTCTAAGGTTACGGTATCCTCCGAAGTTCGGAGAGAGGGTCTTCGGACTTCACATAATCCCAGAATGTACAATCTCATGTGCCTCAGCTCCTCTTCCGATTGCGCCAGATGTTCGTCGAGTCGTAACGTGCGTCCTTTATACGTAGCCAGAGTCAGTCGGTTTTGGCGGCCTTTCGTAGCCCGGGGATTCTTACCCTGCCCTGCCGTGACCATGACCGCTGCCGAGGCCAGGAATAGCAGGGCTGCCAGGAACTGGGGGCCGTACTTTAATTGTGCTCATCATGGGGAGGTAATACCCATAATCGCCACGCTGGGCAAGCGGGTTGGCGATCGCAGGGCACAGGTTCTTGCACTGATGACGCTTCTGCCCGTCGCCGGTCTGTAGAATTTAACTGCGCCAATTTCGAATGGTTATACCGCCATTTGTCGGTCGTCAGGGCCTCGTCCGTTGTTCAGCAGGATGCACCACGGGCAGGTGAGGTTGACTTGGAGTACTGGGCACTTATTCACTATGCCGCATGAAATTCCTTGCCGAAAACGTGTGACGTCAGTACGGCGATTGCCGTACGATTCCACGCATATATCTTAACGCGGCGCGTAACGTGTCTTATTGGCAATAGAGAATAATGGCCCAGAAGTTGTAGTTGTACTCCCGTAAGGGAGTTATTCCTAAGGGGGGGATCCCATTTATTAGGTATTAAGTGTCTGCAATAAATTAATCCTAAACAAACAGTGCTACCGATTATCAAGCACCAAGCGGTCTTGATGGTTAGTGGTCATCAACGTCGCGCAACACAAACAGCGATCCACAAAATCATGCCTGATATTAGGTAGGTATTTGTAATAACGTAAACAAGCATCAAGTCAAGAGATTGATAAATTAAATTCCCTATGTTTCAATTTTGATTTTAGTTATTACGTTCTTATTCGAATTTATCCTAATGAAGAGAAATATCCGAATCCGAAATTTCACATTCATTACTGTTCAGAATTACTTTTTCGGAGGAGTGGACTGTATTACAATTTTAAATCACGTATTCACTTTTTCGGTCATAGGTCGCTGGTTTATATTAACTAACAGCAATAACTAATTCGTGGTTCAGGAGCTTCGAGGATTCAACGAATGAAACAACTACGCGGGTATAACAAACTGACTGACTGCCTTTATTTACAAAAATGCTCTTATATTTATACAATACAATTTAGGTAACGGTACCTGCTCGGTCACAGGGCGAGCTCGGGAGCAAGGGCAATTACAACGGTCTCGTATTTTTTGCAACAACTAACCGGACATCGTTCTTTAATTGTTTAACAATCAACGGCTTTTACTTTGTCGGTGTATTGCGCTTGTTACTATTCTAAAGATCGTGGGAACGTAGCCGTACTTAGTCTAATGGCAACTGCCCTACCTGCGTTAAGGGCTCCTGTAATAAACACATTGCGCCTTGCATTGTCTAACAAAGTTAAATAATTACCATTTGGCGCTTTTATCTATTTCTAAACTAACGGA
Source organism: Alsophila aescularia (assembly GCA_946251855.1). Taxonomy (NCBI): domain Eukaryota; kingdom Metazoa; phylum Arthropoda; class Insecta; order Lepidoptera; family Geometridae; genus Alsophila; species Alsophila aescularia. The sequence goes on along the minus strand of OX276386.1, from coordinate 40,917,308 downwards.
GGTTTTTTCCCTAACGGTAACTTTATTTTTATCTCCCTTAAATTACACGTTAAATCTACCTACTTACTCTAGGTGTACTACTATTTAATCTTATTCTAGTTTTATACAAAATAACTGAAGCGAAGCCTCGTAGCCGAAGTGCTTACACGTCGGTCGGTCGGTCGCGGTCCCTTTGCTCTGGCCGGTGATTCCCCATGACACATTCGCGGCATCTGGGAGGCGGACAGGCTCGCTGTCCTCAACAATTACAACGCTTCAAATGTATCCGAATGAAGAGAAAAATCCGAATCCAAAACCGAAATTTCACATTCATAGCAACGCTTCGAACTTATTTGAATGAGGAGAAATATCCGAATCCGAAACCGAAATGTCACATTCATAACAATGCAACCCTAACTATAAATGCAAGAAACTGGGGTAAATATCGATGAAGTACGAGTATACACAGCTTTGCGAAAACGTGAGGAACTCACTTAAATTGCTTATTTTCGAGCCAATCTTTGCCAGTGAATTATAGCTCGGCAATCACTCGGTTCAGCAATGGCTGGCTTTGTAAAGTTACTCGTAGTTACATGGCATTTATTTCAGCAGGTAACCTTCGTTGCAAAGTTTAGCTCTCGTGACCGATCCAATTTGTACACAATGTTTTAATGCAGCCACTTTTTAAACTTTTATAGACAAAAATTAGGAGGAAGCTAGTGGAAATTAGTCACAAGCATAATTACACAAGATTTTTACACATAACCCCGCACTTTGGAATCCCATCGTGCATGAACACACCCACAACAAACATTCAAGACCCGAGAACAAACATTTGCTCAGCACAAATGTTTGCCCCGGCCAGGATTCGAACCTGGGACACTAAGCTTAGAAGACAGGTGCACTACCAACTGCGACACAGTTGTCAGTTTTTATTCGAAACTAAAAGTGTCCGCGGCATTGCCCACGTGGTAATTTTTCTGGATTAAAAGTAGGAACCTATATGCTATTTCTGTACCTCGAGGACCAAAATTCGTTCAACCGTCAAATTGTTATTTATCGATTGCTCGGCTTCTGCTAATCGGATTGAGATACAAAGTACACCAGAATGTATGTCAAAACCTAAGCTATCTATTGGTGAAAACCACATTACAATCGTTCCAGTAGTTAAAAAAAACCGGCCAAGTGCGAGTCTGACTCGCGCACCGAGGGTTCAGTACAAATTTAACTTTGCCATTAGAAAACTGTTGTCCCTATACATCGACGTAGGTCGCGGTCAGTTTACAAACTGCAAATTTTTTTATTTTTTTTTGTCATGTTACTACAAATTTTTAGTTTTCGGATTTTTCCCTTTGATTGTGCTATAAGGCATTGCTTCTTGCCAAATTTCATGAACGGGAAGTATCCTATAGCTTTGATTTCCTTGCGAGTGTCAAAATATTCGGCATAAACGGCCGTCGGTTGACTTTAAAAAAAACACACTTCTAACGCAATCAAAAGCGTTAGAAGTGTGTTTTTTGCACAGGGATTTCAGACCTGAGTATATGATATTAATTTGAACTTGATACATCCACGCGCTTCTGAGAAAAAAGGTCTTGACAGACAGACAGTCAGACAGACAGACGCGCGGACGGACAGACGAAAGGACAACTAAGTGACCCTATAAGGGTTCCTTTTTTCCTTTTGTGGTACGGAACCCTAAAAAACTGGTTCAGTAGCTTATTTTGTCCGTATATTATTGTTTTTTAATTATCTTCATTGTGATTAATTAATTATTACGAATGAAGTATGGTCACATAATGATCTAAGAAAAATCACACTAACATTATTAATCAGAGAACTGTACAGAGTACAGTCGTAAAATCAGAGCTTAGACACGGTAATGATAGATAACATTACCGTGGCTTAGAGTTAAAAAAATGTATACTCTCATAATGAATACTCTCTATTCCTATGTGCAATGCAGAACTCCATACATTAGAACTGACAGTCCATACAAAACGTCATAAACAGAATAAAAACCGATTAGCGCCATCTATATTTTATCTTTAGAAGTGTGTGTGTGTTTGTTACTCTTTCACGCTCAAACGGCTGTGACGAGGTCCAAACCTCTTTCATAATAATACTCTTTTCATATCTAAATTCTTTCATAATCCATTTCTTTTCATTTTGATAGTTCATTATTGATTCAAAATACAAATAACCTGTCATTCGGACATTGATTGCATTAGCAAAACCGTAATTTTCGAAAAAATATTATAAAATACATAAATAAGTTAATTACAAATGGAGACTTGTAAATATATATAATAATTCCGTCGTTAGTGTTCGTTTTGTTTGAAGCCACTGTTTATGGAAATCACCAAATGCTCCAATAGTTCCTGACCTTTTATGTTGTCCACTGAGGCTTAGTCCCGGGGCTAGTGGAACAAACCCACACCCTGGGACCGCCTCGTGACACTGGCGCCCTCAACGTGTCCGTACCCAGCCTGCTCTACCTGCCTACAAATCCTGATCCTGAATCCTTCCTGATTTCTCCGTGTTTTTTTTTTTTTTAATCAGTGTTCAATTTTTAAGTCGCCCCACAAAATTCTAAAAGGCTCTAGGCCATCTTGATTTAAATTTGGATTGGAAATATTTGGCAAACCCAGAACAGTTTTTTTATACTCAAGTGTATTTTATATTTGCATTCCAGTCATTCATGTAAGTAAGACATTTTCATTAATACGTACTTTATTCCAAATTTCACTATCGGCCTACCTAGTTCTGAATTACTCTAAACTTTGACGCGTTATTATGCGTGACGCATTAACGCGTAGTTACATTAACGCTATTTTTTTATATATTTTTAAAGCGTTACTAACGCACTAAACGCACTAAACGCACGTTACCTACAAAGTAAACACTTAGTTTTATTTGCTGGTCTCATATTAAATAAAAATGGACCCTGCGCATCTAAATAAACCAGAATTGATCTATGAATTAAAATGTAGAAATGCTGAAGTTCATACAACAGATACTGCAGAAAATTTACGTTCAAGGTTATCGACCTTACTTGACAGCTCGAATACACAAGATTTTCAAAGTCCGTATACATTTGAACAGGATATAGCCGAAATTCAAAAATGTCTAACTATTATTTCTGCACGTTTAATAGCTTACCCGGTACGAAAGGAGAAGAATGCGTCCTATATTCTGCACATTAAAAATAGATTAAATAACATGGATATTACCACCGAACTTACGACAGTACAACTAGAAACATTTAAAAATGTTTCAGAGAATTTCTTCGATTTACAAAAGCGTTTCGAAACATTAGAAAATCCTAGCTGCTCTTCTACAGACGATCATTTTCCAGAACAACAAACTCAATTACCTACTGACACAAAAGCTACAAAATATTTCGATCAACAGATCAAGTCACGAAATTAAACGGTTTATTTACAAGGGGATAGTTGTCCAAGAGATTTTCTTGAAAAAGTAGAGGAATTCGCAGTTGCTCGAAATATTTCACATACTGAACTATACAATCATATATACGATATTCTGAAAGGAACTCCTTTGGATTGGTTTCGAGCTCACAAACAAACAATCCCGGATTGGGAATCTTTTAAAATTACATTACTAAATGAATTTGAAATTACAGATTACGACTATAAACTGCGTAAAATCATAGATGCTCGTAAACAAAAAACAACTGAGCGTGTGATTTGTTATTTTACCGAATTAGAATCATTATTTGCGAAATTACGTGAGCCTATTTCAGAGAAAGCCAAGATTGATATTCTTAGGCGTAACTTGCGACCCGAATTCGGTCAAAGGTTATCACCAGACGATCTCGACTCGGCCGCAACATTATTAAAATCGTGCAAATGGTACGAAAGTTGCATTGAAATTTCCAACTCTGATACCTTCTACATTACAAGACTTAGCGAAGCCTTCGACTTCTAATACCCAACACAAAGTCAATGCTACACCTAACATACCACATTATCCGTACATTACCTTGCAACAACCACTTGTTCAAACACACCCTTATCCTCAACCTTAACCTGTACATTCAATTGCTGCAGATTCTAAGAAAACTGCAATACCTATATTTTGCCCTCGCTGTCGAAACGACAGTCATGCTTTATGTCAATGTCCCTACAGACATAAAGTTTGTTTTCGTTGCGGTAAAAAAGACGTAATTTTTACCAATTGCCCTGTATGTACAAAAAATGCAAAAAAAATAATTAGAGAGGATATAGAAACACAAAATTGTAATACTAACAATAACTTTGATCAAAATGATTGGAACAATTGGCTTAAAACTATTTCAATATTTTTCAAAACATACAACGTTTCTACGCTCCTCTTTGATAATACATCGGACACTGAACGTCCATACCTTAGAGTAAATGTTGGGAATTTAACCCTTAACGGTTTGCTGGATAGTGGCAGTGCCATTACAATTTTAGGTAATAACTCACATAAATTATTACTTGAACATGGTTTGGAACTACAACGTGCCCAAATTATCAAAGGTTCTGTTGCTAATGGTCAAACAATCAATTCAATTGGTACTATTAAGCTTCCAACTTTATTTAAAAATAAGTTTGCTATAATTACTGCCCATGTAATACCCGCTGTTACTCAACCTTTCATATTAGGTATCGACTTCTGGAAAACTTTTAAGCTGGCTCCAGACATACTTAATACGGTCAGTATGCTCAAGAGTTCAGATACTCCCATGTTTATCATCAATAATAATGATACTTACTTACAGTCTTATGACAGACTTACAGATACACAATTGATTCTTGCTAATGCAGTCGTAGAACAATTTCGTAATATTTCTACCGACGTACTTCCTTTAGGAAGAACAAACCTTATTGAACACTGTATTGATACAGGTGACCACCCACCTATTCGTCAACGTTGCTATCGATTATCCCCTGAAAAACAGAAAGCTCTTCGAGCAGAAGTTGATAAAATGCTAGAACTTGATGTTATAGAGCCTTGTGAAAGCCCATGGCTAAATCCTGTAATTATTACCCCTAAGAAAGATGGTACTTGGAGATTTTGCGTCGACAGTCGTAAGCTTAACGACATAACTAGAAAAGATGCTTATAAATTACCATTCATATCAGACATTATAGATAACCTTAAAGATTCTAAATATCTGAGTTCAATTGACATTGCTAAAGCTTTTTGGGAAGTGCCTTTACGTTTAGAAGACAGACCTAAGACTGCTTTTCACGTTCCAGGTCGTGGATCTTTTCAATTTAAGGTTATGCCTTTTTGTGTTGCGTAGCTGGTGCGTTAGTAAGAACTAACGCACCAGCTACGCAACAAAGATTCATTGATAATCTTCTTTCTGATGAGTCTAATAACGACTCTCTTTTTTATTATTTGGATGATATAATAATAGCCACAAAAACGTACGAGGAACACGTACGTTTGCTTAACAAATTACACGCAAAACTTTCAAAAGCAGGTATAACAGTAAATTTTCCAAAATGTGCATTTTTCCGAAATGAACTTAAATACCTAGGCTACGTAATTGATGATCAAGGTCTCCACACAGACCCTGATAAAGTCAAAGCAATCTTAGAAATACCAGCACCCAGGTCTGCTCGCGAGGTGAAAAAGTTTCTCGGTACAGCTAGTTGGTATAGACGCTTTGTACCCAATCTTAGCACATTAGCTGCTCCCCTCACTAAACTTACGTCTACCAGTAAGAAAGCTCCCGCTTTCAAGTGGACTTCTGAAGCTGATAAAGCTTTTAATAAAATCAAACAAGCTTTAATATCAACTCCTATTCTAACTTGCCCTGACTTTTCTAAACCCTTTGCTGTTCATTGCGACGCATCCGCTTTTGGACTTGGATCAATGCTTACCCAAGACTTCGATGGAGTTGAAAAACCCATAGCTTACATGAGCAAATTACTTACAGGTCCCCAAAGAAACTATTCTATCACTGAACGTGAACTCTTAAGCGTTATAACAGCATTAGAGTATTGGCGTTGCTATCTAGACAATGGTCAAAAGTTTACTATCTATACCGATCATTCTGCACTTCAATGGTTCTTACACTTAGATAATCCTACAGGTAGACTTGCCCGTTGGAGCATACGCTTATCAATGTTTAATTTTGACATTAAATATAAACGTGGCAAGGAACATTTGGTCCCAGATACATTATCTCGTATTAAACCAATTAATGTGATTAATTATGATCCAATACAGACTTCTGATTCGTGGTACACTTCTGTATACTCCAAGTGTAGCACAAATCCCACATCAACTCCTGATTATATGATACGACACAATAAACTCTACAGGTACACCCGTTCTAATACCCTCATAAACTCAGAATTAAGTTGGAAAGAAGTAATCCCATCTGAATTTCGTACAGCTATTATCGAAGAAAACCATTCGTTACCAACAGCAGCTCATTTTGGCACTTTCAAAACATACCATCGTATTAAAGAAAAATACTTCTGGCCAGGAATGTACAAAGACATTGCCAGCCATATTTCTAAATGTGAAACATGCCTCGCTTATAAGCATCAGAATCAAAATACCATTGGTCTGATGGGTAAACCCAAGAACTGTTCTCGTCCTTTCCAATGCATATCTATTGATATTGTTGGTCCACTTCCAATGACACGCAAACTTAATAGATTTATTTTTGTAGTCACATGTTGTTTTTCCAAATATTGTCTTATATTCCCCATGAAGCGAGCTACCTCTTCTGTAATCAAACATATACTTGAGAACTTAGTTTTTATGGTTTATGGTATTCCAGAGACCATAATCCTAGATAATGGCCCTCAACTAATTGGTCATGAACTCCAGGATTTATTTCAATATTACAACATACCAAAAATTCATTACACCCCCCGTTACTGTCCGCAAGTCAATACTGTTGAACGTTACAACAAAACAATTATAACAGCAGTTGCTTCTTTTGTTGATAATGACCATCGTACTTGGGATTTATATTTAAATCAAATCCAATTTGCCATAAATTCAGCTGTTAATGAAACTACTAAATTCACACCAGCTTTCTTAGTATTTGGTCGCGAACTTGTAACATGTGGTTCTGTATATAATGCTTCGGATCTAAGTGAAGAATTGATTTTTGCTCCACGCGATGAGTACGCTGACAACATAGGTCAGTTAAGCCCTTTATTTGCTAAAGTTCAAACACGTTTATTTCGCGCTCATGAAACTAACGCAAAATATTATAATAAACATCATCAACACCTTGAATTTAACCAAGGTGACATTATATGGAAACGTAATAAATGTAATCCCATAAGTTCAGCAGGCAAGTATTTTTCAGCTAAATTAGCTCCTAAATTTGTAAAATGCATCATAGCAGCTAAAATTTCACCACTAATTTACGACCTCAGTGATTTATCTGGTAATCCCTTAGGCCGTTGGCATGTCAAAGACATTAAACCTATACCACGTACGTCTTAACCTTAACCATCACTTGTCTACTTGCATACTTTATTATAATTATGTACTATGAATGTTACATTGCTTTCATATTCCTGTACCTTACCATATATTTAAATACCTACTTATGACCATTGTAGGTTCCCTACTTACAAATAACCTTGTATTTAAGTTGTAAATAATGTAATTTTAATATAATTTCCCTTTACGGAGTAATGTCCACATTTTTAGCCTATTTTTTTTATTCACTTCATTAACTTTTCGAATTCATTATGAATATTGACTTCAAGTCCCTACGTATTGCTTTTCAGTGCTATTTTACTTACTACATACTTTAATTATTTGGTACTAATAGTAGCTAATACCCTACTTATTAGCTATGTATTTTTTTATATTTTACAAACATAATGTTCAGTTTAAAGCGAAAACAAGTTCTATATATTATTATTTACTACACCTACACACAAAACTTCCAACACTGAAAAGAGCGGCAAATGTGATTACTCTATAAACCAAGCCTAGGTCACAAAACCAGTATTATTTTATAGTTAACATGCTATTACCTACCTACCTTACTCATATTATTTTAACGTTCTAACACAACGTTTATTATGTACATACACGTGCTACAGGCACGTCATACCCTAAGGTACGTTTAGCCATTTTGGCAAACTAATTGTATATAAATATACACATACATACATATACACATCACACACCACACATTCACCACACATACACATACACATACACACATACACTCACATAATCATTCTGATCAGCGGCTAGTGACTGTATAAATAAGCCTACACTACACTGTATTGGTTCCACGAGTGACCTTAATGATATATAAGGTTCCTCTTTCTTATGAGTTTTATTTCCAAGGAATGGGAATAAGACTATGAATGATGATGAATGAATGTGTGATTTATGAATTTGAATGCATCTAGGAATCCAATCAATTGTATATTGACATTGTTAGTAAACATTTTCATATAAAAATTAAAAAGACTTCTCAGCATTTTCAATATTTTAATTAATTATTTTACTATTTTAACTATATTACCCATATTATATATATTTTTATTATTAACTTCTACTATTTTTTTTTTGTTCTTAGCATATTTTTTTTTCTTTTTTTTAAATAAAACTTACAAAAAAAAATTTTTTTTTTACTGTCAAAAATTATTTTTTTTCTCCGGGGAGGCGGGGTATTGTGACGAGGTCCAAACCTCTTTCATAATAATACTCTTTTCATATCTAAATTCTTTCATAATCCATTTCTTTTCATTTTGATAGTTCATTATTGATTCAAAATACAAATAACCTGTCATTCGGACATTGATTGCATTAGCAAAACCGTAATTTTCGAAAGAATATTATAAAATACATAAATAAGTTAATTACAAATGGAGACTTGTAAATATATATAATAATTCCGTCGTTAGTGTTCGTTTTGTTTGAAGCCACTGTTTATGGAAATCACCAAATGCTCCAATAGTTCCTGACCTTTTATGTTGTCCACTGAGGCTTAGTCCCGGGGCTAGTGGAACAAACCCACACCCTGGGACCGCCTCGTGACACGGCTAAATGGATTTGGACGAAATTTGGTACCAGGATACCAGGATATTTCCTTATTTCTTGGATTAACACATACGATAATTTCATCATCATCAACAGCCATCATCATAATACACGCGGGAGAAACTGTGGGGCCAGCTAGAAGTTTACATTTCGATTGTCTAAGCATCTCAATGTCAACGCTATATGGGCGAATATGGTACAGTCAGCGACAAAAGTCGCTGAACATGCCCACTTTAAAAAAAGGCCAAAACAGCTATTTGTTCAAAAGTCGCTGATGTTTTACAAAAATCGGTGAACATCATCAAAACAAAATAATAATTGAACACATTTTGAAACAATATTCGGTGAACATTTATAAATTGAGAAGATAGTAAGTATTCGTGGATTTATGTCAAAAGGTATATTTTATAGCTCATTGAGTATTGCCAAAATAGGATTGCACTCAGGTGGGTCTCTGTTTGGAGTATTTTTTCTCTAAAAAAACTTATCCTACCTTCACTATTATTTGGTTGGAATCGATGTTGTGATTATCTTTTTTTTTAAACTGTTATATTTTATATTTCCTATTAACTATATTTTATATTTCCTATTAACTAAGTTTTTTCGGTGATTACAAATAAAATAAAACAAATTTTATAAATATGTGTGTGTGTGTGTGTTTTTGTGCGCTATCTTATAAATCCATGAACTCTTACTCTCTTCTCAATGTTTAAATGTTCATCGAATTTTGTTTCAAAATGTGTTCAAGTAATTTTGTTTCAATGATGTTCACCGATTTTTGTAAAAAAACGATTCTTATTTAATTATGTTGTAATGGTAAATCAGCGACTTTTAAAAAAATAACTGTACAGGTGTTTTGAAAATGTGGGCATAGTCAGCGACTTTTGTCACTGACTGTACCTAATTATCGTGAAACCTAGAATGAGACTGGTTCTCAAAGACTTGGCGGCACATTAAATAAATATGATTTAAATAATGCCTCCTCAATTTGTAAAGATTGGGCGTTTTTCCACTGACTGCACCGGCACGGCACCGGCGAAGGCCTGGCAGTCACTTGTATGAAAATCGCCGGCACCGCTAGCCTGCATTGAAAAATACCCGTCATTATGTTTTCATAAACTTATTGCCAGCCCCCCAAAGTCACAGAATAAATAATAGTTACCACCAAACCCCGGTTGTCGTGCCGGTGCCATTGTTTTAAAAAAACACAGTATTTAAAAAACTAACGAACCATTTTAAACCATCAGGTGTCAATCGTAGCAGCATCATCTTGCCGCTACGTATACTGGCAAAGAAGCTCTCTCGAATATCTCTTTGTCAAAGAGCAGTACCTAGCGTGCGTTGTCACTACCCTCATAGCCCGAGACATAACCACTAAACTGTATGCTATGAACAACAAGATCGTGACTGAGAGAGGGTCACACTTGGACATCAGGCTGCCGAGCATCTCTCACGCCTTGGCAAGGAGTCCTAGGAGGCTGAGGTCTGTAACCAAAGTGGAACCGCCGCCGACGACTGTGCAGCCTGTGCCTCCTGAAAAACGGCAAAGTAAGTGCTATGATAGTAGATAGATATTCTTTTGTAGCAGTATGATACGTCTATGATCAATGATATTTATTAGAGACGGGTCATGTGATACAAAATGGCGATTCAAATTCAGTCAAGCTGCAGTCCGTTGCCTAAATTGAAATCTCCTGTTTATTTGCTTTTGTATCGTAATTGTACCAGACTTTGAACGCGTACGCCGCGTTTGACGTGACGTCACGCACTTTGGGTTGTCTCACGCTTACAAAGTGCAGAAAAAAGTAAAACTTTTTCGCGGGAACTTCTGAGCGCGTTCAGTGCATATATCTTTACATATAGAACTAGCCTTCCCGCCCGCGCCTTCGTCCGCGCGGAGTACTGTTTATCGCGAAAAAAAACATCATATGTTCTTCTAGGATATTAAAAACCATTGCAAAAGTAGGTATAGCACCAATGCTCTTGATGTTTTTGACAGACTTGTTATTTCGTTTCCATGGCAACCGTTCCTTACAGCGAGTAATCAACATTTTTTCAATTTTTTCCGTGAAAACTTGTGTTTTTCCGGGATAAAAAGTATTCTATGTTTTATACCAGGGTATAAGCTATCTCCATTCCAAATTTCATCAAAATCTGTGCAGTCGTTACCGCGTGAAAGTTCCCCAAACAAACAGACAACGTTTCACTTTTATATATTGGTATGGATATCATTGTCAATGAATGTTTGCGGTTGTTGCATGATGTACGGTTGTTACTTGTTACAGCCAGATAGGATATTTAGGTACTGTTTGTTTTATTTATGTATGTACTTTCACTTAACAGCTATGTGTGTTTGTGTATGCCTTTTGTTTATTTTCTATGGGCTAGTAATATGTTGCCTGAAATAAATTATTATTGTTATTTCTTATTAGCTGCACCCTGCGGCTTCACCCGCGTGGAAACTGATAAAAAAACGATTATTCCAATATATTGTTTCATTAACAAACACAACATAACTTATTTTTAAATCATATTCGTTGAGCCTTTTTTGTGTTTTTGCGAGACTAACGCACGGCAATTGTTTTTATATATACAGACAGAAGATTACTGACGTGATTGTAAGTACATAAAAACGTAAGGTACGAGTATTTACCATTTCAGAATAATAAAATGTTGGAGAATGAGTTTAAATCAGCCAACAAGAATATAAAATAATTATTACAAGGAAAATACCACAAAGCCATCCATCGCTCCGTGCACGTTAAGCTGTCGGTCCCGGCTGTTATTGATTAATAGCAGTCGTTAAGCCATGTCAGAGGCCCTCGGGCGGCTTGACAAACTCTAACACCAGAGGCCAGCACTACCTCATACGACAAACAAACAAACCACAAAGCCAGTCTAAACATAACCTGGGGGTGCAATTGTTTAAACAAAGTGAATCATCTTATAGACTAGCAAGCAGTGACTTCGTCTGCATCGTTACCACATTAGTACGAGATACCGCGGCCAAATGATTGCCAATCGTGTGTTAAAAAAATGAAAAGCTTGACAAAAACGTCCCAAAAAATTATTTTTCCAAGAGCTCCTGAGAGGCACAGTAAAAAAGGCCCTTATAAAGAAAGCTACATTTCAGTAGTGGCAGCAAAAAGTAATGAAGGCAATTCTTGGCATACTTGACAAACGGGAATAATGGGGTAAAGCCTAGCACTAGCAGAATAACTAGCACAAGCACAGAATAAATAATAGTACAAGGCACAAGTAAAAGCGTAGGTTGAAAGTATTTTCCATCGGTCACTTGCAGTGTCGTATTACAGTTTAATGTTGCCAAATGGTAACTGGGGAGTGTGGAGTATACTAAGCAAATAGGCATACAAGTAGGTACAGTCAGCGACAAAAGTCACTGAACATTTTAGTGTTAACATTTTCGTGCTTTAGTGTTGAAATGTTGTCCTAGGTTTCGATTTTCCAGCGTTTCGGCAATAATACGTGAGTACTAGCCTTTTTTTTCTAAACATGTCTAAGCTTTCAGTTACGTGAAATAATCCAATGTTACGTATACGTAACATTGGATTATTTCGCGCGCATGAAGCCTAAATGAGAAGATAGGAAATGTTAAGCGAATTTTGTCGCTGACTGTACTATGACATAGATATCGACAGTTTTTGCAGTCTATACTGTGATGTAATGGCGTGCCAGGCGTGGGATGTATTTTATTTTTAAAATGTGTCACTGTTTGCCTACAGTTGTGTTTTTATACACTGGCCTTCTAAACTTACTACCAAACTTTTAATGTCTGTCTGTTCGCGATTACGTTAAACCTACTGACCGATTGCAATGCGATTTTTCACTGTTGGATAGCTTAGGTTTTGACCTAATAACTGGTGTACTTGGTATATCAATCCGCAATCCGAAGAGTAGGAGCCAAGCAATTTATTAAAAACTCTATTAATTTTAAAGTAAGTTTTGAACGCCAGTGTTTATTACATGTGGGAGTGTCTTTAAATAATAAGGTTACGTACTCGTATGATATAAGATTGCAATCCAAATCTCAGCGGTCTTCGGCACAGCGTGGCAAAACTTGTTCTAATATTATAGGTATCCTGATTCATATGAAGACTTATAAGAAGATGTCTGAAGATAAAAATATCTCTATGGTATATCTTTATACATAAATCTGTATCATATAAATATATGGATTTAACTGTATCCACATGTAAATCTTTATAATTAGCAGGCAACTTGCGTGGGCATTATTGAAAAAATGATTCATTTTTACCACGTTTTTATTGAGTCATTTTCTAGTGTGTCCTTCCATGTGGAATCTTGCTTTCGAACACTTCCCAATTAGCTATCCGGCTGAAATTTTCAGGGTTGCTCACAACTCGATGGCAATGCATTTTGGAGAAAAAAAACAAGCATTAAAACAAAAAACGTGTTTTTTAGATTAGTTTTTTAATCTACAGTTGCTTTTGTTTATCATCAAAGAAGTCTTGTAGAAAATAGTAGCACTTTTTGGTGAGATTTATTAGCTAGAAAATCATCATTGAACTATTGTTTGATGAAAATTTCGCTAAGTATGTACCGATAACCGTTGAGGTAGGCGAGTTCTTGAGTGGAAGTACAGCTTCCACTCAAGAACTCGGACGCAAGTGTAGGACGCCCTATGGCCAGACGACCTGCGAAAAGCGGCTAACAGAAACTGGATGCAGAGAGCTGAAGATCGAGCTCAGTGGCGTGTATTAGGAGAGGCCTACGGTCCAGCAGTGGACAAGTAGCTGATGATGATGATGATCAAGTATTTACTAGGCTTGAATATAAAAGTCAGTCATAAACCTTTGTTTCCAGACTGTTGGAGACACGAAGCAGATTCCATAGCCAACGCCGTTAGGCGTAACTGCGCGGCCCCCGCATACAACGAAGGCGATGGCGACGAAGAACTGATGCCACTGGCGACACACGAAGCACCCGCCGCGTCTTCTGACGATTTGTCCATAGCTGACAGTTATCCTGACACGTCTTCCAAGTACCACAGCTGTGAGGCTGTAGAAGCCGATGATGAGTTGAGACATTAAATATGTGCACGTTATGTAATTATGCATTAAACTGTTCTGCTTTATTAATGGTTTATTTTATTTTATCTACACTCATATCGTAAAATCTGGATAATGAACTCAAAAATAGTGGCATAATGACATACTTTACGCACGGCACGTCTTTAATAAGAAAAAAACCCATTAAAACACTGTTTTTTGAACTTAACAATGTTATAAATACATTTTCTCCATAAAAGCACCAGCTCCGTCCAACGAGGGTTTTCACCATTTATTATCTACGAACTGTACCCGCGGCTTCGCACGCGTGGCCATTTCTGTAGGATAAAATAACTATTACTATTCCAAGACCTAAAATACCAATATACCAATATTTAAACAAAATTCCTTCAGCTGTCAAAAAGTTTTTACCGATTGCTTGGCACCTATCTACACGTTCGATACAAGTATTACATAAGAAGCACGTATGATTAAAGGCTAATTTACACCGGATAAAAGTTATAACTTGCCACTTCTTTGGATTGATCGTAATTCTATTCTTGGTGTAATATTCTGTAAGCTTTACTAACCATGCAGTCGATATGTGTTGACATAGAAAGCTTAGAGTCTAACATGACACCGAGATCACCTGTAATACCTACCTATCTACACGTTCGATACAAGTATTACACAAGAAGCACGTATGATTAAAGGGTAATTTACACCGGATAAAAGTTATAACTTGTCACTTCTTTGGATTGATCGTAATTCTATTCTTGGTGTAATATTCTGTAAGCTTTACTAACCATGCAGTCGATATGTGTTGACATAGAAAGCTTAGAGTCTAACATGACACCGAGATCACCTGTAATACCTACCTATCTACACGTTCGATACAAGTATTACACATGAAGCACGTATGATTAATGGGTAATTTACACCGGATAAAAGTTATAACTTGTCACTTCTTTGGATTGATCGTAATTCTATACTTGGTGTAATATTCTGTAAGCTTTACTAATTTTGCAGTCGATATGTGTTGACATAGAAAGCTTAGAGTGTAACATGACACTGAGATCGCGTATAATACCTACCTATCTACACGTTCTATACAAGTATTACATAAGAAATACGTATGATAAATGGGTAATTTACACCAGATAAAAGTTATAACTTGTCACTTCTTTGGATTGATCGTAATTCTATACTTACTGTAATATTCTGTAAGATTATTAAGGCTGTACTGAAGTTTTAGACATACATGCAATACAGCGTATAGTATATTGTGTTTGTAGTAGTAAGGAGGTATATTGTACTTCATAGGTACCTACCTACTTTTGGTCTCTAATTTATAATATTAGTTTTATCACACTAATATTATAAATTAGAGAAGTGTAGCCACTGTCGTAAATAGGCCAATCAAAATACCTATGGATCCACTGGTGGATTCAAGACGAGAAAAAAAGGCTTTGGTTCCACTGGTGGAGCCTGGCGGTGGATCCAAGTAGCCGGAGGGATTTTAATTTAGAGTTTTATAAATATTTTTATAAACTGTCTTATCGAGCGGAAGACTTCGTATGCGCGATGCAGAACTCCATAAATTAGAACTGACATCATAAAAACCGATTAATGCCATCTATCTTTTAATGTGTGTGTGTGTGTGTGTGTGTGTGTGTGTGACTGTGTGTGTGTGACTGTGTGTGTGTGTGACTGTGTGTGTGTGACTGTGTGTGTGTGACTGTGTGTACTTGACGAAAATACTGAACAAATTTTGTTGGTACCTACTTTTATCCCAGGACATCTCGCAGGCACAATTAGGTATATAATATTGAGTTGCTTTGCCTTAATAAGCATAGATTCATGAGACTAAAAAGGTAAACAAAGATATCAATATTAGTAAATCACGCCTATTTAAAACCGCTACATACCTACCTTAAGTACCTGCCTTCGTAATGTAATAACAGAGGTAGGAAAATGTTTACCTTACGGAGGCCATTTCAATGATCACCATTCAGGCGTCACGTAAAGTAATAAAGGGTGTTTCGTTCCGTTATTAATGACAGGTACCTGGCTGGGCAGGGCTCGAACTCCATTATGAGTGGACTTTGCCGCCCGTTCACTGACCTTACACCAATCAATCAAGTGATTCCGTTATCGCCGCAATAACGGATTGACCGACATTAATTTATTTTAGTTGTAATATTGAAGGAGATCCATTGCATATAAGAAAGACTAGGTATATAAAGCAGTAACTTATAATAATCACGCTCAAATAGAACATAGTAATATCGTTTTAGTGTCTACGCATTGTTTTATTTCCATTAGATACCTATGTCTCATCCCTGACTAAAAAAAACATCGCAATCTCACCCTACAAGACAACTAAACATTAGAAAACCTATCCAATCGTGATATACCCAGTATACGTCCAATCGTAAGCAGTAAGCGTATTCGGCTATTCCACTTATCCCACCCAGCCATCCCACCTAGGAGGGAAAAGTGGATTTTACTTTCCACTATTCCATCCCAGCTATCCCACCTGGGAGGGAAAGTGACTTTTCTTTTCCATTATTCCCTCTTAGAGTGGAGAAGTGGAATCAGCTATTCCACTTATCCACCCAGCTATCCCACCTTAAAGGGACACGTAGTGTTATTTTTTCACCTGGTCCGTCCCAGGGTAGATGAGTGGAAAATATGTTTCAAGCAGAGGCGGCACGTCCTAATGAGCGCTGGAGCAATGGACTCCCACATATTTTTTTAAATAAAAACGAGTATTTTTTTAATCTGTAGGTACTTATATATTTTTCATAATCAGTTATTGATTACCATTTACACTCTGAACTGAACACAGCATTACTAGAAGCAATTGATTTAACTAATAAAAAAATTTGGTGTGAAGTTCTATTGAGTGGAGCCAGCGATTGCACTCCTATGAAATAAAGTTTAGTACAAAGTTAAGCACGGAATTCATTGAGTGCGAAAGAGAAAATTCTACACAGTCCGGCAAAACGTGAAACAAAACATTTTGTATGAGAAGTTAGCCAAATCTGGAGCGGAGCTCTTGCGCTATGTTGCATCACGGTGACCAGTGGCCCAATTACAGAACTTGGCTACAATCGGATTATCACTTTTTTCATAGCAATTTCGACTCTATCGCAAGGCATTAGTGGTTTCAATACTGAGAATTCGATTGAAGCCAAGTTATGTAATCGGGCTGCAGAACCCCCGCGCAACGCGATTGACGCGCGGTGTTGCCAGTTGAGTTTGCGTATTTACATAATCCGTATTTGCTGAAAACATGAAACTTTTGAAATTTGTTAATACTATTTCTATGACCTCAGTAGAATGTGAGTGCTGTTTTTTTACTTTTAATAAAGTCAAACCGTTTATACGGTTTAATTAATTCCATCTCTGATTTTCACAAGAAAGTGATAGATGTTTTTTGCTCGCCAAAAGGACCGGCGCATGGAATTTTTGTATAAAAAATGTTAAACAAGACATTTTTTCTTGTTTTATTTTTAGTGAACACCTACGAAAAAATTTCACGAGCCGCCTCTGATTTCAAGTCATCCCTCGTAGGAGCGTATAAGTAAGTGGAGATATTGATGTGTAAAACTATTCAGAAATGTTGCGTCATTTTATTTACCCATTAATTTATTTTAAATTTATTTTTTCTTCTTGAAGGGAAGACTCCATATGTATATTTTATTCATCCACCTTTGTGTTTAATTTTAAATTCTATTTTTGTTCTAGGAGGGATGATTCGAAATATATTTTCCACTCATCCAACCTGGGAGGGACCAGTGGAAAAAAACACTACTTACTACTATAAGTGGAAACGCTGATTTCACTTATCCAACCCGCGACGGAATAGTTGAAAAGAAAAGCCACTTTTCCCTCCCAGGTGGGATAGGTGGGTGGATAAGTGGAATACCTGATTCCACTTATGCACCCTGGGATGGAATAGTGTACAATTAAATTCAATTTTCCCTCCTATGTGGGATGGCGGGGTGGGATAAGTGGAATAGACGAGCTTATTTCAGCGGACAATACTTCTGCTTTTTCATATATATTAGAAAAGTAGCTGCACCCCGCGGTTGCACCCGCGTGACGATGATGATGATGATGATGATGAAAAGTATTCTATGTGTTATTCCAGGGTATAAGCTATCTCCAATCCAAATTTCATTTAAATCCGTTCAGCCATTTGCGCGTGAAGAATGATAATGATGATGATGAAAAGTATCCTATGTGTTTTTCCAGGGTATAAGCTATCTCCAATCCAAATTTCATCAAAATCCGTTCAGCCGTTTGAGCGTGCAGAATGATGATGATAATGATGATGTAAAGTATCTAATGTTTTATTCCAGGGTATAAGCTATCTCCATTCCAAATTTCATCAAAATCCGTCCAACCTTTATCGCGTGATAACTCCCCAAACAAAAAGACAACGTTTCACTTTTAAGTATTGGTATGGATAAATCTAAAACTGTATTGTAATTAATCAATCGTAAGAGAATTCATGTCAAGTCAGCGAATGCTGCAGGTAGCGGCTTATTCCATAAATCCCCTTCGACTATCCCCTGCGCAAGGGATTTTAGGTTTTTTTGCCCAGTAATCCCCTTCGCGTCGTCTTTGCATGCTGGAAGGGGAGATTATTGGATAAAAAGTCCAGAAATCCCCTTAATCATTTATTATATAGCATCATGGTAATTTGTGTTCAACAGACCTGCCCCAGTGGCCAATGTATTAACTCCATAGATCTAATTAAAGGAGGTAGGACTATGCACTAGCTCCTCGAGCGTGAACCGCATAAATTATGTGCAACGCATACAATTTGCCTTCATTGGCATTATTCACAATCGGAGTGAAGTTGTGTAGCACGAGTAAGCAGCAGTGACTCTTTGTTGTTGATATTCATAGAAGCACGAACGGTGGGAATGTAGCTATGTGGGTTTGTTTGTCTGTAGTTGTGTCTATACCAGTTTCTATTTACGTTTATCCATGCACTACTCTAACGCACTAATATCAAGTACCTACTCTGCAGTACCGTGCCTATACTGATTTGCGCTGGACCTACATAATTATTGTGTCAAAGAACAAAGTCGGTAATAAATTGAGTGAGAATGAGAAAGCAAAAGACTATGGTTGAGGAGGTATTAGCGATGTAAATCCCCCTTAAGCATTTTAGGTAGGGAGTTAATCTTTGTTAATTTGATACTAAGCTCAGATTAGCCCAGTTGACCAAAATAAAATGATACTAAGTAGCTCTTAAATTTTTTAACGATGTAGGTACATGTGTTTCTTTACAAGACACAAGCTTGGATAAAAATATTTGTTATATATTATTTTTACATTAAAAAAACATAAAAAATATATATATGAAAATACAAAATATCCGACTGCAAATAGAACTATTGAATAAATTTTTAAACAACTCAAGTGCTATGTATATAGATTCGCAGAGCGGTGCAGGTGTGGGACGCAGAACGCACGATGCAAACATACTCGTATAATGCTCAGTTTTCGCTTTTCAGCCGCGATAGCGCACGGATGCACCACCCGCAAAAATATTAGTAATATATATTTAACGTTTCTTATTCAATTACATATTTTACTTTACTTTAATAGTTGCAATTGCAACATTGGACTAAAGTTCTCTAAATAACTTAAATGATCTATAATTGAAAATTTTGTATGAAGATTGAAATACAATTGCAACTGTTTAAGTAAAAGAATTGTATATTTTTGGAAAGTCTTTTTAAAGATCTTCATTTTGATAGTTTTTCATCATTTTTTGTTTCATCAGAAGTAAAATATGACGTCTGTATACCGCCATATTAGTTTTCTTGACACTTTCACGTTTACTTCATATATCCTGTAGCACTCTCGTGACTAAGACGAAGCCAATGATACCTCATTTATCAAAATCCATCAAGCCGTTAGGCTGTAGGATGCGCCTATGAAACATACAAACAAACATACATACAACCCAAACACATGACCCTCTTCAGTCGAGTAAAAAAACAAAACGTTTGATTTTTAGCAATAACACCTGTGTAAGGAAAACATATCATATAACTTTTCTATATAAAAATATAGGATTTCCTTGAAAAATATAAAATTCAGTTCGTATGCGGATGTTTTATGCACTCAGGCTAGCGGAGTTTGTATTTATACAACAAACACTCCCCGTGTAAGCTGGTCCAAAGCCAAAAAAGATCAAGACTCTAAGCTAATTCAAACTCAGACCGTGAAAAACGGACCTACATTCTAGTAATACCTTACCATAATATCTGCTGAATTAAAAGTCGACTGGTACCGTTTGGCTTACGTCTGGTGTAGTAGTGCCAGGAAAAGTAAGTGGGTAGTGAAAATTTCTGATCCTGGCTGCCAAACATCGCCACAGATGTTAGCATTCTAGCCAAATGAATCCCATCTAGTTAGATGGCGGGCTGGAATAAGGCTGGAACAGCGCTCTTTGGCGACGCTGTGATGACTGACAATTTCACACGCGAATTAACTTTAACTGTATCTCACAAAGTACTTGAATAGATATAATAACTGCTCTGGATTTGGAAAAGGGACTTAATTATCATATAGATTAAAAGACAGAAATAGACACCTTTTTGTTAGAAATTAATGTCGAAACGAAATAAATTTAACATCGTTGGAATAAAGTAGTGTCTCTGTTGATATGAATGGCTAACGTCTACTAAATTAGCAGGTACTAAATTAATACAATATTGGTGCCTCATGATCAATAATAATAGTGCTCTAAAATCAGAACGTCATTAAAATTGATTATCTACTAAACAATCACGTTTCAAGCGGTCTAATCTTATTTATAGCATAATAATAACTATATCTAGCTTAACTACGAGTATATCGGGGCATGATTGATGAAAATGAGCTCTATTGTAAGTTTATAGGTACTTAGGCATATTGATAGGTAAACTCCAAGGTACCATGTGCGTAAGAACTTATACGTAGTTGAAAAACGTATACGAATTGTGTCTATTTTTTAAATTCGACTCCACAATTTCTTGTGCTTCTATTTGGAACTAGGTAACATTAGTTATTAGTGTGTGGAAATTCGTTTTACAAACATCTGTTTTTGGTTTTCAGTTAATCATCATCATCGCCTAACGGCGTTGGCTATGAAATCTGCTTCGTGTCTCCAACAGTCTGAAAACAAAGGTTTATGACTGACTTTTATATTCAAGTCTAGTACCCCCATACTTGATCATCATCATCATCAGCCAATACTTGTCCACTGCTGGATGTAGGCCTCTCCTAACATGCCACTGAGCTCGGTCTTCAGCTCTCTGCATGCAGTTTCTGCCAGCCGCTTTTCGCAGGTTGTTCACACTACACTACGTTTGCACGGTCTCCACTCGGCAACTCATGTACCGCAACGATTATCGGCTCTTTGGGAAATGTGACCAGCCCACTTCCACTTAAGCTTGCTTATCCTTATACCTATGTCGGTTACTTTCATTCTCTGTCGGATCACTTCATTGCAAATCTTGTCCTTTAGAGAGACTCCAAGCTTAGTTCTCTCCATAGCTCGCTGAGCGACCTATTTGATGACGATCAGTTCCCAATAGTTCTATTGATTGTTCCAGTTTCTGTTCTTCTTACTTTCTGTTTTTTGAAGAATGGAACTACCGAGACCATTTCGCAATAATTTAATATTAATCCTTTCATTTATTATTTTATTCTAAACATTTAGATTGTTTTGCAAGTTAGATTTGTCAACAAAGCCGCGCCGCCGCGCCCCGTCACAGTGATTTCATGAACGCCACAAGTAATCATCCACACTAACTCCACTAAACCTTCAGGCTTGTCTTCTGTCATTTTTACTGTGTTTACACTAACAAGATTGCACCAAGGAAAGGTAAAACTAGCTCGTTAATGGTGAGCCAACGCAATTCACCCCGAGCGATCGATTCCACATTTAGTAAGTACGGTCTATTATTTATTCTGTGGTACGGCCTAGATCAGAAGTTTGCCAATCATGATACCATTAAGCAATGCCATACTCGTTTCCTTACACAACATGAATTAATTTTGGTAGGTATTCCAGATTATTTTCGGTATCGGCTATTTGGCCTAACGAAATGCTAGGAATAATTTCACGAGACCTGTATGAAAGCCTTGACTTGCTGCCGTTTAAAGTGCCTTTATCTATACTTATAATGAAACTGTAACGGGTCCAATTCTGTACATTGAAGATATTTTCAAATTTGTTTTTGAGGGTAGGTACTCTATATTTGATACTGAAGCCAAAACTGTTTTTTTTTCGCCTGTCTGTTTGTCTGTCTGTCTGTCTGTCTGTCTGTCTGTCTGTCTGTCTGTCTGTCTGTCTGTATGTCTGTCTGTCTGTCTGTCTGTCTATCTGTCTGTCTGTATCTTGGCTAGGCATCACGCCGAAACTACTGAATGAATTTAATTGAAACTTGGTATGATTTGAGTTCATACTACGAGGTAGGACATAGGATACTTTTCATCCCGTAAAATGAAAGGGTTCTCGCAGGATAAGGGTTGAGATTTATTTAAAAAAACACTTACCACTCTGAAACTATTCTCTGAACTAGACGGATTTTGATGCAACTTGGCACAGTCATAGTTTATATGATGAGTTAAAATTGAGGATACTTTTTATCCCGAAAAAATAAAGGGTTTCTGCGGGATACGGGTCCAAAGTTACGTTAAGCATGAAGTAATAATATTTTGTCCGGAGGGTACTCTATATTCGATTATGAAGCCAAAACATAATGTTTTCATTTTTGTCTGTCTGTCTGTCTGTCTGTCTGCATGTCTGTATCTTGACCGCGCATCACGCCAAAATAACTGAATGAATTCACATGAAACTTGGTATGATTTGAATTCATACGACGAGGTATGACATTGACACAGTCATAGTTTATGTGTTGGGTTAAATTGAGGATAATTTTTATCCCGAAAAAAAAAGAAGTATTCCTGCGGGACAGGTGATAATTCTGAAGTAATAAATAATATTTTTTGGAGGGTACCACCCTATATTCTATACTGAAGCCAAACTGTTTTCTTTTTAAAAGCTTTTTTTAACTTGCAATGTTTGTATGTATGTATGTATGTTTGTTTAGAACCACTTCCTCTTATCCTACGGAGTTGAATTTTTACATGTCTGCTTATTTCCAATGACAATTCAATTTTATGGTAAGTATGACCTGAATCGACATCCAGGATTAGCCAAACAAAGGAACTCTTTAGCTGTTAACAGCACAGACACGAAATATTCTGTACGCATTTTATTATGAAAGCCGATTTTAAATTTTTCGATAGCATGGTCTCCAGATAAAGGAACTCTTCAACGGTCAAAAGCATAGACACAAAATTTTGTGTACACATCTTATTAAGATAGCCGGTTTTAAGTTTTACCATGAAATGGTTGCTGCAGTCAGGATTGGGTCCTGACTAGGGAACTCCTCAACGGTTAACAACACAAACACGAAATGTTGTACTTATACGCATTTAATTGTGATAGCCAGTTCTAAGTTTCACCATGACATGGTAACTGCATAAAAACATTTATTTAAAAATGTTTTTTAATATACTTATTTTCATTTTTGTCTGTCTGTTTGTCTATCTGTCTGTTTGTGTATCTCCGAGAAACTACTGAATGAATTCAACTGAAACTTTTTATGATTTGAGTTCATACTACGAGGTAGGAAATTAGATACTTTTCATCCCGAAAAACTAAAGGGTCCCCGCAGGAAAGGGGATGAAAGTTATTTAAAAGAACACGTATCACGCTGAAACTACTAAACGGATTTTGATGCAACTTAACACAGTCATAGTTTATATGATGGGTTAAAATTGAGGATATTACTTTTGATCCCGAAAAAATAAAGCGTTTCTGTGGGATAGGGGTCCAAAGTTATGTTAATTTGAACGTAAAAAATATCTATACGTATAATAAAGCAATCACTACGAAAATGTCTGTACAAAGAAGATAAAAAAAAATGTGTAGGGTACTTAAAATAAGCTACTGAACAAGAATATAACATTTAAAAAACGTGTCTGTCTGTATGTTTGTTTGTTCACGCATCACGTAAAAACTACTGTACCGATTGCGATGCGGTTTTCTTTGTAGAATAGCTTAAGATCTTACCTACTTAAAAATGGGGGTACTTGGTATCTCAATCCGATGAGTAAAAGCGAGTCAATCGATAAACATATTTTTGAAGGGACGGAAGGAATTTTAATCAAATGTTGGTATATTGGTATTTTAGGTCATGGAATAGCACTTCGAGTACTTTTAGTCTAAAGAAATGACCACGCGTGCGAAGCCGCGGGTACAGCTAGTCCTAACTAAATGTGTAGGTTTTTATTAAAGGTACATAAGCTTTGAAGATTGTATGTAGGTAAGCTAGATTTTTAGTCCTAGCTAATCCTAGAATTTTAGAAACTTTGAACCACAACCCTCCATTAGAGGAGAGGAACTGAGAGAAAGATGCCTGTAGAGGAACTCCCCGCTGGTCATGACCTCCCGTGGCGCACGTGAATGTCGCTCAATACTCCGGACCCCAGTGGGCCGCTACAGGAACAACATGTGCAAGTGGGTCTTCATCGAACCATCCAGGACACAGTGTGCCTGCGGTGCACCTATACAAACAATGGAGCATTCGCTGTCTTACTCTTAGTGCCCTGTACTTTAAAGGATATCTACGATGCGTCTCCTCTAGGAATAAAAGAAGCTGAATACTGGGCTACGATTATTTAACACAGCTCTACCTTATAAATAAAAAAATATAGGACCATCGACACGACAGAAGAAGAACAATACTGATTTCACACTACTGCTTGATCGCAAGCGGTACCATGACGGACTCTAGCAGTAAAGATTTTTTACCGGTGTGAAGTTAGCGGTCAAAACTTAGCGGCTAATTATATAAGACGACCAAATAAAGAAGTTCGTAATTTCTTTCAACAAATCAAATGAATCTTCTTATATTGAGGCTCATGATCCTGAATAAGACTTCATTCGTGATGAAATGATAACCAGAAATTATAATATAGAACTAAAAATAAATATCTGTAACATAAACATGATTTAGTGTAATCTAATAAGAAACCATGTTTAATAAAAATAATACATACCTCTGCCTTGTAGTCGAAGGTTGAGGATGACCAGGCTATGATGAACAGGACCAAGCCATTAAAGTAAACAAGTTAAAAAATAAGTGGGGAAGATAGTGTCCACAAATACCGTTAATGCGTAGAAAACCCGATATCGCTTGCAATCATTCTATGGCCGTTAGAAGTTTTGGACGAGTTTTAGAGTTTTAGACGCCAGGAAAATCAAAGACCTATAACATGATGCCATATACTGCGTTTGAAAGCTTTCGCAAAGAGCTACGGATATTTCAACCTTCATCTGCGAATGGAGTAAATCACTGAATAGTTAATGCCGAAAAGTAGCCAAAATTATCAGAACATTTTATTAAATTTGACTATGTTAACGATCGGTAAACGACATGCCATATAGAAGGTGTGATAGCCACTGCAAAGAGCTTTATTAAGAATCAAATATCTCTACCGTCATCTGTGAATGGAGGAAATTACTGAATGATAATACCGAAATGCAGCCAAAATTATCAGAGGATTTTATTAGATTTGACGATGTTAACGATCGGTAAACGACATGCCATATAGAAGGTGTGATAGCCACTGCAAAGAGCTTTATTAAGAATCAAATATCTCTACCGTCATCTGTGAATGGAGGAAATTACTGAATGATAATACCGAAATGCAGCCAAAATTATCAGAGGATTTTATTAGATTTGACGATGTTAACGATCGGTAAACGACATGCCATATACTAGGTGTGATAGCCATTGCAAAGAGCTTTATTAAGAATCACATATCTCTACCGTTATCTGTGAATGGAGGAAATCGCTGAATAGTTAATGGCGAAAAGCAGCCAAAATTATCAGAGGGTTTTATTAGATTTGACAATGTTAACGATCGGTAAACGACATGCCATATACTAGGTGTGATAGCCATTGCAAAGAGCTTTATTAAGAATCACATATCTCTATCGTTATCTGTGAATGGAGGAAATCGCTGAATAGTTAATGGCGAAAAGCAGCCAAAATTATCAGAGGAATTTATTAGATTTGATTATGTTAACGATCGGTGAACGACTTGCCATATACTAGGTGTGATAGGCATTGCAAAGAGCTTTATTAAGAATCAAATATCTCGTGCGTCATCTGTGAATGGAGGAAATCGCTGAATAGTTAATGGCGAAAAGCAGACAAAATTCTCAGAGGGTTTTATTAGATTTGACGATATTATCGATCGGTGAATGACATGCCATATACTAGGTGTGATAGCCATTGCAAATACCTTTATTAAGAATGTTTCAAATATCTCTACCGTCATACTCATATGTGAATGGAAGAAATCACCCAATATTAGTCTACGCCAATAAGTAGTCATTATCAGTGGATTTAATTAGATTTGACGATTTTATCGATCGGTGAACGACATGCCTTATACCAGATGAGATAGCCCTTGCAAAGACCTTTATTAGGAATGTCTAAAATATCTCTATCCTCATCTGTGGATGGAGGATATTACCGAATATTAGTCCAAAAAGTAGCCGATAAGTAGACAAAATAATAAGAAGATTGATTGATTGATTGTGATAGCCCTTGAAAATAACTTTTATAACCATGTTTTAAATGTTTCTACCGTTATCTGTGAATGGAGGAAATCACTGAACAGTTAATGCCGAAAAGCAGCCAAAAGTATCAAAAGATTTTATTAAATTTGACGATGTTAACGATCGGTGATGATTATTTGTGTGCATTTATTATAAACCTGTAGTTAATATATGTGACGTGACGTGACTAAGCTTCATCATGTCAGGTTAACACAAATGTGTGATGTTTTACATTGTCATAACACTTAAAACACCTATTTGCGTAGACAAGTTAACGAACACATTGTTAGTACAGCTGTTGTAAAAAGTTAACTACACACACTCATAAAAACGGGATCCTAGTTTACTATGACGTAATAGTGACAGGTTTGTTGTAGCTTTTGTAAATAAAGGGTATTTAGTTAAATCGTTCACAATTATTTATCTACCACAAACTCATTACGAGATTTTCTGAACTATAACGTTCGCCAAATATGTTTTTCTTGGCTTTGTATGCTTGTTTAGTTCACATATGAATAAAAGTGAAAGATTTTATGTGATCTATTTATTAATTTATCAGATTGCTAATTGAACTTTTTTGGAAAATCAACTTTAGGGATGAAAATTGGAGGATTTTCGTAAGTGATTACAGAAATCTATAGCATTATCATTTACCCCTGTTTTTTTAATTGTGTTTTGCTATAAACCTAAAATCACAGACGAACTTTACCTAACTTTACCCCATAGTATAACCAAATATTATAGGTACCTATAGCGAGATAGATAGATAGATAAATTCTATATTGTACACACCTCAAACAAAAGTAACAAAAATGAAGAAACAATAGTAGACAAACGTGTTACAATGAGCGGCCTTATCGCTAAAAGCGATCTCTTCCAGGCAACCTTTGGATGAAGAGAATTGTTAGAAGCGTGAAGGACGAGGTGCACTATAATATAAAAATACTAGAAGGAAACAGTAAATCAATTTTGTAATAATACTGAAAACTATTTTATGATTAATAATGTATATATATATATATATATATATATTATAAATATTATATGACAGAATACATAAATATATATAATTTCTTATTTTTTTGGCATTTTTTTTTATCATTTCATATGATAAAAAAGAGGCAAAATACTGAAAAAAAGAGGAATATAAGCAACATGGCGCATGCCGTATAAAAACTGGCAATTTGTTCCACAGACGAACAGCTTCAAATATAAGTAAAAGATAAGCAAAGCAAACCCTCGTGTCGGACGTGAGTTGTAACTAATGAAAGCTAATCACGTTTTCATACAAACATGAGCCGTATCTAAGCAAATGAGCCGCGACATTAACACAGACTGCATGCTAGTTACTACGAAACTTATCATGTAACCAAATGTTGTGCACGCTGGTCAAAGTCTCTTTAAACTAGCTGTGCCCGCGGCATTGCCCGCGCGGTCATTCTCTGGGGTAAAAGTAAACTATGTGTTATTCCAGGATCAAAAGTGAAAATAATACATTTCTTCAAAATTCGTTAGCCGTCATAAAATAAACAACTACTGAACAAGAATATAACATTATTAAAAATTGTGTCTGTCTGTCTGTTTGTTTTTCTGTTCGCGTATCACGTAAAATTACTAGATGCTATGTGGTTTCACTGTTGGATAGTTTACGGTTCGACAAAAACTGGTGTACTTAAATACACTATTATAAAAAAACATAAAATTAAAAATAACAAATAAAAAACACGATTTGACGGCTGAAATGTAGTCTTATTGTACTGTAGGTACTTTTGAACCTGGAATAACACGTAGGCAACGTATGTTACTTTTAACGCATTGAAATACAGGCACAGCTACTATTAGATAAGTATTGAACAAACAAGAATGCTAAATAAGTTTCGTGCAATTCCAAGTCTTTGGAGATAAAAAGCGAGTTTCAGATTCCATGAAACATCAGGCTTTGGATTCTAAAATAACTATTGCCACTACTTATTTGCATTAACTTACGGCCGGCCAAGATTCTAAGTAGGTAAGGTTAGTACTTACACCAATACTTATCAAAGGTGAGTCAACGGAGCGATAGTGGAGATACGATCAAATCTACTGCAGGCCGGAGGGCGGTGGTCAAGGCTGGCTGGCCGCAGGCCTCCTAATCCGCCGTTCTTGAGCATTACGTGCGATTTACCATTTCACACCGTTATCTGATGGCCTGTGGCCCTTAACAAAAGAGCACTGAATTACTTGGCGCAAGATCGATTGGCTCGACCGCAGGATGCGATACGAAATGACTTTTCAACCACAAAAGCAAATTACCGAACGGGTAAACACGCTATCTTTCGTAAATATTGTGCAAGTAAATGTTGCTTTGTTTTTGGTTAAAGAGTTTTGTATGTAGAAATAGTTAACTGATGAAGTATGTTGTTTTTTTGGGTAAAATCTATACTTATAATAAAACTGTAACAGTTCTAATTCTGTACATTGAATATATTTCGTAATATTTTTTTGGAGTTTGTTCTATTTGCGATACTAAAGCCAAAACTGCTATTTTTTTCATATTTGTATATCTGTCTGTATCTTGATCGCGCAACACGCTGAAACTACTGGATGAATTCAAATGAAACTTGGCATGATTTAAGTGTGGGTTCCCAACGAGTCACACCAGATCCTGTCGCAGTGTGACTAGTTCATATTACGAGGTAGGGAATTGAAAATTGAAATACTTTTGTAATGTAAGGGTTCACGCATGATCCAGGTTGAAAGTTATTTAAAATAACACGTATCACGCTGAAACTACTGGACGGATTTTGATACAACTCCGCACAGTCATAGTTTATATGATAGGTGACAATTGAGGATACTTATTATCCCGAAAAAATAAAAGGTTCCTGCTGGATAAAATCAAATAAAAATCAATTTAAAAGGTCCAAAAGTATGTTAATTTTGAAGTAATGCTCTAAGGGACTTAAAATAACCTACTAATCACGAATATATCATTTTTTTAAATGGTATATGTCCGTATGTTAGCGCATCACGCAAACATTCTGAACCGATTGAAATGCGGTTTTCACAGTTGGATAGCTTAGGGCTTGCTTAGTAACTGGTGTAGGTACCTACTTGGTATCGCAATACTATGAGTAGAAGTCACGCAATCGATAAAAAATCTTTTGTAAAGTTTTATTATATTGATACTTATTTTTGGTTCTTGATAACACAGACCACGCGGGCAAAGTCGCGGGCACAGCTAGTAATAAATATGTAAAACAGAAGCAGTAAATAATTTTATAATTGATTGCAGTCAATGGTGTACCTCTGGAAGTTGTCTAAATAGTTTTCAATCAGTGCATCCTACCAGTCATACCTACAGAGCCGAAACGTGGACACTCAACTAGTCCACAAATTTAAGGATGCTCAGCAAGCTATGGAGAGCTGAGCTTTGCTTGGAGTTTCTCTGAAGGACAAGATTCGTAATGAAGATATCCGGTGGAAAAACAAGGTGACTGACTTAGCTCCTAGGATAAGCAAGCTAAAGTGGCAGTGGGTTGGTCTTATTTCCAGAAGAACCGATAACCGTTGGGGTAGACGAGTTCTCGAGTGGCGACCACGTTTAGGCAAACGTAATTTAGGACGCCCTGTGGAGTATCCACCCACAATATGTTTAATTTTTACAACATCACATTTTTAATTAAGTCTTCGACGTAGGTGCTACGGCGTAGCACTCTTAGTGCAGTACGTAGGCACCGGTTACGGGCCTGAGTTGTGTGCCTGTTAGCCTAATGTACCGTGGCTTTCTCTTTACGGCATCCTTTAATGTACAGGTAAATGCAGAAAGACCTTCCACTAAAATACCATTTTCTCGAACTGGAAATGTCGTGGACTGCACCTAAAGATTCCAGTTTAGACTGACTTTCCAGCGACTTTGACATCGGTGCTGTAAGTCACTGTTCCGTGCTCAATACCAAGCAATGAATGCAATATGAAACACTACATTATGAGAATTATACTACACTAGCAGCGTCTTTGCCCACGTGTACATTTTTCCGTGTAAAATGTAAAAATAAATAGCTTATGTCCTTATGATGCATATTGTTACCTTGTCAAATTTAATCAAGATTGGTTAAGTCGTGAAAAGTCTAGGTAAGAAAAAAACAGAGAGATAGAGCTAGTTTTGCATTTATAATATTATGTAATATATAATGATGTTCAATGACCAGCGCTGATGGTCGTATATAATGATGTTCAATGACCAGCGCTGATGGTCATCGTAGCATTAAGTTAATTGAAGTTACGCCTTTGGTGAGGGGTTGTGGCTTGTGGCGTGGACCAAGAGCTGCTCGGATAGGTACGAACTGAATGAAATTTTATAATCCCGTGATATCATGACGGTGGCTATGGAAGCTATTGAAACAAATATTTTTGTACGATTCGATCAAAATGATATATGGTTCTTTACATTTTCCTTTTGGCTTATGTCCCGAACGGACCCGATAATGTCATCGATTCTTAATTAAAAGGGACGGAAATACGACTACTAATCTTCAGAAGTGAAGGCATCTCAACTTTACAAGTCGATTGAATAAGAAAAATCTATAATGTGGGTAATCTATTTTGAATAAGAAAAATCTATAATGTGGGTAATCTATTTTGCATGAGCTCCGGCGCCTGGAGCCCTGCCAGCCGTTAATCGTCGCGCGGTTATGTATTCCATCGCGGAGTGGAATAGGCATTATTAATATCATATCAGTACGTAAATATTTTGTCATGTGCGGTAAGCCATTAGTGGACCCGTGCCAGGATGGAGGGACGCGCTCTGTCGTGACTACAGCGACCAGTTTGAGATGTAGACTACGTGTGTGCGACCTCTTATAAGGGCTGCCAGCTAACGTAGTATTTGTGTTCTGTTTGCTGCTGCAATGTGACGTAAGATATAAGTAGGTAATATGTGAGCGTTTTGAGAGAGAGTTTCACCAAAAAACATTTATTAGGTTTACGCTCATTGAATTGAACACCGGTTATTATTAAGTATATTAATTTATTACCCGACTATGGCGAAGCTAGGGGAGGGTAATGAGTTTAACAGTCTATGTAAGTATGTATGTATTGATGTATGTAGTTATGTGGATGTTCTACAATAGCTCCGCCCCTATTGGTACGATTTTGACAAGTGAGGTGTCAATCAACGTGTTCAGCATAGAAAAAGCAATAAGCGTAATTCAAAATCTTTGATCTTCAGGTATAGTGTCATAGGCATTTTTTTACCCAAATACGGCAAGGCTAACTAATGTTTATGTGTTCAAACTAAAAACTTGGTCCGATTTTTACAAGCGAGGTGTCAATCGATTCGTCTTCATCGCAAGAGTATCACAGGCTATTTTTACAAGCGAGGTGTCAATCGATTCGTCTTCATCGCAAGAGTATCACAGGCTATTTTTACAAGCGAGGTGTCAATCGATTCGTCTTCATCGCAAGAGTATCACAGGCTATTTTTACAAGCGAGGTGTCAATCGATTCGTCTTCATCGCAAGAGTATCACAGGCTATTTTTAACCCTGGTTTTAGTCTTTGAACTTATGTCTTGTTTTTATTTCTGACATTTCGAAATGTTATTTGTCAAATTCAAAGATAATTAAATTTTCAGTTTTAGAATTATTAAGTCAATTCAATTAAAAAAAAAAGTAACGTTCCCTTCTCGTAATCATCATGAGAAAACTGACATGTCAATGAACTACAAATCTTAACAACTTTTTTCTGTATGGGCAATTGCGCTATAATAGTCTCTCTTCTTATGTACCACCGTTGTCACAATAACTCAAAACAAAAAAAACTGGAGACAATACTAACTGTATCAACCTGCACCGGAAACCAAACTCTTCCAGTTATTATAAAGGTGTACCACTGGAGTCCAGAAAATCGACAGTTGAAACCCATCCTCACTATTGATATTTTTATATTTGACTAGCTGTACCCGCGGCATCGCACGCGTGGCTAACTTCTTCGAACCACGCAACCAACTCCGTTCAAAGCTAACCCTTACTGGACAAGATTGGTACATTATGGCCCATCCATTCTCCCTCACCAAAAATATGGATCCCAGCAGAGTAACTCAGTTTGATTTACAAAGAGAACTAAAAAAAGTTTTGATTGCATTATTTAAAAACTAACGTAGGTATTCTGTGACAGATTTTAGGGAATGGCAACAGATTAATCTCCCTTTAGTTTTTGCTCGCTACATGATGTATTAATGGCTTCAGCTAGAAAAACTGGACCGTTGCTGGCGCTTGACGCCACCATCACTCTTTCACATAAATTGCTCGGCACTGAATTTAAATGATTAATCTTTCTTGAACGAATAGGATAGTGAAAAGGTTTTAATACTGCACGTTTAAAGGTAGATCACATCCAGATGCTCGTGATGGCGGTGATTGTGGTGCTTGAAACAAAAATGTGGGTGGGGCTGTGTCGGAGCGCACGGTCGTTTGTTTGTCGTGAAATATCTACGCCACAAACAAATCGCGAGTTATACCGAGTTAAAGATCACAAAAACATCAATGTTGCTGATTCAGGACACCTTCGGCTTTGCCTGCGTGGTTTTTTCTCTGGAATAAAAGTAACCTGTGTGTTATTTCAGAACCACAAGTACCTATAAAGTACAAAATACCAAATTTCACTCAGCCGTCAAATAGTTTTTATTGTTTTTTCGGCTACTATTCACCGGATTGAGATACCAAG
This sequence comes from Alsophila aescularia, assembly GCA_946251855.1. NCBI lineage: Eukaryota > Metazoa > Arthropoda > Insecta > Lepidoptera > Geometridae > Alsophila > Alsophila aescularia. The sequence goes on along the minus strand of OX276386.1, from coordinate 40,883,841 downwards.
TACAAAACATAGTTTTTATGTGACGCGATCGGACAAACAGATAGCCACAATTTAAAAAATGTTAAGTATATTCTTGTTCATTCGCTTATCTTTAGTCACTTAGACCCTTTGACACTTATAAACAATAGGATCAATGCCTAGAACATTTTATTTGTCATTATCTTCTTTGTACAGACTTTTCGTTACTTACTGCTTTATCATAAGTTCTTTAATAACCCCCGAACTTGAAAAGAGAGTGTTATAAATTAAGGGTGTGTGTGTGTGTGTGTTTGGCTGTGGAATCGTTGCTCCCAAACGAATGGAGCGATTTTTATGCATTTTGTTTCTATTTAAAACTGATGTGATCGAGTTTTTTTGCTATAATGGGCGGGTCGGGATCGTGCTTAGCTCCCAAACAAATAAACCGATTTTGATGCGGTTTTTTATTTTTAAAGCTGATGGGATCGAAATGCTTCTTAGCTGTAATGGGGGTTGGGGGAGGGCTAGGAGTTTAAAAAAAAAAGTTGTCGATAGATGGAATCTTATGAAATTGGATTTTAGGGTACTGTTGTGAGCTCCAGGACTTTTTCATTCCAATAATCTGTCTAATCTTTATTTAAGTGCGGACTTTCCGGGTACTGCAGCCATTTTGTTGATTTTGACTCTACGTTACGTACAATTAGATCCGTTCCTGGAACTCTCTCGTTCGCTCTGCGCTGGAGTTTAGAGTACCATTGTAAGCCTAAAAATTTCTTCTTTCCAACAGTATGCCTAATCTTTATTTTAGCACAGAGTTTTCCGGCGTTGTAGCCACTTTTGTGATTTTAATTTTCTTTCTACCCCTTTTTTTATTTATTTAGTCCTTAGATATTTTGAAAACTTTTTCATTTTGAACGAGATCTTCACAACAACACCCAAATCAATACGTTACCCTGCAGGCGCGGATCCAACCCGCTAAAAAGGTTGTGGTCACAGCCCCCCAAAAATCGGCCAAGTGCGAGTTGGATTACGAACTCGCTCATGATTGATATAGTGCATTCCTACAAAGGAGATGTTTACAAAATATATTGATCAAGAAATTGTACAGTGTATCCAGTTGTCAGTAGTTCCACGTGGGCAAAGCCGTGGGGCAAACACTAGTAAATTAATAAACCTGTAAAATGTTGGTTTGTTCGCTCATGAAAATTACAAAAGTAAATGTGTGTTTGTTTGCACATCACAGTGTCATATTTAGACTCTGAACTACTGAACCTATTTTGATGAATTTTTTACAACTTCAAAGAATATTAAAGTATACATTTCATATTAAATAATTTTATTTAGGTGCTTACTTAAATTACAAATTCATATTTTTCGCGAAAACGTTGATAATTTCATCAATATCTAGGTTCACATCTTTGTGTATAGTTAGGAGAGCTAGCCCGGATAATCTTTCCTGTGCCATTGAGGCGAGCAACCAAGATTTGACTTTGCGAAGAGAAGAAAACGATCTCTCTGCGGTTGCTACGCTGACCGGGAGAGTTGCCAGTATATTTTGTAAGAACAATTTCATGTTAGGGTACAAATCTTGGTCGCATGCTTCAATGAGATGAGCTACCGACTCCGGTATAGTGGAATTGTTTTCACATTCTCTTTTCCATTTGGCCATCCAGAGTCGGTATTCATTTATAACAGTTAATTCACTATCTTTAATGAATACAGGCTCAGCGTTATGACGTTTTGATCGTAATACTTCCAGGACATCCTTCATTGCATCGGTGGCTCTTTTGATGTCAACCGATGCATTTTGCAGGAATCGGCTCATACGCGTCGAAAAAGCATACAACATTTTCATTAACAACACCATCTAAAATAATTTTCTAAAATAATTTCCTGAATCTTTTCTTTACAAATGTCTATAAGTTCGTTTTGTACAGTTTTGCTTTGTAAGTCGCTGTAGAACTTGTTGATGATAAATGGCGTTCGAGAACACTGAGTTGCCTGCATCTATTCTAAATTTCAACAGAGCTCGGAAATTTCCTTCTGAAGAGGAGACTTTACTACGATCGGTGTTCATACTAAAAATCTGGCCATCGTCTATATGGCCGCTCTGTGGTGGCTCTGGTATATTTTGATGACCACACAATATTATAGTTTTTATAATTGGTCGTAAACGATCTCTGTTTTCTGCCACTTGAGCTATTCTTTGAGTGGAAATCTGGTTAGCAATATCAACCTCAGGTTTATTACAATACGCCAAAAAGTTCTTCCGACCTTCAATAGCTATGTTATGGTAATGATTACGTTGATGTTGCAGTAATAACCCGCCTTCACCTAATAAGTTGTTAAAGGCTTTCAATGGTTCTTTTACAAGACGTCCAGGGTTCGAACTAACAAAATCAGTGGCAGATGAAGTGATAAATAGGGCACAATATTTGCAATAAAGTCCCTGATCTGTATGTGAAAGCACAAGCTAATGAAATTTTTCAAGATGTGATTTTTGGACATGTTTGTTGTACGTTTTTCGTGTTTTTTTGCAAAACTTGGTGCGGAAAATCATAATTACGTGGAGGCACCCAATGTTTTTTCTAGTAGTAGAGCTTTAGTTGCATCAGGTAATTCATGCATGTTTATTTTAGCAGAAATATAGTTTCCGATATCTGAAGCAAATTCAGAGTTCAATGACAACATATTGAGTTTGACGACCGGTTGGTCTCGTGGCTAGTGATCCTAGGTACGTAATCAAACGGTCGCAGGTTCGAATCCTGCAAGGTACAATCATTTGTGTGATGAGCAGAAATGTTCGTTTCCGAGTCATGGATGTTATAATATTCGTATATACATTTGTATGTTTATCCGTTATCTAGTACCCATAGTACAGGAAATCCTAGTTTGAGGCCTAGTTAATTGGTGTGGAATTGTCCCGAATATATTTATTTATATTTTAATGACAAGCCACTAGTTCCAGTTGATGATGATGACGCTGTTAAAGCTGTAGACGTGGACTGATCAGAAGTAGAAGCAATATCTAAATCATCATCCACTTTAGATGGAGGATCTCAATTTCACTACCAGTACTCAAGGCCCCAGCCTCAACCCTAGGTTTTTAAAAAACAAAATGTGTTGATCTTTCGCGTTGATGCAGTATTATTATGACTTCGCTTAGATCCACTTGCACCACCACCCTTTTTCTCCACACCCACACCCTCATCACCCTGTGAAATAATGAAACCAAAAAATCATGCACAAGCCAGCTTTTATCGTATCGACGATAGTTTATGATGAATTGATGACTTTGATGACTCGCTGCGTTCCGAATCACGCACGATTGATTGTTTTTTTTTTTAATTTTATTATGGCATTGGATGTATAATATTATTATCATCAGCCTATCGACCTCAATAGACCGTGAAAGTGTGACGTCACACGTCTATTAGGGTTGTGGGCATGCCCATCGTGCCCACAACGGTGGATCCGCGCCTGTTACCCTGTCTAAATCACGATTACTACTGAATTAAAAATCAAAAAAACATCAATTATGCTGATTTTGCTCTGTGTGTCCTGCCCCCGATTCAGCTAATAAACCACAACGTGATAGCTGCGTGATTTTTATCTTTCGGTGTGGCCGTACTTAGAAAAATAAAAGGCTGGGGAAATGAGGGAAGGTGGGGGAAAGTGAGGGGAGGGTAGATAGATACATTCTTTATTGCACACACCACAAACAAAATCAACAAAAAATAAAGGAACAATAGCAGAAGAAGTGTCACAATGGGCGGCCTTATCGCTAAAAGCGTAGTGTAGTAGTGGGAAGTGGATGAATTGTGGGGGATGTTGGGGTAGGGTGCGGGAAGTGGGGCTAGAGGTGCAAAGTGGGGGAAGCCTGAGAGGAAGCGTGGGGGCAGAGAGGGAGAAAGGGGGAAGGGTGGGGGAAAATTTCACTCTTCACCTCCAGCCTCACTTCTAGGACCCTTCCCCGACATGCCCCACTGTTCGTCCACTTCCCCCTGCCCTCCCTTACTTTTCCCCACCAAGGTTTGATAAATATGGGGAAATAAAGGGAATCCTATGTTTCTCTAGTTTATTTTTCTTCTAATTATGGCCACACCGAAAGGTAACGATCACGTCGCAGTGCAGGTTAGGTTTTTAACTGCATCGCACTGCTGTAATCCTTGCTGACTATAAGAACTATAAAATGACGTCAATGGATTACATCTATGGATCTTATAATTACAGAGTTATAAAAGCGAAATGATTACCCATTTTCGTTACAGTTGCTATTTAGTATTGGTACCCCGTATGTATCGGAGTGATTTTAAAGTCGTTTCACGTTCAAAATCCAACAAAACCAATTTTATATAATGTAACTAAGTTATGAGGCCAAATCTATTTCCATTAAATTTAAATAGCACTAACCTGAAAGTGAAAAAGTAATAATAAAAAACACTCAAATGGCCCAGAAAACTTGAAGAAGAGAAAACTGTTTTTTGAACCCGTTAAAAAACAAATTTTAACTCTTTCATTTTGCTTTGGGGTAATGTATAGAGATGTGGGGGAAGGTTTGGGGAAGTGATCCCTCACTTCCCCAATTCTTCCCCCACATATCCCCAGTGTTTTTTTTATAAGTTTGGCCGTACCGAAAGGTAGGTAGATCTATGGAGCTTATAGTTACAGAATTATAAAGCGAGACGATATACTCATTTTCGTTACAGTTGCTCTTTTAGTAATGGTACCTCGTATGTATTGGAGTGATTTTTAAGACGTTTCACGTTCAAAACCCAACAAAACCGATTTTATATAATCTTATTAAGTAATGTCACCGAATCTATGTCCATTCAATTTATATAGCACTACCCTTAAAGTGAAGTAGTAATAATAAAAAAAACACTCAAATCGGCCCAGAAAACTTGAAGAAGTGAAACCTCCTTTAAAACAAATAACAACTATTACATTTTGTGTTGGTGTAACTGCACCTTTATTCTTTAGAATTATTGGCAATCACAGTGGACAACCATCTTAATCTGTACTGAGTTGTTACTTCAATCTCACGCTCGATAAACGAAACAATTGACAGGCTGCGGCTACAGGGACGTGCTCACGTTGTATTGTAAATTAATTTTATTGATAATATCTAAAGTAGTAGCGAGATGAAAAGTAAGGCAAGGCGTGCGGGTGCAACGGCGAGCGCGCGTGCGTGAGGCAGCCGCGCCCGCCCGCGAGACGCCGAGCGGCAGTCGCCGTGCCCGCGTCGTGTCCTACCCGCGACCTCCTGCGCCTCGCGCGCGTTCCGACTACTATGCGACTCGCGTGCCGCGTGGGCTTGTGTTGTGGTGCTTTGTGTGGTACGGCATGAGAGTGCGAGATATGCGGACGTTCGGTGAGAGACGCGCCGACCTTGCCACCGCCACAAGTGGGCGGAGAGACGGGACGCGTCCCGAGCTGCTCAGGTGAGCGGTCCTTCACATCTCATACCGCCGCAAGCTGCTTAAAAAGACGCTGAGGGTCGATAAGGTACATCGTCATGTGAGCTGTAATTCTGCTACTCCGTAGCAGATGCTACGAAATTTGTAGCCGTTGCTACGCACGACCGCGCGCCCGTTTGTATCCAATTCCGTTCGATTTCATTTTTGATTGTTCCATAACCGTCGTAAGCACAATTACATTCTAGGAAGCTCTATTATAATTTTGCTGTACCACCTGCCTAAGTCATTACATAGATACATAAAGTTCCTATTCAGTTAAACACTGTGACATTCGTCAATACAAATCACGCAACTACGTTCAACATCTAAAGAATTAACTAACGTTACCAAGGTTAATTTGACAAAGCCAAAAAGGCGATTGCAAGCCTTACACCGAGATTAACGGATTAACTAACCCATGCGGCTTAGATTGAGAAGGAGCGTGTACTGCTCACCTAATTCCAGTAAGTGCAGTTTCATGTAGCTTTGAACTCTTAATAAACTACTGTATAAAACCGGAACCGTAATTCATAGTACATTAGTAGTAATTAATATGTCACTTAAAGACCAATTTCCGCGCGGCATAATTGACAGCCACGGGTCCGAAATTAAAAACATTACAATGCTGTTATTTTGATGTTTCGTCTACTGATGTCGCTTGTAAGTCAATAAATAACCGTATTCGTTGGGTTGTGACTAGGGCATGCCACTACTGGTCATATTAATTACCGGTAAAGAAAATAAAATTACTGGTTAGTCAGTTATTCCTTTTACCGGTAATATCATAACTGTTGACATTAAAATAATACATTTTACGTTGACTCACACGCGTAGATAGTTGCTTTCTTTATTATCATGAGTTTTGATTTATAAAATAACTAGTTGTACCCGCGGCTTCGCACGCGTGGTCATTTTTCTAGGTTAAAAATACTTTATGCACTATTCCAAGACCTAAAATACCAATATACCAAAATTTGATCAAAATTACTTCAGCCGTCAAAAAGTTTTTATTTTTTATCGATTGCTCGGCTTCTACTCTTCGGATTAAAATACCAAGTACACCAGTTTTTAAGTCAATTCCTAAGTTATCCAACAGTGAAAACTGCATCGCAATTGGTCCAGTAGTTTTTACGTGATGCGCGAACTAACATACAGACAAACAGACAGACACGAATTTTTAAAATGTTATATTCTTGTTCAGTCGATCAGTCCAATTTTTTTTTTTTTTTTCTTTGTACAGACTTTTTCGTTCCTATTTCTTTATTATAAGTATAGATAAAAAATACCTATATGAAGATATTAAACAGTATCCATACACTATAGAAGCCTTTAAGTATGCTGCAGGAAGAAACGCATAAATTGAGTTGTATTAGACAGGACAAAGATTAATAGTTTATTAACACTACGTTATCTGAAATAGCAAGGCTTGATTGGATGACAAAATACAATCCTTTCCCAAACACCCGGTGTGCATAAAATTGATTATAGCTTTCGTAAGTTTAAATTGAACAGACGAAGAGAACAATAGTAGAGAAATCATATAGAGACCATAAATCAATGGACAGGATCAAAAAACACATCACTGCTGTAAAGACCGTCAGAAAAATAAGTCTGCAATCTCCAGCGGCCTGACATTGCTCCAGAGCTGGGCGTTGTGGCCTGGCTAGTGGAGAGAAAGCTTGATGCCAATCCCTATCAACCCCCTCTGGGACATGTGGAAAATCAGTGACTGAGTACTCCAGGGTATTTATTTTCCAGAGCTGTGTAAGCGGTAGAAAATACAGAGCAAAACATTGTCTTTATAGAGTCTCGGGGATTCTAGGTTAGGTTACTAGACTTACCACCATTGAGTTCGAGGTTGTCAAAAATACTAATAGCTGAAAAAATGCTAATTAGCATACATAAACTGGAGCTAATATTTTGGTGCGCATTACTTAACAATCACGAATTTGCACTTCATACAGCGACAAGCCATAAATTTAAAAAACACGCCTGCCCCGCCAATAATAACTTATGCCAATAAATTATATATTCTTGGAATTTGCACATCAAGGCCTTAAATTTGATACCCATATTGTAAAATTCGATGTTTTTTTTTAGAATCTCAATTTGGACCCATACTGCCGCCATATAGAATTATTTCAAAAAATATTGAAGCCTACATCCAAATTTGTTCAGGCATTAAAAAATAATGGTGGAATAAAGAAACTCACATACGAACATATATGAACCCTGAAAACATTACACTTCTTTTTTTAGCAGTCATGTAAAAAGTCGCTGCATTGGCCTGAATTAATTGCGTAGTATGGCACACCAACCTTCTTTCTTACATTAAAATTTCAAAGCTCTTGGATGTGGAGGAATGGAGGGTGTTTAAGCGGCGATGTGGTTAAGCCACGTCCTTTCTAGTATAACACCTTAAACAGATATTTAAATTTTTAATCATTAAATTAAACTAAATTAAATTACATTTAATTAAATTTTACAAATTAAATTACATTTAATTAAATTTTACAAATTAAATTACATTTAATTAAATTTTACAAATTAAATTTCATAATAAATAAATTTATTGTAATCCATCATATTCAAAATATTATATTTAAATCCTTTTTTTTTTTTCATTTTTATTCCGTTTTATTACAATAAAGTGTTTCGTATCGTATCGTATCGTATCGTATCCTTTTGAACAATCTTGTTTGTAAACAAACAAGGGAAACATCGTTGCGCGGGAAGTTACTCTAAAATAAAACTTGATATAAACTTAAATGTATTTAATTGCCAACATGACAAAAATAAATAAAAATGGAAGGAATGATGATAAAATACTTCTATACTAGACTCCGTTGCCGCATAAATACGCTGATATATAGACGGTAAATTACTGGTAATTTAAAAGATGCCTAGACTACCTGTTAACCTGTTAAATCTTTCCTAGTTGTGACTTTAGCCTACCGTAGCCTGGTCGTGAGTTCCGACTCTGTCACGCAATATCGGTAATATAGCTTATCTGGGAGTCAGGAAGGCGAAGTCACCATACCACAGTCATCAATCACACCCTCGAAACGATGGTCTATACCAGTGGTATGAGTTTATAGACTGAATTATATAGGGTTCCTATTAAAAAGATAATTAAATACCTTTTTCATGACAAGCTTACGAAGTTATTAGTGACTAGTTTTTGCCAGACAATTCGTTCGCTTGGGCCACACACTACACCACAAAGCACTACGCCACGCCACGCCACGCCTTGCCACACCACGTTACGCCACGTCATGCCATGTCACATTTCAAAATTGAAAGCTAGGATAGACTACGTTTACTCACTGTGGGGTTAAGCCGTGAATAATGGCAGGTAATAAATAAGATGTTGTAAAGACTTACCTACTATTTTTTTTTATTAAACGATAATTATTAAAAGTAGTAGGTAAAACTCTTCATTACGAATGTTGTCCAAATACTTGTGTGTCCAATAAAGAGTTAATCTATCTATCTATCTATCTTATCCTTCAGAGAAACTCCAAGCATAGCTCTCTCCATAGCTCGCTGACCGACCTTAAATTTGTGGATTAGTTTAACCGTGAGAAGATATTCGTAATGAAGATATCCGACGGAGAACCAAGGTGACCGACATAGCTCTTAGAATAAACAAGCTAAAGTGGCAGTGAGCTGGTCACATTTTTAGAAGAACCGATAACCATTGGGGTAGACGAGATCTCGAGTGGAGACCACGTTTAGGCAAACTTAGTGTAGGACGCCCTGTGGCCAGGTGCAGTGACGATTTGCGAAAAACTGCTGGATGAGAATGGATGAGGAGAGCTGAAGACCGAGCTCAGTGCGAGCATTAGGAGAAGCCTACGTCCAGCAGTGGACAGATATAGGCTGATGATGATGATGAGGTAAAACTTAGATTTTGTTCACATAAAATAGACACATTTTTTTAATCATGGACGTAATGCATTCAACCGTTTATTTTAATTCGCAACTTTTTTGATAAGTTACAAGAAGGTTACGCGCCATCACATTAAATTAAAAGTAGTACTCGATACTCGTACATTTAAACGCATACTTGATACCGTACTTACTACATTTATTATAAGCGTAGTATTCTGATACTCGTACATTTGTAATCTGCCGCTACATCTTTATTACGGAGAGGCAGCCGTTCGTACGCATCAAGGGCGCGTATTTTATCTCTCCTCGCCTTTACTAAAGTTATCCTCAATGGATGTGGTTTTATGTATTTTTATGGTTAGATAGGCCCAAATCTGTTATGACATTAGTTCGTTTAGGTAGGGGTACAACTTCGGTAGGGAACAATTGTAGGTACTTGTCTTTCAAAAGTAATGGTTAGTGAAACATATATGTAGTCATATTTTTACGATTTTAGCATAAAAACATGACTACATATACACGCCTGCTTAGCGAGAAAATAATCTATACTTATAATACAACTGTAACAGTATTCTGTACATTGAAGATATTTTGTTTGCAGGCTGTTCTATATTTGATACTGAAGCAAAACTGTTATTTTTTTCTTTTTCTCTGTCTGTCTGTCTGTCTGTCTGTATCTTGGCTGCGCATCACGCCGAAACTACTGAATGAATTCAAATGAAACTCAAATCATGCCATGATTTGAGTTAATGCTACTGTAGGACATTGGATACTTCTCATCTCGATAAATTATAGAGTTCCCGCAGGATAGGGGTATTTTATTTGAAGTTGGTATTCAAGTTTTCCGGTTTATAGTTACTTCCGTAGTGCACTTCGGTCCTCCGATTTGGACTAAGCGTTGTCTGCCAGTCAGACAGTCATTCAGTAGGTATGTAACGGTACTGTCTTAGCATGATTGAAATAAACAAAATATCTTCAATGTACAGAATTGGAGCTGTTACAGTTTTATTATAAGTACTAGCGACTCGCCTTGGCGAAGCAAAAAAAAAAGGTGAAAAAAGTGAAGTTCTCGCTGACTCGACCTCCCCCTCGTTACGTTCAGGTTTCGTATGCTCGTATTATATTTTTAAACCTTCCGTGAAAAATTATCTAACTGATGGTGAAAACTGCATGAAAATCCGTTGCGTGGTTAAGGAGGAGCGGCCAAACAGACAGAGAAACAGACAGATAGACACACGCGAAAAGCGACTTTGTTTTATACTATGTATGTTAATTGATGATGATTGATATAGATAGTTATTAGCTGTGGCCTTGCCGTGGCTTTGCACGCGTGGTCATTTCTCCAGGTTAAAAGTACTCTATGTGCTATTGCAGGACCAAAAATACCAATATACCAACATTTGATCAAAATTCCTTCAGCCGTCAAAAAGTTTTTTATCGATTGCTCGGCTTCTGCTTATCGGATTGAGATACCATGTACCCACGTTTTTAAGTCAAACCCTAAGCTATCCAACAGTAAAAACCACATCACAATTGGTCTAGTAGTTTTTACGTGATGCGCGAACAAACATACAGACAAACAAACAAACAAACAAACACACAAACAGATAGACACGATTTAAGAAAATGGTCTATTCTTCTTCAGTAGCTTATTTTAAGTACCCTAGACTATTTATTTTTTATTATCTTCATTGTACAGACTTTTTTGTTCTAATTGCTATATTATAAGTACTAGCTGTACCCGCGGCTTCGCACGCGTGGTCATTTCTCTTGGTTAAAAGTACTACATACATTTGATTAAAAGGCCTTCAGCCGTCAGACCACCTTTTTGACAATTATCTCCTTTGTACAGACTTTTTCGTTTTTATTGCTTTAAGTATAGATAAGTATATATTATAAGTATAGATAGATAGACATAATATGAACTCATAACCATAACACACTTTTATCCATGGATTTCACAATCATGTGCCAAATTGCACTACGCATCACCTTCATCCCGAGATACCGAGCTAGTAATTGTCATGCAAGTAGCCATGAAGCGAATAAAGTTATCTAAATCTATATACCTACTCCAAGATACAAAACGCCGTCGGCGCCAAATGACTTCCTCGATGAGTATTCACTCGCCCGAGTGCCATATTTGAAGGATGTATTTGACGGCGAGACGGCGACAGCACGTCGGCTTAACCCGCTACGAGTGCCAGCAGTCCGCATCCGTTATGTACTTAACTATGTACACAGAACACACAAATATGAGTGACTCGTAGAAAGAGTACACACTCGCGTCTACGGAGTCACTACTGTACCACGCAAATAGGCCACTTTTATTTTTAGCCGAGTACGGCGAAGCAGGAAAGGGTAATGAGCTTAACAGTATGTTTTTATGCGGATGTTCCACCATAGCGTTGCCCCTATTGGCCCGATTTTGATAAGCAAGGTATCAATCGATATTTTTTTATCTGACTTCTTGTTTACGTTTCTACGTAGAAACGTAAACAAGCAAGGTATCCATTGGGTCGTCTTCAACTCAAGAGCCTTTTTTTTACCCGACTATAGTCGGGTTTTAGTTTTTGAAGTTAAGTCTTGTTCTAGAAATCCATACCAATATATAAAAGTGAAACGTTGTCTGTTTGTTTGCTTGTTTCACGCGATAACGGTTGGACGGATTTTGATTAAATTTGGAATGGAGAAAGCTTGTACCCTGGAATAAAACATAGGATACTTTTTATCCCGTTTTTTTTTAAATCTCTACAGGGAAAATTGGAAAATATTGATTACTCGCTGTAAGGAACGGTTGCCATGAAAACGAAATCACAAGTCTGTCAAAAAACATCAAGAGCATTGGTGCTATACCTACTTTCACAATTTAATATTATCAGAGAGAAGTGACAAAAAGACAATTGGCAACAATTGGCACTTCTTGTTATTAAAATTCGTCATAATCAACAACACTAAAATATGTCAACAATACAAGAATAAAAATGAAATAATAATAACAAAATACAATGTACTTCAAATATCTAAAATGTAAGTACGTGTTAGAATTCGTTACATTATTAGACTCAACAATAGTAAATCTCTTAACCACATTTTATTTATTACTTTGTATCACTGAAATTAACAAAAGACTGAAATTGGCTAAAAACGTAATTGTATGGCTTTGTAATTTGTAACACAAGTATTTGTACAATAATATATTAATTTATACATTAAAAATCTATTCACGATTACTGTGCGATGTAGGTACAAACTCTTTTATCTCGGCTTCCCAGAATATAACTACTTAACTAAGTAATTTTATTTTTACGAGTATTTTTGACTAGTAAATGTAGATTTAATCACGAAATTTCTTTATCGCTCGAGGCCGTCTGTTATATTATACCCATTTAAATCCACTATTAGAAACAAAACTAGATCACCTTAACCATTCCTCCTTCGTAGGCATAGTATTCTAAACACGTACGAAATTCACTATTACAAAGTTGTGCTTACTGTGATTCCATTGCAAACCACGATACGATGAACTTTATTTTATTTTGTCTATTAAACTAGCTGTTTGTATTTCACTTTTGTTTGTCTAATGAATCTGGGTTGTTATTGAAACATATTATGAGTTTTAATTTTCACTACTTTAAACAATTTTTGTTGAAGAAACAACTTCAGATAGTTTCAGCAAGAAATCGTACCCAAAACTAACAATATAGTACATCTCTGGTCAATAGTGATTAGATATGTACTATATTGTTCGGGACGTGTTACAATATCTTCGTGGAATTGTTCGTGAATTGACGTAATGACGTCACACGTTTTCTGCAAGGAATGTCGTGTGGAATACCGAATAAGCGCCTGAGATGAAACATGCCTAGAGTTATTCAAGCCCAGCCAATGGTCGTCTATTTCCTACGATTTTTTTACCCCTACCTTTTAACGTAGACTACGATACCAATCTCAATGCCATCCATCTTGCTTATTGAAAGTAGGAGACAGCTACCATGCCTGCAGAATCTAGCACAACTAGAAACCAACCATACCCATGAGCTATCAGTTGGTAAAGATCTCCAACGGTAATTTGAATTAGAACAACCTGTATAACCTAATAAAAACGAGAAATCTGTGATTGGTTTTTGTTTTTAGCCGACTACAAAAAAGGATAGTTATGATTTTAGCAGAGTATTTTTGATATGTATTTAATACATATGATCGTCTGTTCCCTTACAACGCCGATATACTTTTAAGTTACATATTATCTGAATTCGTCTCGATTTTCTGCGTGACTTCATTCATTGAGATATATAATTACTTGTAATTACTTGAGATATATAATGAAGTAATATATATATATATATATCTCATTGCGTGACTTATACAAATTAAAATAAAACACGTGTTTGGTACTCCAATAAATTTATAAAGCTATATATACTTAAAGTAAGCTTAAAAATATTATAACATATGTGGCAACGAAGTTTGACGTAGAACAATATTTACCGAATCCGAAGAACCGATAACCGTTGGGATAGACGAGTGCTCGAGTGGAGACCACGTTTAGGCAAACGTAGTATAGGATGCCCTGTGGCCAGGTGGAGTGATGACCTGCGAAAAGCGACTGGCAGAAACTGGATGCGGAGACCTGAAGACCGAACTCAGTAGCGTGCATTAGGAGAGGCCTACGTCCGCCAGTGGACAAGTTTATGCCGTTGATGAATATATAAAATATAATTCAGTACATTAAAATAAGCATTATCAATTGATAAGTCATATTTAATTCAATATAAAACTTTTCTTTACATTTGTTGTATTGAATCGAGGCTATTCGAAGCATAATACATTTAATTGTCCTCATAGCCTTAACGCAATTACGTTTATAGCATATAATACTCCACTTACTCAAAGAACGTAGAGTTTCCTAAAGGAGGAAAAGATAAGACACTGGCATGTTTTAACATTTTTATTAGATTTTTTATGTCACATTTACCAGTTTACGATCCTAATATGTATGTACGCGCTGAGTATGTATAGGTAGAGGCCGTTCGGTACAGGCTAGGCGCTCGCTGTAACTTCTAGAATAAAATATTTAAGGGCAAGTCGGCGCGGCTGCAGGTTTCTTATGACGCTGCTCGTATCTCAGAGCCTCGCCAGTTTTATTACACCGAGGGCAAAACGTACCCGACCACGGCGATACCATGTAATAAAAGCTATTTTTAAACTTTGATTTGCAGAGTAAATGGTAATATTTAGAAATTGCATTGGTTTTCGTGATTGGTGGCGTGTAGGTATTACGAGTTATTTGAGTTAGACATTAGAATAGTAAAGTTAATCTTTTCAACTACACATAAGGCGCACGTTAGTGGAACAGAGCTCGGTACAAAATGTAATACCGCTTCGGTAGCGAAAAGTGCATAACGTTGTTTTTACCAGACTGCGCAACGCAAAGGAGAGTAATATGTTTATCAGCCTATGTATTTTTGTTCCTTTGTGGCGCTCTAGAGTTCAAACGCGTGGGCCGATTTTGAGGATTCTTACGTCAATAGATTTATCATAGTCTTGCGAGTGTCATTAAAGACAAGACAGTAATCAAAACTGGATATGGCGACAACCAGACGCCATATTGTATTTTCACGAAACAAAAAACGTCCGAATCCTATCGAATGAGGTAACAAAATGAAGGTCTTTAAAATATGTGTGTGTGGACTGAGGGACCACATAGATATCTAAGTTTTATTGTAGTTTTAGTAACTGAATTGTATAGTAAAAGTTATAAAACAGTAGTAATACGCATATTGGAGTTCGTTAAGAATTTATTAAAAAGTTATGTTATCTAAAGTGTGGTCTCTCAGTTCAGACGCTGCAGTTTTAAAATATTGGTAATTATATAGTTTACTGGCATGTTTCGTATACTGACATTTAGTAAAACATATTTTAAAGTATTTACATGATAACGAAGCACAGTGCGGATATGATATATATAATTACAAATGTCCTCCTATGGTCACTATAAAACGATGAACGGATTTTGGTGAAATTTGGAATGGAGATAGCTTATATCCTGTAATAACACAAAGGATACATATCATCATCATCATCATCATCATACTTCATTCTCAAACGGCTGAACGGATTTTGATGAAATTTAGAATGGAGATAGCTTATATTCTGGAATAACACATAGGATACTTTCATCATCATCATCATCATCACAGTTCACACTATCAAGCGGCTGTACGGATTTTGATGAAATTTGGAATGAAGATAGCTTATACCATCTTATCATCATCGTCATCATCATAATCATCATCATCATCATCATCCTTCACTCTCAAACAGTTGAACGGATGTTGATGAAATTTGCAATGGAGATAGCTTATACCACGGAATAACACATAGGATACTTTCATCATCGTCATCATCATCACCATCATAGTTCACAGTCTCAAAAGGCGGAACGGATTTTGATAAGCAACTCCTCATGCCTCCTAGCGAGCAACTCCTCATGCCTCCGACTGCTTCTTATATATCAAAATCAATAATCTATAGCTCGTTTGCCTCTTTTTAGTTTTGTTCGCAGTCGGGTTTTAAGTATGTTTTATTTTATAATAATTTATTTGATAAAATATATGCGTGCTAGCGAGGAAATCGGACTGATAGCTCATCATAGTGGGAGGTTTAATGCATTTCGGCGGGTGCGGTAGGTGCTGCAATTTAATGCAAATGTTGCGATAAAAGCCCCTAGAGTGGAGCCGGCGGCTTCGCTCGCGCCGCGCCGACGAGAGCCGAGAGCGGCTAACTGCCTATTATTATGCACTGCAACATAAAGCCCGTAAACGAGCTAAATCTGTGTCTTTGTAATTAGTTTTGAATTTTGCTGCGTGCTCTACTTGAATTTATATGTTTGTATTTTAAAACCACAACAGTGGATTGCTTTAAGTTTGTTCCAATGTTTGGAGCAGTTTTGGAAAATGGAATGTATCATTCTATTTGTTTTATTCTTAAAAGATCATTGGATGTGTGACATAGTGGAAATATGACCATTCAAGCTATTTTTTTCGGTTGCGGGTTCGCATCCCGCTAGGAACAACCATTTGTGTGAAGAGCAGAAATGTTTGTTTCCGATTTAATATTTTGATGTTTGTTTTACTTTGTTCCGTATTATTCATATCTAATATCTATGTATGTTTATCCGTTGTCTAGTGCCCATAGTACAGGGTATCCTAGTTTGGGGCTAGGTAATTGGTTTGAATTGTCCCGAAAATATTTATTTATTTATTTACCTTCTTTTTGTTTTGTGTCTAGACAAATTGGTCAGATCCGAGATTTTAATAAAATAAACAACAAATTAAATTTGAAGTTAATTACAATTCAAGCGAAGATAAAATAATGTCAATTTCTACTTAATTACTTCCAATAACTTCATTAAATGCGTAGGCAATTCTAGAACATTCTTCATTTGCAATAACAACTAAGTAGATACATTTCTCATACAATATCGAGAAAAAGTATATAAGTTCTTATTCAGCTATGCGCAATTAAATCATCATGTAGTAATCAACATGTAGAGTACATCTATTGCGCATTATTCATAGAAAAAAATAGTACAAAAGTGCTTACTTGGTATTTTCACAATCAAAGTTAGTACTTACTTGTATGATCACATATATCGCAATTGGACTTCGGTAAACAACGAAGGATTTGCGCTACATACAACTGGCTATATAAGATTCTGGAAGATAAAGCTTTGAATTAATGGTCACCACAAAAATGTGCTCATGCTTTGTATCCACGTTCAGTAAAAGTAGGGTGTTAATGTGAATGGAAAGTTATGGGGTACAAGCCTTGCAAATGACCGCAATAACGCCTTCATATTTGTTCCAATGACGTCACTATTATTTATGTTCGTGTGCAGTTATAATAACATACAAACAATACATAGGCCTCACCAACTTGATAAGCACGCGACTAAACATTTTGATGAAACTATAGTTTTGAGGTTTTGAGCCTATATTGCCGCGTCAACATAACCAAATTGAAAACTGTCTCAACAGAAACTTGAAGGACGACGAAAAAGTAATATTGGGAGGAGCGTGCACCACGTAGCAAGTAGCTACGAGGCTACTACGTGTGGCGTCTACGGATCGCTACGCCCGCCACTCTTTCGTATCTTCGCGTATATTATGTAAAACTATAGTTACACTCGACTCGGAACTCGACGTGTATAAACATTCTATGGATATGCAAAAGTTCGCTTCGGAAATCATTCTTTCGGGCAATTAAGTAGCGAATTTTCTGAGTCTGTATTATAAATTTTGGCTTTCCACTTGATCTAGAATCATGAAACTGCACACTGTTGTCATTCGTTGTCACGTAGTGTAGATTTTAGACGATGGAACTAGCAATGTGGAAACGTATTAGAGCATTACGTGTATACAGCTGTTAAATATATCGATTTTGGCTAATTTTGCTCAGCTGAGCGAGATTTCATTAACGACTAATAATAAAATAGCGCGTACAATGTACCATCCCAACCACATTCCAAACGCAAACCCTAGCCTGTAGACCACAGGTTTCAAATTAAAAATGCACCCTCCATCATAGCTAAGAGGCATTTCATAAAAAAACATAAAAAAACTGCATAAAAATAGGTCCATTCATTTGGGAGCTACGATGCCACAGACAGACTCACTGATACATACATTGATAAATACAATGAGTCCAACATATAATGATGCGTACATACAATGATACACACCCTAAACTTATAACACTCCTCTCTTTTGGAGTTCGTGGGTTAAAAATAATAATTGAACATTCATACATACGAATACACACGTATATTGACAGAACGTCAAAATCACAGATCCCTTTGTTACAGATAGGGAGAGATCTACAGCGAGGCGCGTGCAGGGTGTGGTGATGGAGTTGGTAATACTGAAAGCGAAGGCCCAACTGAATCGTCTCTTGTCGGGGTCTCGTGGGGGCGCCGAGCGGGGGCGCGCGCGCGGGGCGGGCGGGGGCAGTGCGCGGCCGGCCCGCGAGCGCGCCATGGCGCCCGCGCCCGCGCCAGAGAGGCCCTGGTTTAATGCGTCGCTGGTCTACAACGCCACTAGACTCAACACCACCTTCGACCTCGCAGACTATGAACTACTCAACGCCAACTCCACAGACGAGCATCACAACTACTGGTTTTGCGCCAAGTGGTCTAGCGCGCAACAAGACCTCTTTCAGGTTAGTTTCTTATTTCTTAATTGGAGCTTGTGCTTTTGAGGACCTGGATGCCCACCCACGTCTACAGTACCACTCACTTCAAATTCGGTGACTAAAAACTTCTACAGCATAATAACCACTGAATCTATGCCACATGGAACAGCGCGCAGCAAAACCTTTTTTCTGGTACACACTTAAATTGGTTTCCCTCTAACTATGCTTATTATTCTTGCTCAACGATTTGAAGTGGAGTTTATCCTGCATTTTGCATTAAGCTCTCACTTTGGAGCGACTTAACATTAGTTTTTCGATTCTATCCCCCAAATAACCTATACTTATTTAGGGCAACAGCCAGTCACCATTTTACCCTCATGTCTTGATTCTGTCCCATTATTTGAACGAGACCCTTTGCATGCGCATAGAGCGACAGGTCGACCTTTGATTATTTATACAGGTAAATAATGAAAGGCAGTGGCATAAATCATTGTTATTTAAATACTCGTCATATTTGTGACGCAAACTGCCCCGGAAAAAATTACGCCCAATTCCAACTGAGTCCATATCGCCAAACCGAAAGTGAAGTACCCAAGATTTAACGATCCGCTCGTACGTACAAGTCTCACACACACTATTACACCTTGTTATGCCTATCGGCTGCCACATAACCGCAAGGTCTGGACCATGTGTCGTGTTAAATTTGACAAGTTCTCACGAATAATAAAAAATCAAATGCAGTGAAGAAATTGAGTGAAATTGGTTATCAACCACAAAAAAAACACAAGTCATCTACTCACGCACACATACGCAGTCGCCAATTGCTATAATGCACTTGTTTGCTTGGCGGCGTAGACTTCGTTTTATCAATATCGCTGTTGTCATCGCTCTCCACACCTGACCTAGAATCGTCCCAATCTAAAACCTGCTTTGTTTTAAGTCCTGCTTCTTGGTGTAGTCATATTTTTAGTCATATTTTCCTTTCTCCATCACAGGCGGCAAACCTTTGCTTCGCGATCGCGTTCCTGGCTCCGAAAGGCTTCAAGCAGAGCATCCTGATACTCCGTGCGCTGGCGGCGGCGGGCGCGATGCTTATGGGCATGTGGGCCGGCGCCGAGGTGTGCGCGCCGGATGTACTGGCCTGGAGTCTAGCGCTGCTGGTTGTCAACTCCATACACACTATCTTTCTAATTGTAAGGTGAGCCACCAAAGATTTGAACCATACCATATCAAAGTGACTGGATATACAATTCCGGAGGAATGCACATATAGTGAATCTTCTATAACATCCTCCAAAATCCATATGCTCCTAGTTATTTAAAACATCGTTTTACTTATATTTCTTCGCACTTCACAACATCTACAGATAATGATTCCTCAACATAATTCAGTTTCATATTCTGATTCGTTCACTGTCACTGCACCCGTCTCTGGAACGGTCTACCTTCCCACATTCGTAAAAATTCTAAAAATCGTTCAAAGTCTACAATCACTATCTCGCACTACAAAATAAAACAAGGAACTGAGCAAATTATTGAATATCTTATTTGTTACCTGTTTTATTACTGTATGTAGTTATACATTGAAACATATGTATCCTAATCATGTATACTATCATGTATACTATGTATACATAAAATTATATTATTATGTAGTAGTTATATTATACACATAGGTATATTATGTAAGTATAGTAATAATATTGATATTATTGTTAGGAATCTATTAGTTTTTCAAATTAAAATAGGCATTATTCCGTATTAAAAACATCACAATATACCGAGGTTAACTGAAAGATAATGCATGCTAGCATTAAGTTCGCTTATGTACCTATCTTTTGTGTGCAATAAAGAATTTTCTATTTATTTATCTATACCCAAGGATATTAATCATTAGGCCAAACGCACCGTCTTCAAACCGTACTGTCACCATAACCAAACGGTACCTTTGGTCATAGAACCGCACGTTATTGTGTACCGTATCCAAAGGTTGGACCTAACAAATAATTTAAAAATAATTGGGGGTCTACAAGACGGGTTAAAGGTTTTCTTCGATAGCCAAGTATGACTTGAGCTCGCGCTAAAGTTGCCGTAAAATGAAAGAAAACTCATTTTTGGTAAATACATACCCAAACCCATCACAATTATGTGGTTAAACAGATCCGAGTCCGAGAGTTTCTCAAACCATAAGCATTAAGTTGGTATTTGTTCTTTTATCATTCATTCAATAAAGAAAGGTAGAAAAACAAGTTACCAACTTGACAAAAAGAAATAAACTTTTCATGGCATAGAGTTAAAAAATAATCCACTAAAATTTAGAACTCTTAGTTTCCTTTCCATTATCAAGCCGTTATGAGCACACAGCAAATAGCCGAACGGAACAGGAAAACTTTGTAATAATGGGAAGTACCTACCTACCCGCATTGTAAGACCGCCAACAAAGCGGGCTCTTTTGAAACAGAAGTTTCACCTTAAATATATACAATCATTTCTCGAAAGGACTCGTTTGAATACATACATATAAATAATAATTTGTACTAAAAATCGAATTATTGGATTTATTTTAAAAATACTACTAAACCAATTTTAGTGATATTTCAATAGGACGACCCTGGAGTTCCACCGCTACAAATAAAAAAAACATCATTTCAGAAACCCAGGGACATAATATTGTTATTAAAAAAAACCATCGAAGTGCGTGTTGGACATGCATAGACTTAGGATTCCGTAGAGAGGATCCTAAGGTAACTGTGAAAACCGCATTGCAATCGGTCCAGTAGTTTATACGTGGTACTCCATAAAAGTGGTTCTCACGGTTGGATTATGTCTCTCACTTGGAATTTGTTTAGAGTTGACGCGGGCATAAATTGCGTTAACTTGGTCGTAAACTAGCCTATAAATTCGTATTATGCGCTATGTCCTAGATATATATTTTTTTTGTGGGGAACATGTAACTCAAGCAAAAAAGGTCACTTTAGAGCCCGCATCATAATTTTAAAATACCTATTCAACGAGACCCTACTTGATAGGGTACAAAAAATGATTTTCTTCCTTACTTTTCATTTTTGCCACTCAAAAAATCTTCTTTTTTTTTCAATATTATTTATAAACCTATATAGCGGTTAATGATATCTAGACTTGTGCCTTTACACTTTTTAATTTTATGTGTCTGAATAAAATGGTTGTGACATACAGACAAACGGACGGACAGGCAAACATGATGAAACAACAGGGGTTCCTGGTTTGACTACGGCACCCTGAAAAAGAATCTTTGCTCAATCAAATTCAACTATAAAGGTATGCATTTTTCTTTCGTGGTTTAGCTACCTTTGTACCGCTGCATATCTTTTCATTTAGGAAGCTTAATTATGTATGCAAAAAGTGAATTTTATTATAAAAGGTATTATACCTATCATTCCAATCTTGTCAATAACGCTGTAACACAAGTACCTAGTCGTCGTCAACATCTGCAACTCTTGGCGCGTTCTCCGAGATTGATATCACGTTATCGTGATAGACTTCCTTACGTTACGCAATCGACACAGTCGCTTTACGTGATTGTGGACTCAAAGCGCAAATCCGTACTATTTTCGTATTAAAGAAAAAATAACTACTTTATTCTAGATTAGCTGTATCCGCGGCTTTGCCCGCGTAGTAGTTTTATTTAAAAGTAGACCATACGTGTTGTTCCGGGACCAAAAGTACCTATAATGAAAAATATACTCCTTATCTTCAAAATTTGTTCAACCATCAAATAGTTTTTATCGATTGCTCGGCTTCTAATTAAGATACCACGTACCCCAGCGCGAATAAACATACAGACAAACAGAAGACAAGATTTAAAAATATATTATATTCTTGTTCAGTAGCTTATTTTAAGTCCTTAGAGCATTTTTTTTTATTATCTTCTTTGTATACTTTTTCGTTCATATTGCTTTATTATTATATTTATTTTAAAATGAAAACGTAATATATATCAAATAACAAAAAATTCGCTATCTTTAAAAAATATATGTTATGCTTAGTCTTTTTACCCCACTATGGCGAAGCAAGGGAAGGGTAATAAGTTTAACAGTCTATGTGATGTGGATGTTCCACCATCGCCTCTATTGGTCCGATTTTGACAAGCGAGGGATCAATAAATTCGCCTTCATGTATAGAGTACCATAGGCTATTTATTTACCCGACTACGGTAAGGCAAAGGAAGGGTTATGTATTAATCGGTTCGTCTTCATCGCAAGAGTGTCATATGCTATTTTTTACCCGACCGTAGATTTAGATTTTGAAGTTATGTCTTGTTACTCGTGTTGAGCTATAAGACAAGTACCGTGACATACTGACTGACTGACACACGACACACAGCCTCAACAAGTGGACAAGAGGTGGACATATATATTTGAAATTTGGAGGAAATAGTCCTGGAGTACCGTAGAGGTGCACTAGAGAGGTTTTTGAAATTACATCCCTAAGGGGATGAACGAGGGTAAAAGCAGCGGGGCGTAGCTACGAGCTCGTAGCTGAGGAATAGCCATCCAAACATTCGCATTATATTAATAAATACTTTTCTATTACAATTAGAATATTAGACTAACTTATACTTTACTAACGCTAACGATACTTACAGTAATACGCGCCTTTTGAAGATTTTCAATAGATAACAGCCAAAATACTCCATCTAAAATAAGCATACGTTTAGCATAACATAGCATAACGCTACCGATTCATTGTCAATCATATTCTTCACTTGCTGTGCCCCACGACTTTGCACTCGTGTACATTGTCAATCATATTCTTCACTTGCTGTGCCCCACGACTTTCCACTCGTGTACATTGTCAATCATATTCTTCACTTGCTGTGCCCCACGACTTTCCACTCGTGTACATTGTCAATCATATTCTTCACTTGCTGTGCTCCACGACTTTCCACTCGTGTACATTATCAATCATATTCTTCACTTGCTGTGCCCCACGACTTTCCACTCGTGTACAATTTTCCGCGATATACTTTAAGACATTATGTATGTATACTTTGTAAACCATTTGTCATGTCCTGTCACTGGGGTTCCACTATGGGCAATGTTATTTTCGAACTCACGTTACCGCAATACATGCTTGCCAAGTGAGGTAACGAATATATACTGAGCAATAGCCTGTAAAATAATTAGGTCCAATCTTATTACCATATTTTATTTTTAAGTTTAACAGGTTTTTATGCAAACAATTTTTCACTCTTTTATTTGATTGTGCTGCACCAGGTTTCTTCCCCCGGCGCTGTCGCTTGAGCTGACTGACCTGTACCTGAAGCTGTTCAAGCCGCTGAAAGTAAACAAGAAGCACTTCCAGGAGCTGACGAGGGAAGCCAGGATAGTCCGCATGGACACTGGAGAAGCGTACGCGGTAGAAGAGGTCACGCCTGCTGACGAGAGACTGTCTATACTTTTAAAGGGAAAGTAAGTACTTACCTAAGGTATAGGATAAGTTGGTTATATTGGTTACAATAAGTTATTATAAAACAAGTGCATCATCAAAGTAAGAGAAAAAACACGACAGCTCTGCCAAAAACGATCATTTTTTATAGCCTATTTTACTCGGGATGATGTAACGATTGTCACAATACCCCATGCAGACAAATCTGTTCAGGTATTGAAAAGTTATGGTGGAAAAAAGAAACTCACATAATTACAAACATTCATACATACATGAACCCTGAAAACATTACACTCTTTTTTTGGGCACTCGTGCAAAAACCACTAAAATCCAGACTGATTTTAGTCTGGATTTTTGTGAAAAGAGTGTAATGTTTTCAGGGTTCATGTATGTATGAATGTTTGTACGTAGTCGTTTTTTCAATAGTTTAATATTATTTTAAACTTTATAGTTTCCCCACAAATGAATTAATTCGGACAAAGAGTTTTCGTCCTGAGATCGGTCTATTTTTTTTTTAGAAACGAGGCAGCTTATTTTTGTAATGTTCTTTGTAAGACCTTCAGCTGGATGCCTCCCAACATAGGTTTTGGTAAATGTTTGTTCCGTTGGAATGACAATATTAGAACTATTCGTTTTCTTGTCACAAATTCTATGTCATTTATCAAAATCCATGAAGGCGTTGAAGCTGTACGACGCAACAAAGGAACGTATAAACATCAACCCAAAAACATATCAAATACAAAGTCGGGTAAAAATAAACACATTAATTAAACGGGTTCTTAACCATGCATTTTAAAAGAAAACGTTGTTTTTAGATTAGTTTTTTAATCTACATAAAATGTCTGCAAATAAAAGAATATTCACGAATAGAGATGAAACTGCAATGTAAAATGATACAAGTTTTTTTTAATGTTTTTATATTATCTCTCCGGTGTATATCAAAGGTTTTTTTCATAGTTATTCATAATAGCACGAAGATTAATAACTTAGATAGATATGAAATAGAAACTAGTATGAAACGATTACAATGTGAACCATGGCTAAAGTTCATAGCAGTCACATCTAATTTTACTCTTATAAAACGTCCCCAAAGATTTGCAGTTGATATTACACCGGCCCACGGTTACCTATCCAAGTTAATAACACGGTGTTGATCCACTTAACGCTTAATTAATTACTTTTGCAATAGTGTGGGAGAGTCGCTTGTCGCCTTAATACAATGGTACTGAATAAATGTCCCCTTATTGAGCGTGCTAGCAAAACAAACTATTCAATATAAGACTCTCGGAGAGCTCTACATTTGTTCCCCGTTTTATTGTTGCGGGTGTACCCACCCATCCGCCTGCTAATGAATTGTTCTTGTTCGTAGATACAGCGTCAGCCTATATTTCACGTTTATAAACGAGATGAGTGCTTACAAGATTATAGCCAACTATTCGAGAATATTCCTGGAGCTCAGATAGCATATTGCGTTCCAAGCGACATTACTGCTCTTATCGTTTTATTATCTCATTACAGCGGCCATTAGATTGAATGGCTCGATGATAGGTTGACTAACGCAAACAGCCCAAAACATATCAAAAGAGAGAGAAAAGGAGTAAAGCCAAAACTCTCTCTATTGGCGAGCACGCTGACACGTTTAATAAAAATGTCGTATTATCTAACCGCACCTTAATTTTTGCATGGACGATGAGTAGATTTTTTGGATATACCTACAAGATATCCCAGGAAGTAGTAATAAGAGGTTTCAAGGTGGATCACACTCAGGGGCACCCGAATAAATCTCGTATACGTTCTTTGATATTTTCGGAGTTATTATAGAAAACTACAAGAATAACTCAAAATGGTGTTCAAAGCGAACAACATTTTAAGTAGTTTTCTTATCATTTTTTCATAATTACAATATGGTTTTGGTGTTTTAAAAAAGGGTCATTACTGGACTACCAACATACAAAAAATCAATTAGGTGTTAGATTGGTCACAGTTACTAAGTTTGTGTCAAAATCTGGAGATTTGTGAAAACAATGAAAAAATTGAATAACTTCGAAAATATCAAAGAACGTATATGAGATTTATTTGGATGCCCCTGAGTGTGATCCACCTCGAAACCTCCTCATAATACTACTTCAGGCATTTGAAGCAGGTTATACAGAAGAGTATAACCAGCCCTGTGTCTTGTTATTGTGGACTATGAGAATGCCTTTGACTCCGTTGAAACCTGGCGGTTCTGGAGTCTTTGCAGCGTTGACAATTGGACTATCGGTACATCGAAGTGCTGAGATTTGTGTATGATGCCACGACTATGAGTGACAAGTACAAAACCAGCAGTCTAAACATATCCAACTGCGCAGAAGAGGGAAACAGGGGGATGTTATATCCCCGAAACAACCTTCAGCTTCTATAACCCCATAAATTATAACGTCTCCCGAGATATCGCTCAGTTTACAAACTCGTAAAGTTATGTTCACTGTTTATCTTACACCACTGAATTCTAGTTAATACCGCATTAAACGGCTTATATGCTTACCAAATAATGCCATGTGACTATAGACTCGATAGCTGAGCGTCTATGGTAAGTACGGTTAGCGACAAAAGTCCCTGAACATATCCAAGATATAATTTTACTCATATGCAAATTGGCATCATTTTGAATTCATTTTAGTCACATGCAAATAAAATTTTATATGTGACTAAAATATAAATAAATAATTGATAGCATGGACATGTTCACCTAATTTTGTTGCTGATTGTACTCGTGGTAAACGCTATTGCATTTCCCTGGGCTTGGCCACGTCAAACAAAGTAGACTATTTCAACTCCTACACTGCCTACGTATTCATTCCTCTGAACATAATTAAACAACAAAATGTTTATGCAATACTAATGTGCCTACTAAGTAAGGTATTATGTGGTAAGTGTATATTATGATACAATTTATGCCCGCATATTCATTATGATGCCATTATGGAAAAAGGAACAGTAGGTACATGAAAGAAACAAAATGCCAAATTCTAAAACTATACATTTTTTCTAAGAAAATATATGTAAATAAATGTGTTTTCGTGCGCATTAGACTTTAAAAAATGCTATTGCTTATAAAGAATACCAAAATGGGTTAAACAAACCTTGAATTTTCTTGGTGTAGTATTCGTTACGTGCTCGGAGACAATTTAGCCCTTCCTGAAACACCCTTAACTACTTCCTCACACACAAAATGTCATCGCGGGGTCATGGCGCGTGTCTCGGTACAAAGTGGATGAATATCCGTCTAAAATCAGACGCGATTCCTGCTCTTTGAATGAGCTTTGCATCTATACGTGTGCACCTAAATCTATTCAAGACCTCATAAGCGCAAACGTGTTTTTCTAATTTAAAAAATACGTAACAAACAATAAAAACTATAGACACTGAAAGTTTACCATCTCACCTTTATAATTACATATTTTTCGTTAAAATCAATTGAGTATTTTTCGAGATATGATACTTAGAAATTTAAAAGCAAGCTATGGGATAAACTTTTAAGAAATTATTTTTTCTTTAAAATCAGTAATAATGGTTATATAATTTGAATAAAAATTATAGAAAAATAATTTATAGGCATTCCCGGCGCATAGTTAGGAGAGCAATATTTTTGGGCGTTTCCTTCTAGCATTAATACTAACTGTATTTATTTTCAGTAAGAAGTGTCAGATTTTTACGTTTTTTTTCATGGAGACCTAATGATTCCATTTTTTAAATAATCGATTTAATTTTTAAAATAAATAATAATAACATAGAAAAAAAAACATGTTTGTTTTCGCACGAAGGAGTTGAGTCGGTTTCGCTGCACGCGAGTGTAATATGCCATTTCACATTTCTAAAGAACTTATTTTTAATACAATCTATAGATATTAAACCTACCCGCTTGCGTTGAAGAAGTTCATCGTGTACATGAATTGCCAATTTTGAATTCAGTTTGCTCATCGATTTCATGCATCATCCATCATCAACATTTCAGCCTTTCGAAGTCCACTGCTGAACATAGGCCTCCCCCAAAGAGCGCCATGGCGAGCGATCTTGTGTCACCTCCATTCAACGACTTCCTGCGATGGCTACAATGTCGTCGGTCCATCGTGTGGGGGGTCTCCCTACACTTCGCTTGCTTGTTCGTTGTCGCCATTCGAGAACCTTTATTACCCAGCAGTTGTCGGTTCTGCGAATTATATGGCCTGCCCATTGCCAATTCAACTTGCAAACTCGGAGAGCTATGTCGGTAACCTTGGTTCTTCTACAGATTTCCTCATTTCGGATTATATCACGTAGTGAAACACCGAGCATAGCTCTCTCCATTGCACGCTGCGCGACTTTGAGCTTGTGTATGAGACCGTCCGAGATGTTAGCGACCACGTCTCAGTGCCGTATGTCATCACTGGAAACACGCACTGATTATAAACTTTCGTCTTGAGGTATCTGCGACGAGATGATGTATGGCGTAATTTCCCGAACGCTGCCCATCCGAGTTGGATTCGTCGGTTGACCTCTTTGACAAAGTTGGATCTACCCAATTGGTACCGGCATGGGTACGACATTGGCATTTGACGTGATGTTCGTCTTACCCATGTTCATTTTAAGACCCACCTGTTGGGTAATAATATTGAGGTCACTGAGCATTGTGCTTAGGTCATCCAGGGTTTCTGCCATGATGACTATATCATCAGCAAATCGAAGGTGAGTGATGTATTCGCCATTGATGTTAACACCATATCCACTCCAGTACAGAAGCTTGAATATATCTTCCAGTGCAGCGGTGAACAATTTCGGAGAAATAACGTCTCCCTGTCTCACCCCTTTTTGTACCTGGATAGAATTCGTGCTCTGATCCTGAAGACGGACTGTCAGGGTGGCCTTGCTGTACAAACACTTCAACAACTCACATTTTAAACAATCCAGCCGTGCGAGCATGGATCTTATCGATCGATAAACTTATCGAATTTACCGAATTTCAATGGCAAATTGACATAAATATTCGATAAAACGAGGTCGGTAGCACGGAACGCACTTTATCGAGAACGACATAAAGTCGATAAGTAAATCATATCGAATATATCGATTTATAACGACAATAGGAAGCATGGATCATATTTTTGACAATTGTTGTCTGTATAATTACGTGAATCTTACCGAATATATCGAATTTTATCGGCTTTCCAAAGTTACACAACAAACATAAATATATTTTTGTAAAATGGATTCAACGAAAGGAGGAGTCAGAACATCGCGGTCATGAGGATTAATAGACAACGTATTAGGGATCCTTAAAAATAGCTGTTCAGCATTAATACAGTTAATAAGGAAATTGCCCTCGCCCTCATTCAAGGTGTTTAGGGCGATTTGACAAGGATTCGATCTAATGTACTGCCTGTGCATGTTGTAGTAAGCATATAGTAACATATACATCAATGTTAGTGTGTATCTACTTTACATAATAATATCAAAATACTTAGATACGTTTTACCTACTTTCAGAAATTAATTTTTGTAGTAATTGAGCCTAATGTTCTAATTTTATTATTATTTTTCCAGGTAGTCTAAAGACCTACCTGGAAAATCATTGTGTAGTTCCTAACTAACACCTGTATGCATTTTCGCCGTGGGTAGTTACCAACGATGCATCGGCCAGGAATACAATATTGTACTAGGACAGCGGACTGTCAGTAAGCTTGTCAGGGATGTGTCTCAAGCAATTGTGCAAGGAAGTCATATTTGTATTATTTTACTAATAGATCATCTTATTACTTTACGTTAGGTTCAAGGAACATACTATCTACGCCAGTAAGCGTAATGGCTCGTCCGTTAGAATCGGTGTATGCACATTTGTACTTAGGGGAGGGGAGGGGGTGAGAGAGGGAGATAACCGTCACCACCCCTTGCAGTGCTCCCCCTGCTAGGGGTGATGGCGGTTATCCCAAGGAATTTCAAAGTTTTTGAGAAAAAGCAAAAATATATGAGGTTAAGTATGAAAGAACGAACGAAATGGATCATTAATTTAGGGATAATTTGCTCTTCGCTACATGTTTTGATAGCTGTGTGCAGCTGTTTGTAGCGGCGTTTCGTTATTACAAGTATATTTAGCAAAACATTCATAGAATAATGCATTTTTTCTTTGTTTAATTTCAGTTCGTGTAATGTGCACTGCTAGAGGCGCTAGGCGAAAGCCCGACTTGGCCATGATAGGTTAGAAGAGGATGGCGGGAGTAAAGCGTAGCGTAGCTTTTGTCCTCGTGTTTTTTTAAGCATTGAAATTCTTACGTTTTTCATACATAACTTCTTTCTTTTTTTTGCTTTTTCTCCCAAATTATGGGTTTCCGCCACCACCCCTTGCAGGGGGAGGGTTATCCTCCCTCCCTCTGCCACTTCCCACTCTACTTAGTACTTATAGACATGTACTGATTCTAAAGTCCTTCCAACGTAATTCAAAATCTTTGAATTAGGTAGAATTCCAAAAGTTTCTCCTTATTATGTCAAAAAAAAAAAAAATTTAGTCGATTAGTCGTCTATCTGATCTGTGGTACAGTCAGAGTTGCCAATTTTTAAATTGATAAACTCACGAATGTTACCGAATCGATAAAATTTTACCGGGGCTAAAAGATCCATGCTACCGAATTTCGATAAAATCGATAAATTTATCGATCTTTATCGATCGATAAGATCTATGCTCGCAGTGCAGTTTAGGTAAAATGGTTAGCAAAAAGGCTTGAATGTTTCGACTATTTTGAAAGTGTGAGTAAAAAGCTCGTAAATAAATTTATGTGGTGTTGTACCTTGGTCAGCACAAATGCTTTGTACCTTGGATACTGTCCAAGGTACAACCTTGGACAGCTACATGTTTGCTCTTATATTTTACTTAGGTATTTATTATAGTTTTAATAGAGTAACGTGGAAGATGCCACGGAGTAACCAAAAGAAAAAAAGAGCCCCATTGGACGAGAAAAATATGGAACAAGTAAAATTAATATAAAAATACAAAAACCCGACTGCGAACTAAATTTTTGAATACGAGGAGACCGCCCGCAATAATAATCACAGTAATATTATAAAGGCGAAAGTTTGTATGTATTGAAGGGTGTGTGTGTGTTATAAGTTGGTTACTTTTTCACGCTTAAACGGCTAAACGGATTTGGATAAAATTTTGTATGGATGGAGCTTATTAACACATAGGATACTTTTATCCCGTAAAAATGCACGGTTTCTGAGGGACGCGGGTGATATATATATTGATATAAATTTAATGTTTCTTTCACCCGACTTAGGAGGGTCATGTGTTTGGGTTTTATGTATGTTTGTTTGTTTGTAAGTTTCTTAAGAAGTATCAAGAAAAATAATATGGTGGCTTACAGCTGCCATATTGTATTTCCGACGGAACAAAAAATGACCAAAACCTATCGAGTGAGGTATCAAATTACAGGTATTTAAGACCAGGCTCTGCTTTTTAAGGGTTTTTTGCATAAATATGCTGTGTCAACCACAAACCTGATAAATGTGAAACTTAACATATATGTTTTTGAGATTTTTGTCTCCCTAAGACTAAGGCAAAAACACGATTAACAAAATTTTATTCGATACACTTTCTTATCAAAAATTACGTTATTTTCGGTAATGTTTCCATTTTTGTACTCAACGGGTTAAGATTTATCTCTAAAATAAATCTCACAGCAAGAAAATATAGTTTATTATCTAAGGCTAAGACAAAATTTACCTAACTACATTATTAGCTTTCCAATAAAATAAATAACTTGAGACATACGTCATTTAGTTCCGAGCTAAATTGTGTGTTCAAACAGCGCTCGCGATATCAGTGCTTA
The DNA here is from genome assembly GCA_946251855.1 of Alsophila aescularia. Taxonomy (NCBI): domain Eukaryota; kingdom Metazoa; phylum Arthropoda; class Insecta; order Lepidoptera; family Geometridae; genus Alsophila; species Alsophila aescularia. Next base: position 40,852,069 of record OX276386.1, on the reverse strand, counting down.
TTGCGGGTAGTGGGTGGCAGAGTGTAGGGTAGGTGGCAGGGGAGTGCGGAGTGGGAAAATATAACCTTGGAGCCTGGCCTTAAAAGACCAATTCAAAAATATATAATTCTTTTAACTAACAAGGGGCCTAACTCTCTAATTTTAAGACGCCAATTCCACGCCGCCTGTGTGAAATTTGTTCGGCGTGGAATTTGCGTGGAATTGGCGTGAGTGGTCATACAGAATTCAGGCCAAGGAGCAATTTTCTTTTAAGCTTCTTACAAAATTTTCAATTTTAGATTATTCAAGTTAATGTAAAGAGTATAGTCTAATGTTGCAATTGTAACTATTTAAGTAAAGTAAAATAGGCAAGTAAAAAGAAACATTCAGTATTTTGACATTCAATATTTTTTCATGACAGGAGGGACCGTGCCCTCCAAAGCACGGCGCGATGGAAAACCGCACATAACCTAGAACAGTCAGTTCAATCAGTCAGATCCCGTAGATTATATGTGTGTACTGTGCCCGTAGGTAGGTATATATTATGTACGAACGTCATCGCAGCGGTCAATGACCTTTTAAACACAGATGCACCTTGGTGGCTGTTTCAGTAGTCTGTACCTGGTCCTGTAGTTATATATTCTGTGCCAGTCCTGTAGGTATCTATCTAGGTTTCACTTGCTTACTAATCTTATCTCTGTTATATTACGTGGGTACCTAAATAAGTTCAAAGAATCGTGTTTCTTTGTGTCAGTTTACGTTAGCTTTTCCAAACAAGTACAAGTAGTGTGTTTAATATGCTGTCAACGTATATGCTGTCAACGTATATGCTGTCAACGTATATGCTGTCAACGTATATGCTGTCAACGTATATGCTGTCAACGTATATGCTGTCAACGTATATGCTGTCAACGTATATGCTGTCAACGTATATGCTGTCAACGTATATGCTGTCAACGTATATGGTAGAAAGGAATTTAGATAGGATATTGTATTTAATATGCTGTCAACGTATATGTTAGAAAGGAATTTAGATAGGATATTGTATTTTTTCTTTGTTTCTCATTTTTAATATTCTATAAATTATATAATTTTGCATCAATTTAATTTAGATTTTGTTAGGGGTTAGTCAGTGTAGGGGTAAGAGTTACGGCATCTATTTATATTTTCTCTCTACGAGTTCAGAATTCGAGGTCAAAAGGTGAACAAAGGATTTAAAAGAACAAAAAATAAACTGTACAATCCATAATTTGATGAAAAATTTGATTTACTTATTTTTATAGAATAATATGAATTATAGAATTGTTTTATGGCTTTTACATTTACATGATAGTTATTTTAAACAAATATTGACTTATCAGAAGTATTTTTGGGCAAATTTTATTTTTAGACTTAGAACACTGCAGAGGTTCAAAATATTTCGTGCAATCACTCGAATGTGTATCTCATTGTTGTTGAAGTTTTTGTTGGTTTATGGTATTGGTATATCTTGTTTTTGTTAATTTTGATACATTTGTTATTCTTGTAAAATGGAGTCCCTGAAAATCAAATAACAATTTGTCGCCGGTAAAAAAACGTGCTCGCGAAAGTACGAGTGTATCGGAAAAAGTGATGGTAATGAATGCAATTATTAACAGTACCTTTTTAGCAGGAAAAAAATTAATATAAAGTAAGTCCTTACTTGAACAGTTTTTATTTTCTGTGATAAAAAGTACAACACCTCTGAAATGACACTTTGATACTGACATATTTTGACATTTCTTTCCTTTTTGATCTCGAGTTCTGAACTCGATTACCTACATCTATAGATATATTATACCTATATGTTTATATATCTATAGAGCTTCCACAAGGCAGTTAATCAGCCTAATGATATATCATTTGTCTGATTAACTGCCCTACCTTTTATCATTTCCAAGTACCCTTATATACCTAATGAAATGCTTCTAAAGTCAACAACAGTTTTTCAGCTCTGTAAACAAAAGCTAACAGTTATGTATGAGACTGCAAGCTTACTACCCAACCTCATGAATAACCATAAGCATAGAATAACTATATATTATATATACTTCTATCCATATGGGTAAGCTAAGGCCCACGAGACCACATATTGGGTACCCTAGACCGTACATAAACAGACCCCATTCCCTTCCTTCCCTTGAGGGTAATATTTCTCCACAATGACGTACCTGCCAACTTTATGTGTTACGTTTGAAATATTTTAGAGCTAAAGGACAAAAAATATTATTTATTAAAATATAAGGTATGTACTAACTACATAATTGGCTCTTTTACAGAATGAGTTCCTTTGACAGGGATATTTTACAGATTGACTTCCACCTAAGCATAGCACAACACAATTGTAACGTAGCTACTACTGGAATTTGGGTTAATACCGCTTTTTATGCTCAAGAGAGTCTGTAGCGCCATTGTCCATACAATAAGAAAAAACACTTATCTACCCCTAAATATTATCCTATATCTTTTATTTGTTTTACATAGAGTTGTTTCATTAATTACCTACGCTTATACGTCTTCGTTTTTCAAAATTTTTCAATAACTTCTAAGTTATAATCACCTTAACTGGCGGGTTTTGCGTTGAAACAATAACAAATTGAAAATGCTCTTTTTCAAAAACAAAAATCTTTCTTTGAAAAAATATTACGTCTTAGCGTAGAATATATTTTGTTCGAGCGATTGACACTAATAACCAAAGATTTAAACACAATTTAGGGGGTAGACAAAATATTACGTCTTAGCGTAGAATATATTTTGTTCGAGCGATTGACACTAATAACCAAAGATTTAAACACAATTTAGGGGGTAGACAAAATATTACGTCTTAGCGTAGAAAATATTTTGTTCGAGCGATTGACACTAATAACCAAAGATTTAAACACAATTTAGGGGGTAGACAAAATATTACGTCTTAGCGTAGAATATATTTTGTTCGAGCGATTGACACTAATAACCAAAGATTTAAACACAATTTAGGGGGTAGACAAAATATTACGTCTTAGCGTAGATTATATTCTGTTCGAGCGATTAACACTAATAACCAAACATTTAAACACAATTTAGGGGGTAGACTAAACACTAATTCTATCAAAAACTGTAGGAAGGGTCATCTGTCCATCAATGAAACACCAAAATTTCAAACCATCCTGCCTCTGCTGTTTATAAAGTAACGAGTCTAATTTTTTGCACCAAGATAGACAATTTAACTAATAATCACATCGTTCTTTTAATTTTTACTTTACATATATAATTTACATATCAAAAATATAAAAAAAAATGAGCTTGATTTCATTGTGTCCATATATACCTATGTATTCAATGAAACACCTGTTTTTTTACAATGAAACAGTGTTATTAGTACTTCATATTTGTTTGCTATTCAATTAGGCAAGTATGTAAGCTATAAATTAAATTAAACTATGTTTTATACAGAATAATTATTATTAGGTTATTTTTAAGCATTAATTTTCATAACAAATAAGGTTGTCCGTGATTGGTGTGAAACAGTGTCATATGCTATTATTTTTACCCGAGTACGGCGGAGCAGAGAAAGGGTTATGTATTCACGCTAAAAACTTGGACCTATTTTGACAAGCGAGGTATCAATCAATTCATCTTCATCCCAAGAGTGTCCTAGGCTATTTTTAATCGACTTCAGAAAAGGAGACGGTTATATTTTCGTTTTTTTTTATGTGTATCGATTCTCCGTCAATTGCGGACCAATATTAAAAAAACTTTTTTTGTTTGAATGGATATACTCTCCAGGTGGTCCCATATAAATTGTATCAAAATTGGTTCTGCAGTTTTTCAAAATTAAATAGTTTTGTTGAGTAATCCATTCGATTTTTTGTTTATATTGCCTTTATTTTGTGTTTATCTCTAATATTTCTAAACCGATTTAGATGGTTGTCATTTTATTCAAAAGGGTAAACTTTCAGTGTAGTCGCATATAAACTTCAACAAAATTGCGATTCAAAGCCATACTCGACTCTGACGCGCCGCATTAAGTGCAAAGCCATACTCGACTCTGACGCGCCGCATTAAGTGCAAAGCCATACTCGACTCTGACGCGCCGCATTAAGTGCAAAGCCATACTCGAGTCTGACGCGCTGCATTAAGTGCAAAGCCATACTCGACTCTGACGCGCCGCATTAAGTGCAAAGCCATACTCGACTCTGACGCGCCGCATTAAGTGCAAAGCCATACTCGACTCTGACGCGCCGCATTAAGTGCAAAGCCATACTCGACTCTGACGCGCCGCATTAAGTGCAAAGCCATACTCGACTCTGACGCGCCGCATTAAGTGCAAAGCCATACTCGACTCTGACGCGCCGCATTAAGTGCAAAGCCATACTCGACTCTGACGCGCCGCATTAAGTGCAAAGCCATACTCGACTCTGACGCGCCGCATTAAGTGCAAAGCCATACTCGACTCTGACGCGCCGCATTAAGTGCAAAGCCATACTCGACTCTGACGCGCCGCATTAAGTGCAAAGCCATACTCGACTCTGCCGCGCCGCATTAAGTGCAAAGCCATACTCGACTCTGCCGCGCCGCATTAAGTGCAAAGCCATACTCGACTCTGACGCGCCGCATTAAGTGCAAAGCCATACTCGACTCTGACGCGCCGCATTAAGTGCAAAGCCATACTCGACTCTGACGCGCCGCATTAAGTGCAAAGCCATACTCGAGTCTGACGCGCCGCATTAAGTGCAAAGCCATACTCGACTCTGACGCGCCGCATTAAGTGCAAAGCCATACTCGACTCTGACGCGCCGCATTAAGTGCAAAGCCATACTCGACTCTGACGCGCCGCATTAAGTGCAAAGCCATACTCGACTCTGACGCGCCGCATTAAGTGCAAAGCCATACTCGACTCTGACGCGCCGCATTAAGTGCAAAGCCATACTCGACTCTGACGCGCCGCATTAAGTGCAAAGCCATACTCGACTCTGACGCGCCGCATTAAGTGCAAAGCCATACTCGACTCTGACGCGCCGCATTAAGTGCAAAGCCATACTCGACTCTGACGCGCCGCATTAAGTGCAAAGCCATACTCGACTCTGACGCGCCGCATTAAGTGCAAAGCCATACTCGACTCTGACGCGCCGCATTAAGTGCAAAGCCATACTCGACTCTGACGCGCCGCATTAAGTGCAAAGCCATACTCGACTCTGACGCGCCGCATTAAGTGCAAAGCCATACTCGACTCTGACGCGCCGCATTAAGTGCAAAGCCATACTCGACTCTGACGCGCCGCATTAAGTGCAAAGCCATACTCGACTCTGACGCGCCGCATTAAGTGCAAAGCCATACTCGACTCTGACGCGCCGCATTAAGTGCAAAGCCATACTCGACTCTGACGCGCCGCATTAAGTGCAAAGCCATACTCGACTCTGACGCGCCGCATTAAGTGCAAAGCCATACTCGACTCTGACGCGCCGCATTAAGTGCAAAGCCATACTCGACTCTGACGCGCCGCATTAAGTGCAAAGCCATACTCGACTCTGACGCGCCGCATTAAGTGCAAAGCCATACTCGACTCTGACGCGCCGCATTAAGTGCAAAGCCATACTCGACTCTGACGCGCCGCATTAAGTGCAAAGCCATACTCGACTCTGACGCGCCGCATTAAGTGCAAAGCCATACTCGACTCTGACGCGCCGCATTAAGTGCAAAGCCATACTCGACTCTGACGCGCCGCATTAAGTGCAAAGCCATACTCGACTCTGACGCGCCGCATTAAGTGCAAAGCCATACTCGACTCTGACGCGCCGCATTAAGTGCAAAGCCATACTCGACTCTGACGCGCCGCATTAAGTGCAAAGCCATACTCGACTCTGACGCGCCGCATTAAGTGCAAAGCCATACTCGACTCTGACGCGCCGCATTAAGTGCAAAGCCATACTCGACTCTGACGCGCCGCATTAAGTGCAAAGCCATACTCGACTCTGACGCGCCGCATTAAGTGCAAGTGATAATGAAAATCTAGTTGCAACAAGATAAGCAAATGCCCCGCTATTCTTTTGAATAAATCTGTATAAAAATAATGACAAATCTGTATGTGTTACAAAGTCAATAAAATCTGTAAATATGGCAGCACTGAACGACGGAGCTGAATGTAAACACGCACTGCCCCTCACCGCTCGCGCTGCCCGTCCTTTGACTTCTGCTTCTGCACAAAAAAACGCTCATTTGGGGAGTGAGGGGCAGCGCAAGTAGCAGTGGCAGGAGCATGAGAAGTATTGTTTACCGTGCTTCGGAGGGCATGTTAAGCTGTCGGTCCCAGCTGTTATTGATTAATAGCAGTCGTTAAGCCATGTCAGAGGCCCTCGGGCGGCCTGACTAACTCTGACACCAGAGGCCAGCACTACCTCGTACGACAAACAAACAAACAAACGATCGTTTTTATATACTCGTCCTGCCCACTGCAGCTAAATGTAAACGGGTATTAGGTAGTTATTGATTATTAACAGTCATTAAGCCACGTCAGACGCCCTCGGGCGGCCCGATAAACTCTGACAACAGCGATCAGCACTAACAACACACAACAGATATACGACTCCCCCCACTTATTATAACAGGAAGCTATAATAAGTGGGGGGAGAAGGGGGTGAGGATCGTAGCTCCCAAACGAATGGACCGATTTTGATGTGGTTTTTAATATTTTGAATCTTATGTGACCGAAATGCTTCAAATCAAATCAAATCAAATCAAAACATTTATTCGCTAAAACATGGTTTGTTTATAAAACATAAGATGGCAATATTATAATTAGTACAGCATGTTTTATGCTTTGTCAGCATGCACATGGTTATATTTATTATTCTCATGTCAAAATTCAATATTTAAGTCATAATTACAATCTAATTTAATAATAATATTGTCAAAATTACCTATAAAGTGCCTTTAGTTAATTGTAAGTTTACATTTTCATCAGTCAAAAATTCATTGACACTGTAGTAACATTTAATCATCAAAATTTTATGTAATTTTAATTTGAATAAATTCTAGTTTAGCGATTTAATGTCATTAGGAATTTTATTATAAATTTTTGGAGCCATTCCAAAAACACTTTTGTGGTGTAAAGCCGTATTACAATGAGCTAAACAAAGACGGTCCAGATCCCGTCTACTCCTTGAATGACTAGGCTTGGGAAAAAGATGCTGGTTACATTTAACAAATATTGCTATTTCGTATATGTACATACAGGGCAATGTCAACAATTTTAATGATTGAAAGTCATGTCTGTAATGGGGGGTCGGGAGTTATGTTTCTTATTTTGTGATTGTTTATATTTGAACAAGTTACATAAATGCCACGATGCGATAGTAAAGCTACAGCAGAGTATATTGGTGCAGGTTGGCAGTGAGCTGCGACGGGACACACCTGCACTACATTCAGCCATATCAGTTCGTGGACTCGCCCGAGTGGGAAGCCAACCGCGAGCAGTCCGACGATGTCTTCCAGGTGAGCTTTCAGTTGAGCAGGTGAACTTATGTTATAAGTCTTCTAACTTATAATTCTTAACTTATTAGTGTTAAAAATTTTGTGTAAATTGTAAGCCTTATCTAACTTCTAACTTTGGGCAAAGTAAAGGCCAGCATTTTGGTCACGTGTTACTCCGACCAGACGCCCTGATAGATCTTTATATATTTTGTGTGCTCCTGGTCCCCACAGCCTAGTGTCTCTACCCCAAAAGGCTCAAATATATATCCGCTATCGAGGGTAATAAATTTGCGCTTTTTGAGGCTACTTTACTTTACTCTGCCCAAAGATTAAGGATTGCCATACAACGTGGCAATGCTGCCAGCATTTTGGGAACGTTGCCCACTGGCAGCGGCTTGATAGACTAATTCTAGTTTTATTTAACTGCATGTTTATTATTTTTCATCTTGTTAACTTAATGTGTGTTTTATTTCAAAGTTACATTATTTGTTTTTGATACGTTTGACAGTTGTTTGGAAGTGTAGTAAACTGCTGTGGTTCTCGTGTAGCCGAAATGTCAAATAAAAACCAATAAAAGAAAAAAATATAAACTAATAAGACTTTAAATATTCGAAAAAATATTGTTTAGTAGTAGTTAGAATGACTTATTTTCGATAAGAAGTTCCTTCGTTTTGTTACCAACAAACACAATATACAAAAAAAAAAAGATTAGGTAGGTACCTACCCAACCTATTCTACCTTTGCTTTCTAAGTAAACTTATAAGAGTTAGATATAACAGATCTAATTACAAAATATGATTGGTAGGTAGGTAAACCTAGCTGTTAACTTAAAGAGAGCATCACCTTCAAAAATCAGCAAAATTTAGGCACCTATCCTACTAGTTCTGCAACAATGCAAGTGAAACTACACGAACTAACCAACCCTATTCCGATCAAGAGGGGGGTGAGATAGGGAGACACCATTTCACCCAAGCTTATTACGGTGGTTTTGGAAGACGTCGTGAAAACGCTTGAATGGGATACTATGGGACACATGCGGCATAAACTTCAACGGTGTCTACCTGTCTCATCTAAGGTTTGCAGATGACCTCGTGATGTTTGCTGAAGACTTGGACGATCTGATGATCTTTGAGGGTAGGTCTAAAGATGAATATGACCAAGACCAAAGTGATGTCGAACGATTCTGTTAAATCCCATCCAATTTTTGTTGGTAACGAAAGCATAGAGGTGGTCGAAAATTACGTGTATTTTGGTCATGTTCTATCTTTTGGCAAAGAGCATCAAAACAGAGAGATCGCCAGGCGAATTCAACTTGGTTGGGTGGCATTCGGAAAGCTGGATGACATCCTTAAGTCACACCAAATCCCACAGTGTCTCAAAACTCGTCTCTTCAATCAGTGTGTCCTGCCCACCATGACCCTCACGCATGAGGCTGTGTACAAAATCAAAGTAGCACAGAGAGCCATGGAGAGGTCTATGCTTGACTTCAAGATCGAGTCCGTAATGTTGAGATTCGACGAAGAAAGTTCAGGATGTCGGAACCACAGTTATGGGACTAAAATGGAGTTGGGCAGGACACATAGCCAGGCGAAGTGACGACAGGTGGAGTAGGACGATAACCGAGTGGTGGCCGAGACAGGGAAAGCGAAGCGTTGGTCATCCAGCAACTAGTATATTTTTAAGATCGCGGGTCGAACCTGGATCCGATTGGCACAGGATCGAGGCGAGTGGTGTATTAAAAGAGAGGCCTATACCCAGCAGTAGGACGAGAAAGGCTGTGGATGATGATGATGATGATGATGATGATGATGATGATGATGATTAACCTACTAGTACACTACTTAATTAATATACGACGCGAGTTTTTCTATAGGTAATACTACAAAAATATTTGCTGAAAGAGATCCATCAACAATGCTCCGAGGCATCTATAAATTCTTATCGTTCGGTGGATAACGCTCATTATGATTCAGCTCACAATAAGGGTAAATAATGCAGAGGGAGGGCGTTTATCCCGACGACTGCTTAGGATCTGCGATAACACCAATCGTGGGAATCACATGATTTAAGTTTTACATTGAACTAGCTTTCCCGCCTGCGACTTCATCCACGCGGACTACTGTTTATTGCAAAAAAAAGCACCCTATGTTTTATTCTAGGGTATAAGCTATCTCCATTCCAAATCTCATCAAAATCCGTCCAGCCGTTATCGCGTGAAAGCTCCCCAAACAAACAAACAAACAGACAACGTTTCACTTTTATATGTTGGTATGGATAGGATGATATGTACTTTTTTTAACAATTTAAGCAGAAAAAAGTACATGTTGCTTCACCTGAAGTAATACTCGTAGTACTAGCCAACTTATAACCTCTATAATCTAACTTTCTGCTTTTGAAACTTCACAGTAAAGTGGCAAATAATAAAAACTTGGTTTCATTAAATAAATACAAAACAGATCGAAATCAAACATTGTAGATCGTTTGAGCTATGCATACCCATGTTTTCCAAATATTTTTGAAACAACGGTTAATATCATATTTCTTTTAACATAATAACAAAGTGTAGATTTAAGGCTAAAGTATTTCGCATGAAGGTGAGGGGATGGAAGTAGGGTGCAGTGCAGGGGAGGGCGGCCGTCAAGTGCTTCACTATCTCATTTTCCTGCAATTAAACAAAGATATTTTGTGCTTATACTCGTAGCATCACGCTCAAGTCATATTTTATCCGAAAGATTTCCTCTTACTAAGCCAGAGCATATAGTGAGTGAGTGTAAAGTACAACCAGGTTTTTTGTTTTACTACGAACTAAACATGAACCAACTCATGTTTAGATCGAAGTAAAACAACTATCTTATTAGACACATAATTCATAGAGATTACACGCTTCTATTATGTAGACTTGTGACTTGTTATAGAAACATACACTTTTTTCCATCTGTTAGAAACTTCATTCACGCGGTTTGGTACAGGGTCTCCAGTATTATTAATTTAAAAAAACGGTCAATTGCGAGTCGGACTCGCGCACCGATGGTTCTGTACAAACTGAACTTTGCCGTTGGAAAACTGTTGTCCTTAAACATCGACATAGGTCACGGTCAGTTTACCAACTGCATTTTTTTTTGTTATATATCTTCTAAGTTACGGTTTTAGGATTTTTCTGTTTACTTATTATAAGACATTACTTCTTGCCAAATTTAATGATTCTAGGTCAACGGGAAGTACTTACCCTATAGGTTTTGCTTCCCTGGCGAGTGTCAAAATATGCGGAATAAACGGCCGTATCTTCGGCCGTTCTCAAAGGTTGCCTGGAAGAGGAATAAGGCTACCGATTGTACATTATAGTTTTTAAGTTTCTTATGTTTTATTTTTCTTAGGTGTGCATTAAAGAGTTGTTGTATTGTATTGTATTGTATTGTATTGTATTGTATTGTATTGTATTGTATTGTATTGTATTGTATTGTATTGTATTGTATCTTTTGATTGCGTTGACTTAGGAGTTTGTTTTTTTCACAGCTCCATTGGATTGCAGACCTTATGTCATATAAGGGATTGAGTATTTGTTATTAATTTCAACTTGATACCTCCACGCGTTCCTGAGTAAAAGGGTCTTGACAGACAGACAGATGGACAACGAAGTGATCCTATAAGGGTTCCTTTTTTCTTTTGAGGTACGGAACCCTAAAAACATTAATAAAGTGTGTTAAATATTAAATTCATGGAATAATGAATCACCAAATGCACCTATTAAATTTCAGAAATTAATTCGCATAGGTAAGTACATTAAAATCATCTTTGGCACAGTTCGCATTATTTGGCACGCGACGGCGACGGGTTGTTTATCACCAAGTGCAAACGTTAGAGCTTCCGGAAAACTGCTACTCCTCACAATTAATTGAATTACTTAGTATTTGAAATATCGCTTGAATGTAAAGAAGGCAAACTTTAACAACTCTCTAGATAGCTCTCCCTACACTGGATGAGCTGATCGAGAAGTTTGAGTGGCAAGTTTACTTATCTTGGAAACTCGTTGCGTACCTAGTGTTTAGAATAGACTATTACCTTCTGTTCGACACGACAAACTTTGGTATACTTATGTGAGTTGGTAACCATCTGCGAAGTTAAATTTGTGATACCGTAAGCATTTTTGGCGAAGAAATTGTATCTCCCAAAAAGATCGTTTAAATCAATTCCATTTACAGTTATTGACAGTTCTGGTTTCGTTCAGCATACACGTTTAGGTATGTTTGCTGTAGTAGCTCGGTACCAGGGAGTTGTAAGACACATTTAGATATTTTGTTTTAGTAGCTAGGTACCAGGGAGTCATAAGACACGTTTAGGTATGTTTTCTGTAGTACCAGGGAGTCATAAGACACGTTTGGGTTAGTACCAGGTTACCAAAGAGTCTTAAGACACGTTTAAGTACGTTTGCTGTAGTTGCTAGGTACCAGGGAGTAGTAAGACACATTTAGATATGTTTGATGTAGTAGCTAGGTACCAGGGAGTCATAAGACACGTTTGGGTTAGTACCAGGTTACCAAAGAGTCTTAAGACACGTTTAAGTACGTTTGCTGTAGTTGCTAGGTACCAGGGAGTAGTAAGACACATTTAGATATGTTTGATGTAGTAGCTAGGTACCAGGGAGTCATAAGACACGTTTGGGTTAGTACCAGGTTACCAGAGAGTCTTAAGATACGTTTAAGTATGTTTGCTGTAGTAGCTAGGTACCAGGGAGTAGTAAGACACATTTAGATATGTTTGATGTAGTAGCTAGGTACCAGGGAGTCATAAGACACGTTTGGGTTAGTACCAGGTTACCAGAGAGTCTTAAGACACGTTTAAGTATGTTTGCTGTAGTAGCTAGGTACCAGGGAGTCGTAAGACACATTTAGATATGTTTGATGTAGTACCTAGGTACTAGGGAGTCTGTTTACCAACTGAAGTATTAGGGAGCGATGAGTCCAAAGATGTTTACCCTGTGAGCCTCGAGCGTTACATAAGTGATTGTTGTTTTTTAGGTGACGGTGATCGCGGAGGAGGTGAGCACGTGCGTGTGCTGGCCACGCATGCGCCTCGAGCGGGTCCTGCGTCACCGCCCAGCGCTCAAGGTCGTACTCGACTGCCTTATAGGTCAGTCATCCTATTCTATAACTCTCCGATCAATCTGCCTTGCTAATGTGGAAGTAATGGAGGTTTGGTTTAGATTCATGTCATGCTATAGGTAGGTATTATCTGTAAAAAGTTTGTTGTCTTACCGATATTCATACTTATCTACATTGCTTATTTCTAAGCGAAGCATGAGATTCCCAGTTTCGTAGCTATAATTTATTCATAAATAAATTTTCTAGGTTCTACCCAGTTAGGATAATTAATTCATAATTAATTAAGATGCTTTGTTTTAGTGGATAGACTCGGGCGTTAGTTTGCGGAAATCCAAATATAAAATGATTTAAGAAAAAATGTGTAGCTTACTTCCGCCAAAATGTAGGTATGTCAAACAAATGGTAAAAGGAAAAATAAAAATAAAATGATATAGATATATAAACCACCCACGTTAACCAACATTTTATCAAAATTGACCTAACATAAAATAAAAAGATTTAGCCTGCATGCCCTATCTGCTTATTTTACTTCCTACTCAATATATGAAACCTAACTACATCTATTTAATTATTAATTACATCTATTTATGTATTATTTATTAACTACATAATACAATGAGACATTTTTTATGGCGGGTTTTTTTTCTATTTTCGATACTGAAGCAAAAACTGTTTTTTTTTTCTCAGTTTTAACCCCCGAGCCAAGAAACGGGTATTTTATGTGTGGATCACTGTGGTGTGTGTCTGTCTGTGGCATCGTAGCTCCCAAACGAATGGACCGATTTAGATGCAGTTTTTTATGTTTCAAAGCTGAGGTAATCGAGATGGTTCTTAGCTATAATGAGGGGAAGGAGGGAAGGGGGGAAAGGGGGAGGAGAATCGTAACTTCCAGAAGAAAGAACTGACTTTGAAGCGGTTTTTATGTTAGAAAGCTGAGGTAAACGTGATGGTTCTTAGCTATATGAGGGGATTGATATATGATTGATTTGAGTTCATACTACGTGGACATAGGATACTTTTCATTCCGAAAAATTAAAGGTTTTCCCGCAGGATAGGGGTTAAAAGTTATTTAAACGAACACATATCACGCTGTAACTACTGGACAAATTTTGATACAACTTGTCACAGTCATGGTTTATGTGATGGGTGAAAATTAAGGATACTTTATTCCTGAAAAAAAAGAAGGGTTCCTGTGGGATAGGGGTTCAAATTCTGTACATTGAAGATATTTCGTATTTTTTTGAGGCTGTTCTATGTGTGATTCTGAAACCAATGCTGTTTTTTTTGTCTTTATCTTGACCACGCATCACGCCAAAACTACTGAATGAATTTAACTGAAACATGGTATGATTTAAGTTCATACTACGAGGTAGGGTATTGGATTATTTTCATCCCGAAACATTAAAGGATTCCCGCAGGACATTGGTTGAAATTTATTTAAAATTATATGTATCACGCTGAAACTACTGGACGGATTTTGATGCAATTTGACACAGTCATAGTTTATATGATCGGTTAAAATTAAAAATACATTTTATCCCGAAAAAATAAAGGATTCCTGCGCGATAGGGCTCCAAAATTATGTTAATTTTGAAGTAATAAATATATATACTTATAATAAAGCAATAAGTACGAAAAAGTCTGTACAAGGAAGATAAAAAAGTGGTCAAACGAAAATAAGCCACTGAACAAGAATATTACATTTATTTAAAACATGTCCGTCTGTCTGTATGTTTGTTTGTTTACACATCACGTAAAAGCTTCTGGACCGATTGCAATGCGGTGTTCACTGTTGAATAGCTTAGGGTTTAACTTAAAAATTGGTATCTCAATTTAATGACTCGAAGCCAAGCAAGACATCAAAATCTATATCTGACGGCAGCAGAAATTTTGATCAAATGTTGGTATATTAGTATTTTAGGTCTTGGAATATTACATAGAGTACGTCAACGCGTGCAAAGCCGCGGGCACTGCTACTATGTATATAAAATAAAAATAAAACATATATCTCTTTCCAAGTTTCCATATATATATATTGTGGGGTTCCTAAGAGGATCTTCAAACAAAACAACACTTTTTCTTCTTAACAAATGGACTGTATATTTCTTCTTTCTTCACAATAGATTTTCTTACTTCTAGTTGTTCACTGTTCGCCGTCTAAACTCGTACTGAACTGCAGTCACACAATTTCGTTTTTCTTTTTTTTTTAGAAAGGATATGTGCTGTTGGTCTATAACTGACCTCGACAGCGTCACCGGACGGTGGGGCGGGCGCAAAAGCGCTCCGCCGCAATGCGTGACGCAGAAGGTGCACGCCAAAGTTAAGTTTTTGGCCACTTGCTCAAGGGGTACGAACCTCGGCTTGGACAGTTGCTATTGATTACTTGGGGAGTATCGAACTAAACACCCCTAGATCTCTACCGTTAGGTAGTGATCGAGGGGGCCCTCGTGAAATGGCTGGAGCCCTTTAAATGAATTGCATAACTGACCACCGATTCGGAATACACCTTCGAGAAGAATCGGCAAGAAACTCGAAGGCGAATAAAGTTGACATTAATTACGGGACCTTCGACCTCGCATCCGGCGAGGTCGGTGTCTGTGTCTAATTGTGTTGAAAGATGGTGAAGATGACGGAGTGGGCGAATCAATCGCTGCCTGCACTGCGGCAGCGATTTCATCGTCCGGATCGCTCAAGATGTCTCTAGGGCGTCTACGAAGGGGCCGTGCGTCTGTTGTCGCGTCTGTCGTGTAGTCAGAAGCCTGAACTACTAGGGGGTTGGGATGATGGGGTGCCGCGTCAAAGTAGCGGCGAGAGGCATTTTTCATATATTGAACTATCGAGGGAAGCTCGAGATCACTGTGCAGGTCGATGTTCCTCTGATACCAGGGGGCATCTAATGCACCGCGAACGAATTTATTTTGTAAAATCTGAAGTTTCTCTAGGGAAATGCGGGAGGCGTGAGCAAATGCTACGGACGAGTATGTCATTGTCGGTCGGACGCAGGTTTTGTAGAGTATCAACTTATTTCTAAGAGACATTTTA
Organism: Alsophila aescularia; assembly: GCA_946251855.1. Taxonomy (NCBI): domain Eukaryota; kingdom Metazoa; phylum Arthropoda; class Insecta; order Lepidoptera; family Geometridae; genus Alsophila; species Alsophila aescularia. Next base: position 40,836,482 of record OX276386.1, on the reverse strand, counting down.
CTGCGCCTGCCTAGGAGTAACGCGAGGCGGTATAGGTAGAATGCCGCCCTTTTGTGGACGGCGTGGATGTGATCATTGAAGTTGAGTCGATAGTCAAGGGTGATTCCTAAGTATTTAACTGACTTTTCCCACAGTATGGGTCGGTCATTGATCCTGACTTGTTTAATTGGGAAATAGCGTTTAACACCGTGAGTGAAACGCATCGCTACGCTCTTCTCAGGATTAATCGTTATTCGTCACTTACGGAACCATCCATCGAGCGCTCGGAGCGTTCGTTGGATGTCTCTTTGTAGAATAGTTGGATTCCATCCGGTGGTATAAATCGCGGTGTCGTCCGCAAAGAGAGCGATCTCTACTTTGGGGATGCGGGGGAAATCGCTTGTGTAAAGCGTGAACAGAAGTGGAGACAGCACGGAGCCCTGAGGGACTCCGGCTCTGATGGGGTGGGGGGATGATCGGTTTCCCTCGACGCGATAGCGGAAGCTCCGGCTGGTGAGGTAGTCTTGTACTATGAGCACAAGACGATCTGGCAACCCGAGCTGATACAGCTTGTATATCAGCCCGGCGTGCCAGACCTTGTCAAAAGCCTTCGCCACGTCTAGGAAGACGGCCATCGTGGTTTGGGGTTTTGGTTTCCTATTGAAACCCTTAAGGATGTGTTCCGTGATGCGGTGCACTTGCGGAGGGCAAGAGTGTCTCGCTCTAAAGCCGAACTGCTCATCCGGTATGAGCTTTTTGATTTTCGCGATGGATCGGAGTCGATTCAGAAGGATTCGCTCGTAGATCTTCCCTAGAGAGCTGAGGAGACCGATAGGACGGTAGCTGGAAGGCTCGGATGCCTTTTTGCCTGGTTTGTGAATGCCGATGACGTCGGCACTCTTCCAAGCGTCGGGGAAGGAACAATTGCTCAAGGCTGCATTGAAGATGCTGACTAAGAGGTAAACTAACGGGACAGAAAAGTGCTTGAGGACCCTGTTACTGACGCCGTCAGCACCGGGGGCCTTTCGCACTTGGAGGCCCTTGATGATCGACTCAACCTCTGCGGCTTTAACGGGCTCGAGGGGGGGGGGGTCGGTCGGAGGTAGAGAATTCCTACGGTCTATTTCGCGGTCCACCGCGGCGATGTGGATAGGATCAACGTGATCGTTAGCGGGGGTGCACTGGGCTGCGAGGCTCTCCGCCAAGCATTCGGCCTTCTCCTCGTCTTCGAATGCTGGCGGGAGATCGATTCTATTGAGAGGGGGCATTACGGTGATGGTGTCGGATTTAAGCTTTCTCGCCAACCCCCAGTAGGCCTGGTGGGTCGGTGTGATTTTGGATAATAGGTCTTCCCAACGCTATGCGCGCAGCTCGCTAATGCGCGTCCTGACCAAACGGTGGTAGTAGCTCAAGGTGGCTTTGCGTTCAGCGTTGGGGAATGCATCGTGGGCTCTAATGGCTGCGTTTCGTGTCGTCATCAGCCTCTTCACGTCCTCAGGTAGGACCCAGCGGCGGATATCCTCCGCTGGGACCTCCCTAGAGCACTCACCGATAACGGTGTTGAGGTGGCTGGTGAGGACATCGATCGAGCGAGCAACGTCATCGGGGGTGATTATGTCGTCAGGGATACGGTCGAGGTCGAGTGAACTGATAGCTTTTAGGGCTTCCCCCAAACGCTTCCAGTCCACTATCGTCTTTGTCGGTGGATGGGAGGATGGGTCTGTCGGGTCGGGGCCTAGGCGCATAACGACGGGACGGTGGTCGGATTCTAGTTCTTGGAAAACTTCGATTGAGCGGAAACTAAGATTTATATTCTTTAGGAGAGGTATGTCTAGTATGTCAGGTACAGACCGTCTTTATGTTAAAGATGGCCTTCCCCTCCGGGGTACGTTCAAGAACGACAAGGACAAGAGGAAGGGGTGTTTTAGGGTTTCCCCTGTATAGTCGATGTACCTCCACTACGGGGTATCCCTGAGACTGAAGGTCCTTGAAAATGAGCGTTGTCTCAAGTTCGCTGGGGACACCGCGCAATACTACACGGAGGGGTTTTTGTTCTTCGCGGGCGTACGTGTAGAAACGCACGTCTTCGTCACGAAGGATCTTTGTTATCTCGCGGTGGTCGTTCGCGGTAGGGACTTGCACTTTAATGCCCAGTTGGGTATTGTGTGCAGATGTGAACGCCGCCCCCTTTGAGGCTAGAAGTCGCGTGACCGCGTCCCACTTCTCTTTTTCAGTAATGAAAAAGAGAAATCATCAGAGTGCTAGAGGAATCGTCATGTGGACGCTTTCTTTTCGCTTTGCTAGAGACGAGGGTGAAGCCGTCGTCCGTGCTCGCGGGTAGGGATTCGACCTCCATCTCGGGTTCGGAGGCCTGAGGTGGATCGGGGCTGGCCGGGGAGTCCGGGATGGGGCATATTATCGGAGAGTGAGAGCGAGACCGGTGCGGTCCGTCTTTTCGTCCGTAACATATATATATATATATATATATATACAGATACATACAGGCTGGATTTTTGAGGACAGTAAGGGCAGGTACCTTAATCGTTATAGTTATAGGAAAACGTTCCTAGGAGACCATCGACAACTTTTTGAGATATTTTGAACTGCATTCACAGATTTAGGCAAAAGTTTACAGTCGGCAAGAAAACAGTAGTTTTACACAAAATCATTCATTTCTTTATCATCATTTCTTATAAGGATCAAAAGTTTCTAGTGGACCGACTGAGGTTTGCGTACTAGAAATGTCAGAAATTGCGAAAAACTTTCCCCATACATTTTGTACAAAATGACCAACCGTTGTAGCTATAGGAAAACGTTCTTACGAGACTCTCCTTAACTTTTGAAGATATTTTGACATGCATTCACAAATTTTGGAAAAAAAAATACAGTCTGGCATTTTACGAAAAAATATATACCAGTCGATCCGGCAGGGTGACCGCGGTTCAGCGATCGTAATGAAATTTTAATCGTTTATAACGTCAATGCACTGTCCGTCTTTGTCATATCGTAACACAATGACAAGGACGGACAGTGCATTGTTATCACTATCGCTATAGCTTTGAGTTAGGCGGTCACCGGCCTGTTTCTTATAAGGATCAGAAGTCTCTATTGGACCAACTGAGGTTAAAACCGACAGTAGTTTTGAAAAGTTTATGTTCATTTCGTACAAAATGTGTGGAAAAACATTTGTTGCAATTTCTGACTTTTCTATCTGATAGAAACTTTTGATCCTTATTTATAAGAAACATGATCAATTGGCATCGAAAAACTGTTTGTATAAATCACCTATTTTAACGATGACTGTTTTTTTTTTAAAAAATCTGTGCAGGTCAAAATATCTCTAAAAGTTAAGGATAGTATTCAAAGAACATTTTTCTGTAGTTACAATGGTTAAGGTAATTTCATATAAAATGCATGGAAAAAGTTTTTCGCTATTTCTGACATATCTAGTACTCAAACCTCAGTAGATCCTGTAGAGACTTTTGATCATTATTAGAAACAGGATCGACTGGAATCAAAAAAGTTTTTGTGTAAAATTACCCTTTTCTTGCTGACTGTACATTTTTGCCAAAATCTGTGAATGTAGTTCAGGAAAGCTCAAAAAGTTATGGATGGTTTCCTTAGAACTTTTTTGTGTAACTGTACGGTTAAGATACCTGCCCAACTGTCCCGTCTCAAAAATCCACCACTGGTCACTGTTTGACAGTAATTACGACACTGTTTCGCCTCTGCTCTGTATTTCTCTCATGCTTTGTTTTGCTAACGCGTCGTGTGACGGTAATTGGAGCTGCATGTAGATAATTCAGAAAATTGTTTAGTTAATAATTAGGTATTAAGGAATCATGCAACTCCGTCAAAGGTCCATAACTAAAGAAATGCACAGATTCTAGTATCTGTAGGTTAATGAACATGATTCGCGACTTAAGTTTAATTAAGTACTTACTTAGGTTTAAGTAAACCAATATCTGTATCTCAGTGTAATCTGAAAGAGAATCAAAGTAACCGACTTTGCTCATAGAATTAGCAAGCTGAAGTGGCAATGGGTTAGTCACATCTCTCGAAGAACCGACTACCGTTGGGGTAAACAAGGTCTAGAGTGGTGATCGCACGTAGGCAAACGTAGTGTAGGGCGCCCGCCGCGCGCCGGTCAGGTGGAGATGAGAAGAGCCGAAGATCGGGCTCAATGGCGCTCACTAGGAGAGACCTACGTCCAGCAGTGGACGAGTATAGGCTGATGATGATGATGATGATGATGATGATGATGATGATGATACGAGTATTTGTATTTCGATATGTCACAAATACTTTGATAAGTAGTTTCATGTATGTTTTTCTTTATTTAGACTCTAACATCACAATAAAGGAAGGAAAGAGACCCAACGCATACTTACATAAGCTTAATTCCTCCTTCCTATTATTTTTTTACATGGCTTTTTTTGTTGGTCTAGTGGCTAATGACCTTAACTACGAAATCAAAACGGTCGCAGGTTGGAATCCCGCAAGGTGCAATCATTTGTGTGATGAGCAGAAATGTTTGGTTCCGAGTCATGGATGTAACATTTGTATCTCTATATGTTTATCCGTTATCTAGTGCTATAGTACTAGTTTGTCGGCTAGGTAATTGATGTGAATTGTCCCGAATATATTCATTTATGATATTTATAATATTGATTCCCCCTCCCTTTCGACAGCAAACTAACTTACATCAAAACAGCCCACTTTAATTTGTTAAGCCACAAAAGTTTCCATCAATGCACAGTAATTTAAAAGCACTTTCGACCCCTTTTCATTGATCACAATCAGTGCAATTATAGCTCGGAATATTGCAAGTCGATGACGGTGGACATTTTACGGAGACCAAAGAAACCTTTCTACGCTTTAATACACGGCGTGGTAGCATTCATACCGAAAATAATGTTCCGTCCCACCTGGTCCCACCAGCTTGAGTTAAATATAATGTAATTTCATGACTCCCCAAAAAAGGAATGTAATGTTTTCTGGGTTCATGTATGTTTGTATGAATATATTTATTTATTCTAGCATTCCTGTGGGTGGGCATTACAGTTTCCCAACCACCAACAAAATTTTTAACAAACAAATAACACACTCGCAATTAATACACATTTACACTAACAATTTAGTACAGAAACTCACACAAAAATTAGACACTTGCCAACTTTGTACTTTCCATTATTAAATCCATTGCCACTTTGTGAAACTCGTCATATGTACATTTAAATAAATATATGTATGTATTTGAGTTTCTTTATTCCATCATAACTTTTAAATGCCTGAACAAAAATTTGGATGCATGGGGTATCGTTAGAATCCTTACATCATCCCGAGTAACAAAGGCTATATTTTTCTTTGAAAAAAATCAGTTTGGCGGCAGAATGGATCCAAATGAAAAGGCGAAATAAACATTTTTTGTACATTATTTTTTTATAATATTTGCATCAAATTGAAGATCTTAACGAGCAAATTTCAACAACATAATTTATTTTTGGCAGGGTAGGCGTATATTTTATGGCTTGTTGATCGAGCGATAGCACGAAGCGCGAGCGAAGCGTCTCCATTTCAGCTAGGGCAAAAATGCTTTCTTATGTCCGGCTGTTCTCCTCTACAGGTCAAATTTCTCAAAAAATTTGTGAGCAGGTTCGATAATTATATGGGTTTCTTTTATCAATTCTGTTTTTCGAAATTTTTCAATATGGCATATATGGGGGTTGAAAAAGTTAAAATGGACATATTTCAGCCATTTCCAAAAATGTTCAAAAATGACACAAATCTTTTTTGTTTGGTACCCTTACTAAGACGCGTAAACTTCAAGGGTTCGCGGGTGTGAAGGGGTGACAGCTCACAGAGCCACTAGTTTTAAGCACTTGGATTCAATAACAGCATTTGATATACTATGTAGTGTAGAGTATCCTCATAGGTATGAAAATATTTTAGAACTGGAAAAAATATAATTCCAGCCTTCATAGTTATCAGAACTCTAGATATAAAATAATATTAGCTTGGCCTTGGCAATTGGTTTAGTAGTGTTTCAGTTTTTATCTTTAACAACTTTATTTTCCGTTATTATTATCATACCACAATTTTATCTGTTGAATAAACTGCAAGCGAACTAAAGAGTGAAACATAAATAAATATATTCAGGACAATTCCACACCAATTACCTAGCCCCAAACTAGGACCCTGTAATATGGGCACTAGATAACGGATAAACATACATAAATACGTGTATCACATCCATGACTCGGAAACAAACATTTCTGCTCTTCACGCAAATGATAGCACCTTGCAGGATTCGAACCCGCGACCGTTTGATTTCGTTTCTAAGGTCACTAGCCACTAGACCAAACTGTCGTCGACAATATGTCTTATTTTTGTAACCTGTCTTTATCATTTGGCGGGAGCTAAGCGCTTGATTCGTTGGCCAAATTCAAAGTATAGGAATAACGCAAACGGTAAAGGGTAATAAAACACCTTCAAATTCTTTGAATAATTTTGAGCTCGGAGTTCGGACATTCGTACAAAAAAACATTTCATTGAAGATGATTAACTATTCAAGGGTAAAAGCTTTATTTTGCCCAAAGACTAAAGCATTGCCACACGCAGTGGCAATGCTGCCAGGATTTTGGGAACTGGTAGAGCGGCTTGTTAGACTAGATTTAGTATTAATTAGCTAGGGTTTTAGGCTAGCATAATAAATTGTTATATTTAAGTTTTTCATTGTGAATATAAATAAAATATTGATAGTAAAGGTTGGACGGACAGACAGAAGCTTGTGTTTTTCAATGCCTTTATTTATATATTCAGCACTGTTATATTATTAGTTTTACACAATTATATTATTTACAGTTAATAACAGTTAATAATATTACAGTTTTACTACTGTGCAGAGACCATTTTTTAAGACAAGGGACGCTAAGATAGATAGATAGATAACACTTTATTGCACCAAATGAAACACTTACAAACAAAAATAAACTTAAAAAGTATAGTACAATCGGCGGCCTTATCGCTAAGCAGCGATCTCTTCCAGGCAACCGTAGGCTATATTGAGACACATGACTATATAATAGAGGCTAAGATGACAGAGACAATTTACTCTATGGTATTACCAGTGTATTTTAAATATTGCCAATTACAACATCAAGATTCCTGACAGTATTAATGTATTGATGTATTGATCTCAAGTCTCAACACCTTCTCCTATTTTTTAAAGTTAAGTTATATAATTTTCTAAAATAATGTAATATGACCATCTGCGCTTTTCAAAATATGCTAATATACATTCTCACTTATAGTATGTATATGTAACCTATATTATATTTTTTATATCTATTTAAATCAACTTAAAAAATATTATCTAAGTAATTTAAATAAACAAATCAGTTCTTCTAACAAATTAAACAAAAAAACTTTCTTCTAATTAATAAAACAGTTCTTTCAATGAAACAATAACAGTTCCTTTTATTAAACGATAAATTAATGTTATATCTTACTATTACCAATGTTCTATTTTTCAAACCTTTTCTAACTTAGATGTTATAATCTGTTAGTATTTAGATTGTGTAGTTTTGAAACAACATTTTATTTATTTAGATTAATGTTCAATATATGAATTCTTAATCTGTTTTAGCAATTTATTACAAAGAGTTAGAAATTTTATCATTGTAAGTGGTTTTGTTAGTATGTCTGCTACTTGCTGATCTGTAGGACAATATTTTATAGTAATATTTCCTTTTACAAAATGCTCATGAATGAAATAGTACCTTACATCAATATGCTTTGATCGCTTATTAAATGATCCTGTTTTAATTAATTGAATTGAGCTCTGGTTATCTATATTTAAAGTTATGTTTATTCTCTGATCAATTAATTCACTCAAAAATGATTTTAAATACAATGTTTCTTGACAGCAATCAGCTGCAGCGTTATATTCGGCTTTGGTCGAGGAAAGAGAAACTATTGTTTTTTTTTGAACACGACGAAATGGGTCCATCGGATAACATTATATCATTTGCATAGTCAGAATCACAATATGAGTTTAATACAGATATATTTCCATTTATATTATATCTTATCCTTTATCTTTAGTTCCTATCAAATACTTTAGTATCTTTTTTATAGCTACGACATCTGTCTTACTTGGATTTTCTATTTTTCTACTAGCTTCATTTACTGCTTGTGCTATGTCTGGTCTAGTTCTTGTTGATAAATATAACAATCCACCTACACATTCTCTATAGGGAAAGTTTATTGGTGATGTCATGTCTGTCTCGGTCTTTTTGTCAATATTACAAGGTATATTGGCGGTTTTAGCGTCATTCATATGAAAAGTTCTTAGTAAGTTTTCAATTTAAGTTTCTTGTTTTAATTTAATGCCTGTATTATCTTTATATATTTCTAAGCCAACAATTTTTTTAGGATTTTTATAGGTCTTTATTTCAAATTCTTTTTCCAAACTGTAGGATGCTATCTAATTCTAGTTTATTTTTAGCGAGTCCATCATCAACATAAACAGCAATTATGATATTTTTACTCGAATTAGTGAATACACAACGATCAGTTTTAGTTGGAAATAAGCCTAGTTTTAACATTGTTTGAGTAAAGGTCTTATTCCATGTAATTGAAGCTTGTTTGTTTTAAGTCCATACAAAGCTTTATTTATTTTACATAATAATAATAATAAGTTTATTAACCAAATAAGGTGGATATACAATGATAGGCAGCGGCCCCACACTAGGCTCTAGGCCCGTGTCGTGGAAGCCTGGTCTGAATTCCATAACACAATTTAATTTAATGGAGGCATCCCTTCCTGGCAATAAACATTACTGATCTAATTTATAATGATGAAATAACAAAATTTAAAATATATATATATATATATATATATATATATATATATATATATGTGATCTTAACTTAAGTGTCAACGTAAGGGGAAATGTATTGTGTATAAGGGTATGAGGGGGTGAGTATGTGTACGCATGTTTTGAAAACGAAAGTGTGTGTATTGTGCGTGTGCGAGTGTGTGTGTGTGTGTGTGTGCGTGCGTGCGTGTGCGTGTGTGTGTGCGTGTGCGTGTGCGTGTGCGTGTGTGTGTGTGTGTGTGTGTGTGTGTGTGTGAGTGAGTGAGTGTGTGAGGGTTTGTGTGTGTGTGTATTTTTTCACAGATAAATCAGGTCCTCTATGTCAGAGTAAGATCGCATAAATAGCCATCTTTGGACTAGTACTCTCACTTGGGAGGTTCGCTCACTCTTTATAGCACATACTTTATTATGTTCTTGAGAGTAACCTTCAGCAATGTCATTATCTAGTTCACCATATAAAAATGCTGTTTTTACATCAAACGTTACAATTTCAGAGTTATTAGATGCGGCTATAGCAAATAAAGATTTTAAGTGCTGACTGACTTACCACTGGACTATAAATCTCATTAAAGTCTATACCTTTTTGTTCAAATCCTCTTACAACAAGTCGTGCTTTATAAGTACCTTCGCACGAAATACCCATTTGTTACTGAGTATTTTCTTACCGTCTGCTTCTTCTTTGTCTACTAACTTCCATGTATTATTTTAATCGAGAGATTCTTTCTCCGAATCTATTGCCTTCTCCCAATTTTCCTTTTCTATGCCCGTTGTAGCTTCGTTGTATATCAGTAATACATAGTCTTGAAGTCTCTTTGCTGATGTTTTTATTCTCTTACTTCTTCTTAGTCCTTGTTCTGTGTCATGTCCGGGTCATCATGTCAGCCTTTAGAAGTCCACTGCTGAACATAGGCCTCCACCAAAGCGCAAAGATTAGGGATCCTGTGCCACCTCCATCCACCGACTTCCTGCGATGGCTACTATGTCGTCGGTCCATCGTGTGGGGGGTCTCCCCACACTTCGCTTGCTTGTTCGTGGTCGCCATTCGAGAACATTTATTCCCCAGCGGTTGTCGGTTCTACGAACTATATGGCCTGCCCATTGCCACTTCAGCTTGCAAACTCTGTGAGCTATGTCGGTAACCTTCGTTCTTCTACGGATTTCCTCATATCTGATTCTATCACGTAGTGAAATACCGAGCATAGCTCTCTCCATTGCACGCTGCGCAACTCTGAGCTTTTGTATGAGACCAATAGTTAGCGACCACGTCTCAGTGCCGTATGTCATCACTGGCAACACGCACTGATTATAAACTTTCATCTTGAGGCCTGCGGTATCTGCGACGAGAAGATATGGCGTAATTTTCCGAACGCTGCCCATCCAAGTTGGATTCGTCGGTTGACCTCTTTGTCGAAGTTGGATCTACCCAGTTGGATCGTCTGACCCAAGTAGACATAGTGATCAACAGCTTCGATTATATCGTTCCCAACATAAACCAGCATGGGTACGACATGGGCATTTGACATGATGTTCGTCTTGCCCATGTTCATTTTAAGACCCACCTGTTGGGAAACAATATTGAGGTCACTGAGCATTGTGCTTAGGTCTTCCAGGGTTTCAGCCATAATGACTATATCATCAGCAAATCGAAGGTGAGTGATGTATTCGCCATTGATGTTAACACCAAATCCGTTCCAGTTCAGAAGCTTGAATATATCTTCCAGTGCAGAGGTGAACAGTTTTGGAGAAATAACGTCTCCCTGTCTCACCCCTTTTTGCAGCTGGATAGAATTCGTGCTCTGTTCCTGAAAACGAACTGTCATGGTGGCCTTGCTGTACAAACACTTCAAAACTTCGATGTAACGGTAATCAATCTGACACCGCTGTAATGACTGTAGCACTGCCCAGGTCTCGACTGAATCAAAGGCTTTCTCGTAGTCCACAAACGCTAGACATAGTGGCCGATTATACTCTTCGGTCTACTGTATAATCTGCCGGAGCCTATGAATGTAGTCAACTGTGCTAAAGCCTTTCCGGAATCCAGCTTGTTCGGGAGGCTGAAAGTCGTCAAACCTACGAGCAAGACGGTTTGTAACTACTCTCGAAAACAGCTTGACGTGGCTCAGCAGCAAAATGGGCCTATAATTCTTCAAGAGGATTTTATCACCTTTCTTAAAGAAAAAAACCACTACGCTCCTGTGCCACGCCTCTGGCGTAGAACCCTTGAGGATGACGGAGTAAAACAGCTTCTGAAGGACTTTAAGTACCGGTGTTCCACCCGCTTTCAGTAGCTCTGTCGTTATTCCGTCCTCCCCTGGTGCCTTGTTGCTCTTAAGCTGTTTGAGAGCCATTCTGATCTCGTATAGGCTGACGTCCGGGATATCTTCGGTATAATGTCGGGTCAAACGGGCTCTTGCATCGATAGTCCTGCTAGGAGGACTACGCGATGAGGTGTATAATTGTCCATAGAACTTCTCGAGCTCACTCAAAATCTCTAGCTTCGACGAAACGATGCTGCCACTGTCGGTTTTCAGCTTCGTCAATAGGCTTTGCCCAATAGACAGATCTCTTGCGAACACTTTGGAGCCCTTGTTCTGCTCTATTGCGTTCTTAATACAAGTAGTATTATAGGAACGCAAATCGTGTCGCATTGACTTGGAGATCTGTTTATTAAGCAAGCTGTAACTCGACATATCCACTGAAGACTGCAGCCTCATCTCGGCTCGTTCTGCCATAAGTTTGAGTGTATGCTCAGAGAGTTTCTGTGTTCTTTTTCTGCGGGGGGTCTTAAAGAACTCCGTCCCGACCGCGTGTACAATTTCCACCAGCCCGTTATTTAATTCGTCCACTGTATCGCATTCGGTAAGGATTTGGAAGCGATTTTGGAGCTCCAACTGAAAGCTTTCGGAGTTTTGGATTTGGGCAGGACTTGGGCAAAGAGTAGATTCCATCAAACGAGACCTCTCCAGCTTTACGTTGATATTAAATGAGCCTCTTACTATGCGGTGATCACTGCCGGTCTTAACCCTGTTGATCACAGAGACATCATTGAATATATGCTTATTGGTCGTCAAAACGAAATCTATCTCGTTCTTATGACTGCCGGGGTGCAGCCACGTCCATTTCCTGGACGGGCGCTTCTTGCAAAAGCAGTTCATCATAAATATCCTTCTCCTTCTCCATAAAGTCGGCCAATCGCTGACCCCTTTGGTTCCGCTGTCCAAATCCAAACTGCCCCACTCTCAGTTCATCGCCATTTCTCAGCCCAGCCGTGCGTTGAAGTCCCCCATCACCACTGTGAAGTGTGTTTTCGGGGCATGTATGGCATTAGAAATGTCGTCATACATAGCCTCCACTTCATCGTCCGGGCGTTTCAAGTGTGGGGCGTACACCTGTATGACCTTCAACGAATACCGTTCGGTAATTCTGAGTAAAAGGTATACTACCCTGTTTGAAACGCTTTCGATCTTCACAATGTTGTTGACGAGGGACTTGTGGACGAGAAACCCGACACCATGTTGGAACTGCTGGTCGCCCTCCCGGTAATAGAGTAAGTTGCCGGAATTGAGGGTCATCGTATCCTCTCTCTCTCTCTCTTCGAACTTCTGATAACCCTAGGGGTGGGGTTGCCATAGTCACCACGCTTGGCAGGCGGATTGGTGACACCGCAGTGTAGCAAATATGCGCTCGGAGGACTCTGCTGCCCATCTTCCGGTGTGTAATCCCTTAGTCGCCTCTTACGACATCCACGGGAGGATTGAGAGGGGTCTTATTCTAATCCGAGACCACCACGGCTATTTACGCCATGTCCGGGTATTTGCTGGTAACTATTCTGTTCATTTGGTAAATTTTCGTCTTCTCTAGTGCTTCTGCTTTCTGTATAGCTTTCTATTTCTTCTATGTCACAATCTGATGTTTCAATGTACTGTTTTTCTTCTTCTTTTCTTTGTTTTATTTTATCTTCTTCTTCTCTTTGTTGAACTTCTTCAGTTTCATTTTGTGTGTTGTTGTTAAGTATTACTATATCTCGGTGTCTTTCTATTCTTCTTTTTCCTGTCCATAGTCTAAAATCATTGTTTGTATATCCTATCATGATTAGTTTCTTGCCTTAATTGTTTTGCAAATACATCACATCCAAATATTTGTATGTTGGAAAGGTCTGGTCGTCTTCCATTCCACATCTCATATGGGGTTTTGTTACTAAGTGTTTGACTGGGCAACCGGTTGAGCAAGTAGGTAGCACAGTAAACAGCTTCTCCCTACATCTCATCTTTCATGTTAGAATCAAACAATAATGCTCTGACTTTTTCCATTATTGTACGGTTTAACCGTTCTACTTTTCCATGGAGCTGAGGTGTGTATGGTACAGTATAGTCTAGTTTTATTCCCTCTGTTAAGCACCATGTTCTGAATTCATCATTTTTATACTCGCCAGCATTATCGCATCTTATCCATGAAACCTTTTCTTTCTTTTCTCGTTCTACTTCTTCGATATAGTTCTTTATGATTTCTGATACTTCACTTTTATGTTTTATTGTTGTTATTGTTACATGTTTTTGTTAAGTGATTGTAGTCGTCCAAGATTGTTACAAAATATCGGTTTCCATCATGTGTTTTTGTATCTAATGGTCCACAGATGTCCGTATGTAATATTTCTAATATTCTCTCAGCTTTCTTTGTTACTGTATTAAATGGTAATCTGATTGGTTTAGTTTTATGCATGTTTCACACTGATCTTCTAATTTTCCTTTTCCTTCTATGTTTATGCCATCTGCAATTTTTGGTAATATTTCTAAAATCCCTCTTCCAGGATGTCCAAGTCTTCAATGCCATTCTAGGGCTGTGTTTGTGGGGGTGTGTGTGTTTTTGTGCCCTCTCTTTCGCTAGGAATGACTGATCTTCACAATTTTTTTCATTTATTTTTATATAGTATAATCCATTTTCCTTTGCACCTTTTAATATTATTTGTCGCTTTTTATATATCTCAACATCATTTCCTTTAAATAATACAGTTCCATTATTATTTGTCACAGCGTTGACAGATAATAAGTTATGTGCGAGTTAAGGAACATAAAGAGTTTGATTTAGTTCACAGTTTGTACCTTGAACGGTTCTGCTTCCTTGAGATATTATGGTTTCACTGTTAGCAACTGATATTTGTGACTGATGTTGTTGATAATTACTCAAAATATTTATATTGTTTGTCATGTGCGCTGTGCTTCCAGAGTCTACAACAAATGTTATCTTCTCCGTCTCATTTGTTGATAATAATGCTGTATTATTATTTTCTGTCTTGTTTTTCAGTCTGAAGAAACAGTTTTGTTCACTGTTATATTATTAGTTTTACACAATATTATATCACAGTTTTACTACTGCGCAGAGGCCATTTTTTAAGACAAGGGACGCTAAGATGACAGAGACAATTTACTCTATGGTATTACCAGTGTATTTTAAGTATTGCCAATTACAACATCAAGATTCCTGACAGTATTAATTTATTGATTGTTGTATTGATGTATTGATCTCGAGTCTCCACAGTAATGGAGGGTGTCTACGTATCTGCCTGAATGTATTATGCTTTATTATAGAGAGTGTGCACAAGAAATGTACAATTTGATTCCCCCATCGCCTTTCCATCACCGTACGACTAGACGATCGGCAAAGCGCCAACCTTTTATGGTTGAAATACCTCACACAAGAACGAAGCGTTACGCTTCTTCATTTAGGTATTATAAGAACTGCAAAGAAGTGGAATTCTCTGCCTTCGTCAGTGTTTCCGGTAAAATATAGCCCAGGTGTGTTAAAGTCAAGAGTGAATAGGTATCTACTAGGCAAGTGCTACACCTACAGTATAGTACACCTTCGACCACATTATCGCTTTCCATCAGGTGAGATAGAAGTCAAACGATTGCATAGAACGAAATAAATAAATAAATAAGGAGTATTTCCTGTGAATAAATTGACCAGCACATGTATACGAATGTTTCAGGTAAGGATATAACTCACAAGCTTTACTCTGTGAGCGAAGGGTTGGACGCGATGTGCGCGAGCCAGCGGGACGGGATCCCGGCGCACCTCACGCGCTCCGCCAGCGTGGACGCGGTGCACGAGGGCGCGCGCGGCCGCCTGCGCAGCGCTGCGTGGCGCGCGCAGACTGTCGCTGCACCTAAAGGTACATGCATTCGTTTCGTTTTTCAAAGTTGAGGTTTTGGTTGAGACAGGCGACTGTATGTCTCATACAGTCTAATTTCGAGAGCAGCACGCTAGTGCTCGTTTGCTATTATGCAATAAAAAACCTAGTCAAACTCATCATCATCATCATCATCAACAGCAAGAGATTTTCTAACTGTGGCTCTAAACAATTTCAGGAACATCGTACTGGCGACCAATGGTCGCCCGGCAGTTTCTAAAGCAGTCGCCGTTCAGTCAGCTGCCGCAGCTGCCGCATCTGCCGCTGCCGCAGCCTCCGCGGCTGCTGCCGCAGGCGTCGTCGGCGAGCCTGCAGCCCATGTCGACGCGGACATGCAGCCCGCCGCGCCGGACCACGTCGTGCCGCCGCGGACGCGAGGTCAAGTTCGCGGAGACCGCGGCCGTGGCCGAGCCGCCCGTGTGACGCGGGCTGCGGCCCCAGCCCGAGCTGGTGCCGCTCATCTCCAGACCGTTCTCCCCGACCTCCACTTCCCCTATAAAGTCTCCATGACGCGAGGACACCCCTTGCACCTCAGACTTCTAAAACTGAGCTTAACCCCGCAAACTTAAAATCCTACTTTAAACGACCGCAAAGATCTCTCGACATGGAACCAGGTGTAGGAAAACAAATGGCCGCAACTATACGGCATACAAACGCTTGAAATATTTAGTGAACTAGTTCGGTTAATTTACGCAGTGAATTTCCTGCTACGAATGAATTCGTTTTGTTTGCTAATGAAACATATTTGTTCGTCCTGTTTTAGAATAGCGCTGTGGAAGTGTAAACGAGCCTGCAGTGGCCAACTAGTGACGAGTGTAAATGAAAACATTATAGTTATACATACCGGTCTGTTGATTTTCATGAGTGACAGACTGACTGTTTGTAATGAAGAGTGTGAAAGTTTGTCTAGGATTAATATGGACAAAGATTTGTATCGCAGTGTAGGTACTTATATAGTAACCGCTCAAGTAACCCAAGGAACACAACACAATAATAAACGAATTGAGCGAAATTAAGTATAGTTTCGAACGAAAACACTGATAGAACAATGGCATTGTAACAGAAACGAAAACACTGATAGAACAATGGCATTGTAACAGAAACGACAGTACCTACACCTAAGTTTTTTAGAAATTGGTACTTAATGAAATGTGGAATTCCAAAAGTATTGAATTAATTGTTTAATAATGTTAAGATGTGTTAAATTCGTGATAGAATATTAAAATATAATGCGCTATGTTTTAGGTAGGTAATATTATTCTGTAAGGGGAAAATCTATTTTCATGCTCGTTTCATGAATAAATATATAAATGCCATATAAGTATAAATAAGTGCATTCATGTTTAACAAACTTCACTTAACATGTTTATGAAACTTCACTTAACATGTTTAACAAACTTCACTTAACATCATAGTAATGTTTATTTTGTTCTGGCAAGTAGCAAACAATTATTACCTACAATTTTCGAATCTATACTTTATCTCTTCTTGAATCTTCTTTCCTCTGATGTTTATGGATAAAAATAACGAAAGGAAATTAAACAATCAATAAAAATATAACTAAATCATACTTTTTATATAAGCCAAGCCGCTGTTGATTCAGAACAGTTCCAAATCAAGTTGGAAAATCAATTCGCTGCCTTGGAAACCACAAACGACGTGGATGAGGCACTTCAAAACGTTGTGGGAATCTTTAGGGAAGAAGGCACTAGATTTTGTCAGCTGCAGCGTACGGGCACGAGTCTAAAATCTCGGATGAGGCTGTTCGGCTTATAGACGAACGACGAGAGTAACAGCAAGCCACACCGTCAGAAAAAAGGAAAGTCAATCAAAAAATCAGTAAGCTGGTGCGACGTGACCTCCGATGCTCAAATACAAGCCGAATAGAAAAGGCAATTGAGCAAAATCGTGGGTCAAAGTCTTCGCCCAGCAATTGAGTAGATCCCACCTGACGAAGCTCAAGACCAATAATAACACAACCATCGTCTCTGAGCCGGATATCCATCCGAGATCGAAGACTTCTATGGCTGCTTCTACGACTCGCATGCTTCCCGCACCCGTGGTTTTTGTCCCGAACCTAGCACAAAAGATTCCCGCACTGTACTGACGAACTGCCCGATATCAGTCTAGACGAGATTGAGATGGCACTCAAACAACTTAAGAACGGAAAGGCCCGCGGTAAGGATGGCATAACTTCGGAGCTCTTGAAATCAGAGGGAAACCCGTACGTACTTCGGGAGCTTTAGGGGTTATTTAGCACCGTTCTTAACAATGAGAGAACTCCAGAGGCGTGAAGCAGGATTTTGATAGAACTCTTCTTTAAAAAAGGTGATAAAACTCTTTTTAAGAACCAACGACCTATATCACTCTTGAGCCACGTCTACAAGTTGTTTTAGAGGGTCATCTCAAATAG
The DNA here is from genome assembly GCA_946251855.1 of Alsophila aescularia. Classification (NCBI taxonomy): domain Eukaryota; kingdom Metazoa; phylum Arthropoda; class Insecta; order Lepidoptera; family Geometridae; genus Alsophila; species Alsophila aescularia. Next base: position 40,819,021 of record OX276386.1, on the reverse strand, counting down.
TCTCGCAAGAAGACTTGACGAATTTGAGCCTCCTGGGCAGGCTAGGTTTCGAGGAGAATTTAGCACCACAGACCAAATAAACACAGTGAGGCAGTTAATACAGAAGTCTGAATAGTATAATCAGCCCCTGTGTCTTGCTTTTGAGGAATATGAGAAGGCCTTTTACTGCGCTGAAACCTGAGTGGTGTGGAGTCTTTGCAGCGTTGTCGAGTAGACTGGCGATACATCGAAGTGCTGAGGTTTATGTATGACGCCGCGAATATGTACAATACCAGCAGTCTAAAGATATCCAACTGCGCAGAGGAGTGAGACAGGGGGGATGTTATATCTCCTAAACTGTTCACCCTTGGAAGATATGTTTAAGACACTGGATTGGAAAGGAATATACATTAATATCAATGGCGAGAACATCTCACACTTACGATTTGCCGATGATATCTTCTTAATGGCGGAGTTGCTGCAAAACTTGCAAAATATGCTGACCAATCTAAATGATGCTTCTCGACGCATTGGTCATTCGGCAAGCTTTGTCAAGTCTTTTCGTCATCCATACCACAGTGCCTGAAGACAAAAGTCTTCAATGAGTGCATGCTACCAGTCATGACCTACGGAGCCGAAACGAGGACACTCACGGTCAAACTAGTCCACAAGTTTAAGGTCACTCAGCGAGCTATGGAGGGAGCTATGCTTGGAGTTTTTCTGACGAAGAACCAAGGAAACCGACATATCTCAACGGATAAGCAAGCGAAAGTGGCAGTGGGCTGGTCACATTTCCAGAAGAACCGATAACCGTTGGGGTAGACTAGTTCTAGAGTGGAGACTACGTTTAGGCAAACGTAGCGTATGACGCCCTGTGGCCAGGTGGAGTGACGACCTGCGAAAAGCGGCTGGAGGAAAATGAGTAGAGCAAAATATATAGGCTGATGATGACTTTTTTTACTGGGCAAGTGCCTTATAGCTTACTAAGTACTACAGAATATAACTATTACTGATTACAGCTATAGCTATCTACCGACTAAAACAGTTGAACATCCGACATTATGGCCATTACAGGCCTAAAGATTGTTCTAGCCCAGTATCAGTTGGCAGCGCGAACGTAAATACCCAACATGCTGGCGGCATTGCCTATTTGAAATGCAATAATAATTCTATGAGCCAAATAAGTACCAACATTTTGGTCACGCGTCGCATCGAACAGGCGCTCAGAAAGATTTATGAAAATACGATGAGCTCCGGTCTAACAATAACAAAATTATACCAAATCCTTATTTTTGTCTCTAGATCCAGCAAAACCTCGCCTTTTCCTTTGACGCGCATTTCAAAAGTTTTACAATTCCTAAAATCGAAATGCACGTTTCAAACACCTTAAACAATAAGAAAACAAGCCCATGTACCTATTGCTAAGAGCTGAGCTTCAGTTAATGTGTAATGTTCAAGCATCAGTTGAGTTAGTAATTTAAGTGTCAGTACACAGAGTAATAGCACAAACTGAAGTACTTAATAGTAACCTCATGTTTCTTCACGTCGGTGTTTAATTGGTGTTGTTGCTTCGTTTTACGTGTACGGAGTCTGACTAGATGGGCGGGGGCAAGTAGTGTTCGTACTAAATGTACTGAACTTGGTCGCTCGATGCGGGCTTCGGGCAACCAGGGCTGAACTTTTTTTATTGACCTGTTGAATTTGCTAAAAATATATTTGTTTTAGAATTAGTAGGTACCATTTCGATAGTTAATTTAAGATTTATTTAATTTGTACAGTATGTAAAATGTTACATACCTAATCCCTGATTTAGATACTTTCGTATTTATTCAATTTCGTTTGCAGGTCATGTGATATGATCTTATTAATCAAGTTTTATTTCAACGTTTTATTTTCTCCTTAGTTGTATTCAATTTCGTTTGCAGGTCATGTGATATGATCTTATTAATCAAGTTTTATTTCAACGTTTTATTTTCTCCTTAGTTGTACTCAATTTCGTTTGCAGGTCATGTGATATGATCTTATTAATCAAGTTTTATTTCAACGTTTTATTTTCTCCTTAGTTATTATTTTTGGAAGGAATGTAAGACTTGAACCTTAATTACATCAAATAGACAAATGATAGACAGATAAATTATAAAGAACGTAACTCTAACCAACCCCTCCGCTAACTCCTACATTCATATTATACTAACGTTAAATAAATAGAAATTAATTAAATTCCTACCCCGTACCGCATTTAGAATATCATAATGATGAAAATATGTACCTTACCTAAGTACATTCTACAGTTAGGTAGGAAGTAAAATAAATAGATCCAGAAGATTAGTAAGCATAGGGTTTACTAGTTGAGAGTTACGTAATTTATCTACCAATCATTAGTCACTAAACAAACTAAACTACTTAGTAATTTATCTAAAATTGGTCCTGATTGTAAGAAGTCTCTCGCGGATACATATCGTTATTCGTCTCGTCTTATCGTGTTAGGTACCTCTCTTGGTGTAGATAGAAAGTTGCCGATGTATATTTCACGTAATAAGCATTGTACCAATTAAATATATATCATTATTATGATCAAACTTTAATGCTTTCTTAACGATTTTACTAGACGCAACAGACGGAAAGGGAACAGTGTGAATTTGTCACTATTATTAATTTTCTTATTAACTCAACGCATCTTCTGCTTGTATCAGGTTGCCTTGAACTGGCTACATTTGACATTCACACTGTTCTCTAACGTTGTTCGCAGATCTACAAGTGTTGGCCTTCTCTTTGGTGTAGGAACTGTAAAATAACAAAGGCTAGTGAAATTTTGATAACTAAATAACAACTAGACTTGAAATTATAAATTGATAAGATTTAAAATATTGTCTTAACAATATTAAATCACTTTTACGCGCAATGGATTTCATAAAGCTTGTTGGTGTTGCGTAATTTTTATTGTACTTCATGTTTGTAGATAAACCACGCTATATGACACGTGACAACAGTCGAACACTTAGAATAAACCACGCTATATGACACGTGACAACAGTCGAACACCTAGAATAAACCACGCTATATGACACGTGACAACAGTCGAACACCTAGAATAAACCACGCTATATGACACGTGACAACAGTCGAACACCTAGAATAAACCACGCTATATGACACGTGACAACAGTCGAACACCTAGAATAAACCACGCTATATGACACGTGACAACAGTCGAACACCTAGAATAAACCACGCTATATGACACGTGACAACAGTCGAACACCTAGAATAAACCACACTATATGACACGTGACAACAGTCGAACACCTAGAATAAACCACGCTATATGACACGTGACAACAGTCGAACACCTAGAATAAACCACGCTATATGACACGTGACAACAGTCGAACACCTAGAATAAACCACGCTATATGACACGTGACAACAGTCGAACACCTACAATAAATCGAAAAACAAATCTATGGTTGGTTTCTGTATGTTGTTTAGACTCAGCACCCAGAAATGCAAGCCAGACAATTAGCACCAATTGGATGATGTCTTCTTTGGAATAGCATGTCGCGTTGTCATGATTTATAGATCTACTAGCTGTGCCCGCTGCTTTGCCCACGTGGTTACTTTCTGTGATTAAAGTATCCTATATGTTATTCCAGGACCAAAAGTACCTACAAAGTATAATATACTAATTTGAATTTCATTCAGCTGCCAAATATTTTTTATCCATTGCTCGGGTTCAGGCGGCGTCGGATTCCTGGTTAATAAGGTTCTCTCTGAAAACGTGGTTGAAATCTCCAGGTGTCGACAAGCTTGCGTACCTCGTAATTAAAATAACCGAAAGGTATAATAACCTCAAGGTTATTCGGGTATACGCACCGACCTCGTCACACTAGATGATGAATTAGAGGATATGTACGAGGACATATCTAAAGCCTTGCACAATACCTCCAAGGCTCAATTCAACGTTGTCATGGCGGACTTTAATGCTAAAGTGGAAGTACAGGCTTGCAGCGAATAAGTAGTAGGACCGCACGGTTTTGGCAGCAGAAATCCTAGGGGGCAAATGCTCGTCAACTTCCTAGAGAAAGAGGGGTTGTTCTTAATGAACTCATTCTTTAAGAAGCAGCCCCAACGGAAGTGGACGTGGCAAAGCCCCGATGGCATGACGAAAAATGAGATCGACTTCATAATAGAAGACAAAAGGCGCATATTCAGAGATGTCTCAGTGGTCACTAGGTTTAAAACGGGAAGTGATCACCGACTTGTCCGAGGCACTCTGGATATTGATTACAAGCAAGAACGTGTCCGTTTGATGAAGTCCACGCTACGGCCAAATCTGCTCCAGAACATAGTTGGATCCGATACGTTCCATTTAAAACTGGAGAAATGATTCGCTACTTTGGAAAGCACAATCGACGTTGACGTTGACCAGGAACTTGACCAAGTGGTAGGAATATTCCGTGAAGAGGGTACAAATTTCCGCAAGATGCGACGTACTGGCAGAAAATCTAAACTTTCGGGAGAGTCTCTGAAACTAATGGAGAAACGACGCGAGAATCCGGAAGTCACTTGGGCAGAACAGCGGGCTTTGAGCAAAACAATATCTAAGCTGATGAGACGTGACCTCCGAAGCTCCAATACACGCTCTATAGAAGAAGCCATTGAGTAACGAAAAACCATTGAGGTCGAAAGTCTTCGTTCAAAAGCTGGGTCGGAGCCATCTGACGAAGCTGACCACATCTAGTGGGGAATAGTCGTTTCGAAGCCAGAGATTCTCGCAGAAGTTGAAGATTGTTATGGCCATTTATTCACGTCGCAGGCATCCAGACTAGAATCCAACACCGAAAATTCCAGGGCCACCCTGACCCGCCACATTACCGAAGAGCTGCCAGAAGTCAGCCTTGATGAAGTCGTATTGGCTCTTAAACAGCTCAAAAATGGAAAAGCCCCTGGGGAGGACGGATTTACCACGGAACTCCTAAAAGCAGGAGGTACACCCACGCTCAAAGAACTGCAGCGTATATTTAATTCCGTTCTCATCTCTGGGAGTACTCCACAGGCATGGAACAAGAGTGTAGGCATCCTATTTTTCAAAAAGGGTAATAATACCATGCTGAAAATTGAAAATCTATCAGCTCATCTCGCTCTTGAGCCATATCTACAAGCTGTTTTCAAGAGTCATCACGAATCGTTTCGCTCGTAGACTCGTCGAATTTCAACCACCGGAACAAGCTAGATTTTGAGGAGGATACGGCACCATAGACCACATACACAATGCGGCAGATTATACAGAAAACCGAAGAGTATAATCTACCCCTGTGCTTAGCGTTTGTGGACTATGAGAAGGCCTTTGACTCCATCGAGACCTGGTCAGTCCTGGAGTCCCTGCAGCGATGCCAAGTCGACTGGCGATATATTCAAGTGTTAAGATGCCTGTATGACGCCGCAACTATGACCGACCAAGTACAGAATCAGCAGACTAAGCAAATCCTCCTGCATCGAGGAGTGGGGATGTTATTTCCCCGAAATTGTTCACAAATGCATTGGAGGATATGTTTAAGACTCTGGACTGGAAAAGACGTGGCATAAACATCAACGGCAAGCACATCTCACTCTTGAGATTTGCGAATGACACCGTCATTATGGCCGGATGACCGTCATTATGGCAGAAACGTTGCAGGACTTACATCAGATGCTAAACGGCCAAGCTGATTTATCTCAACGCATCCGTTTCCGGATGAATTTGGATAAAACCAAGATAATGTTCAATAAACACGTCTTTCCGGAACCGATAGCTGTTCACGGATCTCCTCTTGAAGTTGTTCAAGAGTATTTTTAATTGTTTACCTTGGGCAAACGCTGCAGTTGGGTAAAAATAACTTTGTGAGAGAGGCCCGTAAAAGAATACAGCTGGGCTGGGCAGCATTTGGTAAACTTCCTCGAGTTTTTTCGTCACCAATTCCCCAATGCCTGAAAAAGAAGTTCTTCAACCAGTGCGTCCTGCCTGTTATGACTTGCGGAGCTGAGACGTGGACTCTTACGGTACGACTAGTTCACCAATTCGAAGTTGCTCAGCAGGCTATGGAAAGGGCTATGCTCGGAGTTTCTTTGAGAGATCAAATCCGGAACGAGGTGGTCCGACACAGAATGGTACACCCAGAAATCTTGAGGTGGAGCACGGGAAGAAAAAATTGCCCTTGGTACAACCAGGTGAACTATGTAGGTGGACCACGGGCAGGGTGCGTACCAAAGTTATCGACATAGCCCAAAGGATTAGCAGGCTGAAGTGGCATTGGGCTGGTCATATTTGCCGAAGGTCCGATAACCGTTGGGGTAGACGTATTCTTGAGTGGAGACCGCAACTCGGCAAACCTAATCTAGGACTGGCTAGGTGGAGTGACGACATACACAAGATGGCTGGTGGCGGTTGGAAAAGAAGAGCCGAAGATCGGGATGGCGTGCTTTGGGAGAGGCCTATGTCCAACAGTGGACTGATGCGGGCTGATAATGATGATGCTCGGGTTCTACTCATCAGATTGAGATACCATGTACACCAGTTTTTAAGTTAAATTTTTAGCTATATATCAGTGAAAACCGCATCCAATAGTAGATTTTACGTGATGTGCGAACAAACAAAAAACAAACAGACTGACACCAATTTAATATATGTAACATTTTTGATCAGTAGTAGGTAGCTTATTTTAAGTATATTTTTTAATTACCATTAGTGTACAGATTTTTTGTTACTTACGTATGGATAGATACTTAAGTTACTATAGGCAGGAGTTCATTGTTGTGGATATGTCGCAGCCAACTAGCCTAATTAGCCGTTCAATTAACAAGTGCAGTGCAGTGATGTTGTTGTTTGTCGTGTGAGGCAGTGCTGGCCTCTGGCTGCCCGAGGGCGTCTGACATGGCTTAACGCAGTGCAGTGATCGATTGCGTACAAATTAAAGCCCTGAGTTGTTTGATGTGTGCAACTGTAAAAGCTCTGTATTTCTCTTACTCGAGCATGTGTCGCGATTCTTCGCTGCGTACATTATACGTACCAAGAAACTCCTGTATAAAGTACAACCGCATGAGGACTAAGAAAATGAAGAAGCATTAATGTATAACGAGTTCATGGAATACTTACACGGAAGTGTAAATATATCTTCCTTATTTTTACATTTAGTCATTCAGAATTTGCTTCCAAAACTTAAGTCTGAATATTTTTGAGCTATGTTTCCGAAATAGGAATTGACAGAATTTCTAAAAACAGTTTCAATATAAAACTGCATGTCTTCCATTGTTTTCAATCAAACCATATTTTTAGCGCTTTGTGTTATATATGTTATTAATGTACTCACCTAGAGAGCTAAGTTTTGTTCCTGTCTTGTTATATTGTAGTTTATCTATGTTTAGTTAAAAGCGTCTATGTATGTGTGTTTAGTATGAAAACGAAAGTATCAAATTAGACCACTGTATTTTTTGTTAATTACAAGCCCTAGAATTTAAACTGTTTATGTAATATGCAGCTATTTGTACAAAATTGGGAGCAACATCATAATATTTTTCGCCTAAGCATAATTAATTTTACCTGATATTAATGGATCTTTAATATAATTTGGAATAACTATGCTATAACACAAAATCGAAAGAAAAAAATACTAACGCATCGCTGTTTTTAAATATTGTCATCGTTGGTGTGTATAATTTTACGATACAATAAGATTACGTATAATTTCGAATACCTTTTTTGTAACACAAAATTTCAAAAAATATTTACGAACGAATAGTTGTTTTTAAATAGGTATTTTAATTGTTGGTGTGTATCTATAAACTATATTTAATTGTTGGTGTGTATCTATAAACTATATTTAATTGTTGGTGTGTATCTATAAACTATATTTTTACGAATACAATAAGATTGCGTATAATTTCAATTACCTTTATTGTAACACAAAATATTATAAATATATTTACGAACGAATAGCTGTTTAATAATTATTATCATTGTTGGTCTATATTTTTACGAATACAGTTAGATTGCGTATTGTAACTAATTATAATAACGGGTGCTTCTACGAATTGACTAACAAAAAAATAACCTTGATTTATTTGTGTTGACATAATAATAAGTAGGTTTGTTATTATAGTTACGTAAAAAATGCTATATTGTATAATTTTAAATATGTAACATAGAAATGTATGGTATAGGCAGTTCTGATGTGATCAAAATAGACTTGTTAAAAGCGCTAGTCAGTGTATTTAGTTATTGTACGTACACTTTATTATCAGTTTTTTTTAAAATATATATTAGCGCTAATTGTAAAAGCTAAGATCGTTACAAAGTTGAATAAGTTGTGAGAATTATTTTCAACTAGCTTTCCCGCCCGCGACTTCCTCCACGCAGACTACTGTTTATCGCAAAAAATAGCATCCTATGTTCTTCTAGGATATTAAAAACCAATGCAAAAGCAGGTATAGCACCAATACTATTGATGTTTTTTGACATACTTGTTATTTCGTTTCCATGGCATCTGTTTCTTACAGCGAGTAATCAACATTTTTCCAGTTACCCGTGGAAACTTTCAATTTTCCGGGATAAAAAGTATCATATGTTTTATTCCAGGGTATAAGCTATCTCCATTCCAAATTTCAACAAAATACGTCCAGCCGTTATAGCGTGAAAGATCCCCAAACAAACAAACAGACAACTTTTCACGTCTTTATCGTCTTCGTTGTACAGACTTTTTGTTATATACTGCTTTATTATTAGTATAGATTCTAATGATGATCTTGAAGCGCATGATCACGGTCATAAAAGTGAAACAAGTTCTAAGTCAGTTTGTCTGTGACCGTACTGCTTGCAACAATGCCGAAAAATCGGCGATTCGAAATGAGAATAACAAGGTAAACATTTCATTTAAAATATCAACTTTAATTTAATCTTATGAATGTTACCAGCCGTTAGAAAAGTTTTCAATTCACGCCCCCACATAAAGTTATGGATAAATAAAATACTTTGTAATGATTTTTAGCGAACAATTTATGCTATGAATAAGAGCTAAACCTTGGCAAAGCGCCTCTGTGATACATGTTAGCTATATAGTATAGGAGTCGTCTGTTGAACTGTCATCAGTTATATTCGCGATCCGATGTTATTCCACTATGGGTTGCCTGCTGCATCTGTCATGCATTACGTCGCGATATATTATTGTATTTATCCACTTTATTAACAAGTTTATTATGTCTTTATTAAAACGAATTGCTTAATGTTTAGTTTCATTGTATGCGTATATGTATGCGTATATGTATGCGTATATGATCGGTCAAACAAAGATAAGACATAGTTTAAAGAAAATATAGTTTTAAAATTACACGGCCTCAAATAGATTATTTGTGACTGCCCAAAAAAGGAGTGTATTGTTTTTAGCATTCATGTATGTATATTTGTATGTGAGTTTCTGTATTTTACCACAACTTTTAAATGCCTAAACAGATTTAGACGTATGGGGTATCGTTAGAATCCTTACGTCTCCCCGAGTAGCAAAGGTAGTTTATATTTTGTTTTTTTTATTATGGCGGCAGTATGGCTCGATTTGCAAACTCGAAAAAAAACTTTTCTTCGTAATTTACAATATGGGTATCAAATTGAAGACCTTGATAAGCACATTTCAACAGTATATAATTTATTGGTAAAAGGTCTTGTTTGGCAGGGCAAGCCCTACTATAAATATAAAAACTAAATCAAATATAATGACGGGAGCAACAGCAGGCCACACCGTCAGAAAAAAGGAAATAATTGAGTAGATCTCATCTGACAAAGCTCAAAACCAAAAATGGCACAACCGTCGTCTCTGCTAGCCGGAGATCCTTTCTGAGATCGAAGACTTCTACAGCCAGTTGTATAACTCGCATGCGTCTAGACCCGAACTCAGCACGGAGGATTCTCTTGCAAAACTGATTCTCCACTACACTGACGAACTGCCCGATGTTAGCCTAGACGAGATTGAGATGACGCTCAAACAGCTTAAAAATGCGAAGGGCCCGGAGAGGACGGAATAACTTCTGAACTCTTGAAATCTGCGGGATGGATAACCCGTACTTCAGGAACTGCAGGGGTTACCCTTATTTAGTACCATTCACAACGGTTTGGTAGTTCTGTGATTTAAAAAGGGGACAAAACCCTATTAAAGAACTACCGACCTATTTAGAGATAGAGCAAAATACACATAGTGAATCAGGCTAGAAAGAATGACTATATATAGCCAGCACCTGTGTCATGCATTTGTGGATATGAGCAGACCTTTGATTCAGTTGAAACCTGGGCAGTTCTAGAGTCTTTGCAGCGTTGTCAAGAGAACTGGCGGTACATCAAAGTACTGAGATGTCTTTATGACGATGCGTCCATAAGTCCAAGTACAAAACCAACAGTCTCAACATATCCAACTACGCAGGGGAGTGACATACTCGTATGCAAATGCTATATCCCCGAAACTGTTCACTAATGACCTGGAAGATAAGTTTAAGACGCTAGATTGGAAATAAATGGGCATTAATATCAATGGCGAGAAGATCTCACACTTACGATTTGCCGTTGATATCGTCATAATGGCGGAGTCGCTGCAAGACTTGCAAAGTATGCTGATCAATCTAGATGATGCTTCTGGACGCATCAGTCATTCGGCAAGCTTAGTCGTCTTCTCATCTTCCATACCACAGTGCCTAAAGACAAGTCTTTAATCAGTGCGTCCTACCAGTCATGACCTACGGAGCCAAAACGTAACCGTGTTTAACCGTGTGTGTCCAACACACGGTTAAACCAGTCCACAAATTTAAGGTCGCTCAGCGAGCTATGTATAGAGCTATGCTTGGAGTTTCTCTGAAGAATAAGATTCGTAATGAAGATATCTGACGGAGAACCAAGGTACCCGACATAGCTCTAAGGATAAGCAAGCGTCAGTGGGCTGGTCATATTTCCTGGGAACCGATAACCGTTGGGGTAGACGAGTTCTCGAGTGGAGACCACGTTTAGGCAAACGAAGTGTAGCACGCCCTGTGGCCAGGTGGAGTGACGACCTGCGAAAAGCGGCTGGAATAAAATGAATGAGAAGAGCTGAAGACCGAGCTCAGTGGTGAGGCCTACGTCCAGCAGTGGATAAATATAGGCTGATGATGATGATGATGATGATGATGATGATGATCAAATATATACATGTATATATAGAAAATAATACACCACAGGCACAGCTGATTAGGTGTTTACAAAATTTAATAAAGTTTAGTAGTCAATACTTATTCGAAATAAGTAGGTTCAAATATGTTTTCGTGGAGCATGCTCCCGGCCACTAACTATGTAATATATCTGTGTATGCGATAATATCCTAAAGCGGGTCAATAGTGTCAATGAATAGAAATGGCGACTTGCAAGTCGAATGGTAGGTTGGCATTGTTTGCGACTATATACACCGGTATATCAGGTTCAAGTCAAGGCGTCCGGGTGACGCGAAGGTAGCAGCAGTCTGCAGCAGTGCGTGAACCGGCGCGGGTGACGTTTCCCGACCAAGTGGTTGAGTAATATGAATAATTTGCTTTTATAATGTTAATCGATGCGTGTACGACTGATAATGAGGCGATAACGCTCAGTTGTATTCGCGGCGGGGCCCGCGTAATGCTACTCAAGACTTCCTTTTAAAATAGACAATATTCTCCTCAAATTATATTTAATTTTAAATATAACTTTATATTAAATCAAATATGTCACTGCTAGTGAGGAAGTGTGTGTTTAACATAAGAAGTGTAAACAGGTGCCGGCAAATGTGCGTTTTGTTGCAAAATGTAAGTAGAATATTTCTATGCTTTCTTAATTTTGTATGATAAGTATATATTTTAAAATTACTTTTGATGCAAGGAACTAAGTTATTTGTTTACTTATCAGTTTTATTACCATGTCATCAAATCGGCACGGTTTCAAAACAATATGTTAATTATGTCATCATCTATGTTGTTTTGATGCCACAAGTGCTACAACCTCTTAGTTTATCTAATAATGATACTTAGTAGATTGCAGACCAATAAAATAGAACTAAAGTTAGTATTTCTGTAGAAGAACTTATACTATTTTATTTTATAATTTAAAACACGAGTGTTTACAAAAACAGTTTTGGATATATTGCCGAGCCGACGTGAATCTAATTACCAATTATAATCATCTACATTAAATACCTACGTAATGTACTGGTACTTACTGAGGGCATGGACTATATCCATACCCACATTCATGCATATCTTTTATCGCAGAAATCTGACTTTGCTTTTATATTTCGTTCCTAGCAATAAGATAACAAAATTAAATAAGTAAATCTTATCAAGTCATTAAGCAATGAATGAGATAACGGTTTGTAACAAAACAACAACTGTTGTCCAAAAAACATGCCGTTTTAAAATTATGGAAGAAAGTATATAAAGGCGCTATACTTTTATGTGCAAGACCCAAGGTAGAGTTTACAGGGGGAAAATGCTATAGTCAAAAATTATTAAATAAGACGGATTCCACGCCGCCAAATCGAAAGCTAAGCACCCAAAAGATATGCCGATCCCCTCGTACGCACAAGCCTCACGCACACCCTTACACCATACTATGCCGATCGGCCGCCACATCAGCAAGATCTTGACCTTGTTATCCGTGTTAATTCTGTCAAGTTCTCAAGAAAAATAAAAAACTATGCAGTCTATTGTCATGAAATTGTGTATCAACCACAAAAATACACAAATGATCCACTTTCATCCACTAAAGCACACAAACGCAGCCGCTATTTTCTTTGCTTCATTAGTTTGTTTGGTGGTGTAGACTAGACACCGTATTTTTTAAACATTCTTGATTAAAGTAATGCTTCACATAAACACTACTACAATTTGACTGAAAATTAGTTATTAGCAACGTAACTTAAAAATATACTAATACATAGATGCATGTAAATATAGTAAATTTTTGCACACGCTCTGATTATCAAAAACTATAACATTTCAGGAAAGGCAGCGTTCTAGTTGCAACAAGGCAAACATTCTGCGATGTTCCAATGAAGAGCATAAATGTAGACAGTTCCACACTAGTCAAACACATAACAAAAACTATAACATTTCAGGAAAGGCAGCGTTCTAGTTGCAACAAGGCAAACATTCTGCGATGTTCCAATGAAGAGCATAAATGTAGACAGTTCCACACTAGTCAAACACATAACAAAAACTATAACATTTCAGGAAAGGCAGCGTTCTAGTTGCAACAAGGCAAACATTCTGCGATGTTCCAATGAAGAGCATAAATGTAGACAGTTCCACACTAGTCAAACACATAACAAAAACTATAACATTTCAGGAAAGGCAGCGTTCTAGTTGCAACAAGGCAAACATTCTGCGATGTTCCAATGAAGAGCATAAATGCAGACAGTTCCACACTAGTCAAACACATAACAAAATCGTCGCTTTTAAGCTTTCTGACATCGGTGAAGGCATTCGAGAAGTCGTCATCAAGGAATGGTAAGAGACACAGAACAAACAATTAAAAACATTAACAACTTATTTTAATACATCATTATCTGGGTTAAAAGTAACCTATGTGTTATTCCAGTCCAGTACCAAAAGTACCTATAGAGTAAAACTTATCAAATGTGTTCATGCGTCAAATAGATTTTTATCGATTGCTCGGCTTCTTCTCACTCGATTGAGATACCAAGTACATCCGTTTTTAAGTCGAAACTTAAGATATCCAACTGTGGCAATCGATCCAATAGTTTTTTACGTTATGCGAAAACAGACAAACAGACAGACACTATTTAAAAAAGAAATACTTGTTCAGTTGCTTAGATTAAGTCTTCTAGACTAATTAGTTTTATTTATCTTCTTTATCCAGACTTTTTTTAAATTACTTTTGCTTTTTAATAAGTACTAGTTGTCCCGCCCGCGACTTCGTACGCGCAGAATACAGTTTATCGCGGCAAAAACATCGTATTTACTTCTAGGATATTAAAAACCAATGCAAAAGTAGGTATAGAAACAACGTTCTTGATGTTTATTGACAGACTTGTTATTTCGTTTCCATGGCTACCACACACCATTATGTGATGGCAATCGTACCTTACAGTGAGTAATAATCATTTTCCAGTTTTCCCGCTGAAACTTTCAATTTTCCGGGATAAGATCTCCATCCTATGTTTTATTCTAGGTTATAAACTGTCTCCATTCTAAATTTCATCTAAATCCGTCCAGCCGTTATCGCGTGAAAGATCCCCAAACAAACAAACAGACAACGTTTCACTTTTATATATTGGTATGGATTAATGACATAGTCAAGAAGTCCATGTGAAAAGAAATCAAAAACAAAAGTCCGTGATTCAAATTTTTCGTTTAGATAATTATTTGATATGTTCTCGCAAAACAGCCCTTAATGCTAAATGTCATATAAACACTATATTTCACTTGGTAAAAACAATCTAAAGGAGTATATTTGATATGTTCTCGCAAAACAGCCCTTAATGCTAAATGTCATATAAACACTATATTTCACTTGGTAAAAACAATCTAAAGGAGTATATTTGATATGTTCTCCCAAAACAGCCCTTAATGCTAAATGTCATATAAACACTAAGTATATTTCACTTGGTAAAAACAATCTAAAGGAGTATATTTGATATGTTCTCGCAAAACAGCCCTTAATGCTAAATGTCATATAAACACTATATTTCACTTGGTAAAAACAATCTAAAGGAGTATATTTGATATGTTCTCGCAAAACAGCCCTTAATGCTAAATGTCATATAAACACTTTATTTCACTTGGTAAAAACAATCTAAAGGAGTATATTATTGTCGCACTGATAAATTGTGGGATTGTCAATTTCAGGTTTGTGAAAGTCGGTGACAAAGTCCAGCAATTTGACAACATCTGCGAAGTGCAGAGCGACAAAGCAGCCGTGACGATCACTAGCCGTTACGACGGAGTCATCACCAAGTTGCACGCTGCAGTGGACCAAACAGCTTTAGTTGGAAATCCATTAGTGGATATTGACGTGCAAGACGGTGAAGAGGAAGGTAACTAGCTGAAAAGCTAAAATAACACGCCTGCCCTACCAAAAATGAACTTATGCCAATAAATTATACACTATTGGAATGTGCTCATCAAGGCCTTCAATTTGATACCCATATTATAAAATACCAAGAAAAAATATATTATTTGCAATTGAAAAAGGAGCCGTACTGCCGCAATATTGTTTTTTTTTTAAAGAAATATAGCCGATGTTACTCGGAGGGATGTAAGGATTCTAACGGTACCATACCATATGTCTAAATCTGTTTCAAAGTTATGGTGGAATAAAGAAACTCACTTACAAACATACATGAATGCTAAAAACATAACACTCCTTTTTTTGGGCAGTCGTGTAATAATGAAGAACTCACTGTGCCCGCAGCTTAGCCCGCGTTTTCATTTCTTGGGTTAAAGTAACCTATGTGTTAGGGGGCATCCATAGGTCGAGTCAAATGTCATGACATCTCACCAAAGGGGGAGGAGATCGAAAAATCGCCAAAATAGCCTCACGTATATTATGGACGCCCAGGACCGAATAAATAATGGCACAGAATAAATAATAGTACAAACAATTAGTACCACTATCATTAAACTTCGTTCAAATGTTTTATTATCGACTAGGTGGGCATCAAGCCCGCGGCTTCACAAGCGTGGTTATTTTTCTAGGTTAAAAATTCTCTATGTGCTATTCCAGGACCTAAAATACCAATATACCAACATTTGATCAAAATTCCTTCAGCCGTCAAAAATATTTTTATTGGTTGCTCTGCTTTTACTCATCGGATTGTTAGGGATTGACTTAGATTTAGGTGTACATACTTTTTCTGTAATGTGCGTAGTTTAGCCTGTACAGGTGGGCCCTCAATCCTCTATGTGAGAACTGAGGGCCCAAGTTTTCAGCTCGCAGCTTGCATATTTAACTTTCACAAAATCTTATTCCAACTTACACAATACTTTTAGGATGTTCAATGCAAACCGAAGTATAGTTTCAAAGATTTTTAACTGACGAGCCCTCACACCACACGCATTTAATTTTTAAGTCTTAACCTTAAGCTATCCAACAGTGAAAACCGCATCGCAATCGGTCCATTATTTTTTACGTGATGCGCGTACAAACATACAGACAGACAGGTTTTTTACATATTATTTTTCAGTATGCAGCTTATTTTAAGTAGGTACCTACACCAGACCATTTTTTTAAAAATTATGTTCTTTGTACATACTTTTTCGTTCCTATTGCTTTATTATAAGTAAAGATTGCTCGACTTCTACTCTTCGGATTGAGATACCTAGTACCTATACCAGTTTTTAAGTCAAACCTTAAGCTATCCAACAGTGAAAACCACATCGCAGTCGGTCCAGTCGTTTTTACGTTATGCGGGAACAAACATACAAACTGAAGGACACGATTTAAAAAAATGTTATATTAATATTCAGCAGCAGCTTTTACGCTAGATCATTTTTTTAAATTATCTTCATTGTACAGACTTGTTGGTACTTACTGCTTTATTATAAGTATATATATGCAACTTAACAATAAAATGAAAAACTGAATACATAAGTAATTAATATTATATACATTACGATATGTTGTTATGTACATGCAAGGCAAGCAAGTAAGCCGTGCCAATGGAACTTGCAATAGCACACTTTAGAAAAACACCCGGTAAATTACCTTGTTAAAGATTTTTTTGTTAATTAACTTAATTTGGGTTTTATTTATTTATAGCAAGTCCAGAAACAGAAGTGGTGAAGACAAATTCCGACAAAATTACCGCAGTGGATAAAAGCCAAAGAGTGAAAGTACTGACAACGCCTGCAGTTAGGAGAATCGCAGCACAATTTAAAGTGAGTCGACCTCGATCTTGGTATGATAAGGTGCTAACTTTGAATGCAGAAATACAAATAGATGAAAGAACTTTAAATTAACTTTACCTTTAGCGCTGGATTTTCATTCCAAAGGAGTTTGAGCTAAGATCTTACACCATTTTAATGTAAGATCAACGAGTTTAGCTAAGATAAAAAATAAATAATTTAAAAATAAACACGACTGCCCAGCCAAAAGTGAAAAGTAAAAAACAAGAGATGAAAATAAAATTGTCATTACAGTCGTGGGACCGTTCTGTGGAAAACTTTTGAGGTCCCCCAACTGCAATGATAATAGCAGTTGTGTTTCTTTTAATTATTTATTTCAATTTTATACATTTTAGTGACAAGTTTTGAGTTATGGCAATAAATTATATATTTTTGGAAAGTGCTCATCAAGCCCTTCAATTTAAAACCATATTATAAAACTAGAAGAAAAAAAACGCTTTTGAAAATGGAGCCATGGCGGCAGCGCCATATTTAATTTAAAAAAACCTATGTTACTCGGGATGATGTAAAGACTCTAACAATACCTCATACATCAAAATCTGTTTAGGCATTTAAAAGTATATGAATAAAGAATCTCAAGAAAAAAATCGTAAGTGTGGAGTGGTATGTATGTATGTATGTAATACATACATACATACCACTCCACACTTACACTCCTGTTTTGGGCTGTCATGTACAAACTGTTTCGTTTTTAGGTAGACTTAAACACCGTGAAGTCAACGGGCAGGAACGGAAGAATTCTCAAGGAAGATATGCTGACACATCTAAATATTGATTCAGACAATTCCAATGAAGTCCCAGACTCGACAGTCGTGAGAGCAATGGCAATACCCATACTAAAAGCACAAGCCAAAGTCGAAATTTTATTGGAAGATAAGGTTGTTCCTGTTACTGGCTTTACTAAGGCCATGGTTAAATCAATGACGGAGGCAATGGTAAGATACAATTATTATACACACACATAGTTTATTTAATTTTAAAGACAATGGGATTTATGGAATTAACAATAAGTTAAAACGAATAATTTATAATTTACAGAAGATACCACATTTCGTGTTCAGTGACGAATACAACGTCACCAAATTAATCGAAGCTAGAAACGCGCTAAAGAAGTTAGCACAAGAGAAAGGAGTCAAGCTGACATACATGCCGATCATTATCAAAGCTGCCTCCCTGAGTCTCAACCGCCTGCCAATACTCAACAGCAGTCTGGACAGCTCATGCGAGAATATCATCTATAAATCAAGTCACAATATCGGTGTTGCCATGGACACACCTAATGGCTTGGTAGTGCCTGTAATAAAGGTAAGCTTTACCTTTATTACACGTAAACTTTATACTTTACAGTTTGCACTTTACAGGTACGTCTGTAAACTGCAAACATTAAAAAAATTAGGAAGGATCTTGTCAGCGACAAGTGGCGGTTTTATGAAATAAAATATTCTGCCACTAGTGGTAAGCTAAGAACTAATAATATTCTGCCACAATTTCTAAGCTTTTCAAATTTGTTTCTTATCACAAACTGTTTTGGTTCAATTTTTAATATACGTATGGAAGCAATGTGAGTATAGTTTCTAATAATAGCAGACTAACAGAGAAGGCTATTCTGCCACAAGTAAATAGTGATATTAGATTCTGTAGGGTGAAAACATACTATTGTTTATTAACAGTTTTTATGTTCAACCTAACTAACTTCTAGTTTCACGATTCTATCAAACATAGTATTTTGTGTTAACAGACATTAGTCTGTTTGCAAACAACTATTATAGAATCGTCCCTAAAAAAATAGGTAGGCCATTTAGGTTTAGGTTAAGGCTGAACATAAAAACTATTTATAAGTATTTGTCTGTTTGCAAACTCTAGCGGCAGAATATAATTGTTGCATAGCTTATGTATCACTAGTGGCAAAATATTTTATTTCTTAAAACCGCCGCTTGAGGGTAACTAGACACGTTACTTCCAAAAAAATTTAGGATTGAGTTTAACCACTATCTCACATGACTAGAAAAGAATAGATTTAATCTATAATTTTTTTAAATATTTTCTTTGTTCATAGAACGTTCAAAGCAAGAGCGTGTTAGAAGTGGCCAGTGAGCTGAATAGCCTACAAGAAAGAGGTGCAAAAGGTCAACTCGGCTTGAACGATCTAACTGGAGGAACATTTACCATTTCTAACATAGGGATTGTAAGTACTAGAAAATCCAAACTCATAACTGCTCAGTTAATCAATATCTGGTTTTAAACATATCAAAATATTTTCCTTTTTCAGGTTGGAGGAACGTATACCAAACCTATTATATTCCCTCCACAAGTGGCAATAGGAGCCTTAGGAAAAATACAGGTAAATTAACAAAAAAATATCGTTGCATAAAATAGACTTTATAGATTTTAAATTCGACATCGTTTTTGTCGTTTCTATATTTACTAACTCAAAACACGTAAACACACAAATTTTTCAACGATATCCCATGAATTGAAGATATTAATTAATTGTCCTATTTATGAATTTATTTTATTAATTTTGTGAGCTACAAGCCCGTGACGTCTGACAGTAGATGACGGACGGACGAACAAATAGGCACAGTCGCGTAAATTGCTGTAGAAATTGGGTGTCGTTTGGACATCTGTGTACGGAAAGACACTGGTAGCGATTTGGACATACACTAAACTAAACTTGATTTCTTCAAATGTAATTTAAACCTTGTTGGCTTTGTAACAAGGTATTTTTGCCCCTGGCATCTATGCCTCACTCACTAAACTATCACTAAAGCCTGTCAGCGTAAAATCAAACACTATCTTGTATATTATCTCTTCCTGCCTGCATTTCCACGAAATTTCAAGTATTTAAGGCAGGAAATTATTATAGTTCTACCTTCGTAATTACTTTTTGCTGATTATTATTTAACTATTACTATTTGTTTGTATTCAGGTACTGCCAAGATTTGACTCGGAAGGCAACGTGATCAAGGCTCACTTGCTGTCGGTGAGCTGGTCAGCAGATCATAGAGTTGTAGACGGAGTCACCATGGCACGATTCTCGAATGAACTCAAGAGCTACCTAGAAAACCCATATACACTCCTTTTAGACTTATAAATACATATTATTTTTACTGTTTTTAATAAAATGCAATTGTTACGAAATATCGTGTATATTATTTAATGACATAAAAAGTTTACATAAGTATTTCAAGATCTTATTATTATGATCAGGGGCGCCTTAACCGGGGTGCAAAGATGAGTCGAAGCTGCTTAACATTATTAATTATATACCTACCTATTTTAAAATATAACAGGTAAGGATTTTGACTTGGTTTGATTAACAAAATATGTAGAGTACAACAAATACAAAAATTTGTAATCTCTCCTCTAGCATCTTTGCTGTAATATTTCTTGTTTAAAAATATCAATACCAAGAGTTTCATAATGTTTACTCTCTTGATAAGACGTGACAACGTCTCACTCTGCGGGCCTACTTGCATTGAATCCTACATGTTCAAAAAGTTAACGAAAACTACCTAGTCATGGCAATTTCTTACGAAGACAACGCCGTTTGCTGCGCTGCTGTCACAACTTACCCCGTTCTTTTTACACGCCTACTTTCTGCCTTTTTTTTAGCCTACCCTGCTAATAATTTACGTGGTTGCTTGGCTCACGCTAATCAGTAATGTCACTGTAAGGTTTGACGTGTTTAACAAAGCTCAACATTTTCATGATGGCTTCGTTCGCGCTTTTCCTAAGGCCTTTGTGTGTCGTTAAGTGTTTCGGAGATATACAATATATTTTATATTATATCACCCTTAATTTTTACTTACACTTTCAGACACATGCTACAGCTTTAGATCTTGCTGCGCTTGCGTCTTTACTATAGCGATATTGCCTATTTTTACACTTCATTTTTACGGAGTATTAGTTAGAAAAATAACATTTCCTAATCTAGAATTTGATTAATTTGTACGTTTCAAACTTCATTAAAAATATACGTTAACACACTCCGCTCCGCACTAGGAATTTCTGTGCAAGATATGGGAAGGGATTACGAAAAAATTGGGGTGGGCTGACGTCCCTGGAGCTAAATAGGTACTTATCTATTTCTTGGATTCCTGCAAAAGAAAGATTAACTCTTTCACACATTATTTTAACTTAGAGTCGGCTCTGAAATTAACTAAGATCAGTGGCACAGTGACCGAGATCACATTACAAGACACACCAGAAACTTCTACGAGCGACTTACCGTCTTAAAACTTCAAAACGTGTGACTTTGAAATATGCTATCGTCCATTCCGGGATACAGTACGGGGTGTACTCGCGATGAAATCTTGCAAAAATTTCAGTGAATATCAATGCATCAACACTATTGATAGGTACCCATTTCAACGCCAAAAAAGCCATATCAACATCGCAATATTTCTTATCTGCAATAAGTACAAACAATTTTAGCACTGACCTGTAATCATGATCAAATTAGATCAATATCAAATTGTTAAATCTGTGTAAAGCTATCAGTCAGAAACAAATAAATGACGATAAAATTGGTCGATTACGATACAAAAGTTATCAAATCGAAAATCTTACCCACAAGGGTGTAACTTATATATGTTGCTAATGACATCTCTATACCTACTTACCTAATGTAGATAATATCTTATATACCGATAGATATTGTTACCAGCTGGGATTCGGATAAAATTAATGTACCTACGCCAATTACACCAAAAATTAACACCTTTATTCGAAAAACCACAAAAAGAAATGTAACCAACAAGTAACTCTCAATCACTATAACTCGACTGTAAACACTAATAAATTATCATTGAATACTCGCTCAACTATGATTGTTTCGTTCCGAATGCCAAGTCAAAACTATCCCAGGCATTCGATGCTCATTCTATTTATACCGCGACGGAAGTTTCCAGAAGTTACTCGTATATACTCGTTTGTACTAGACTTATTATTTGTTTGTTGTATACTTGTTTGTCGGTAGGTACTTGAACTTTCAAGGTTGGCGGCACCTTTGATGTTGCCACTTCGCACCGCACCTTTAGGTACCTAAGGCCGGCGGCGCTTTTGAAGTTGCCGCGTTGCGCCGCGCCCCTATGTACCTACCTACCGCACGCTCTAGAAACTTTTGTAGGTACCTACGCGTCACTGGTGTATTCCAGGTTCCTGTAGATGTAGGTATTGCGTCATCCAACCGCAACTCCTCCTCGAACATTTTAGTATTTACTGTTTTTCTTAGAATCGACCGGCGTAACACTGCCCCCATGCTCGTCCCGAGCAGTGTTAGTCCCCGTAATATTGGGCCAGTCGATAAACATAAACAATTTTAGGAGCACTTCTCTGGACCTTTTGAATCCGGTACGTGACGTGATTGTTTTTGGTCACAACGTGGTGTAGTCCGTCCCATTTCGCTTGCAATTTCGGAAACATTCCTTTGCTACGTACTGGATTATGTAACCAAACAAGTGAACGTTCGTCAAATCCAAGATTATTCAATTTCCGGTCGTATCTTGTCTTTATCCTTTCAGACATTTGTCATCCCGATTCTCTGAATTGTTGATAAACTTCATTCATCTTACAGCGCAAGTCATTTGCGTAATCTGTAAAGCTGCGTGGAGAATCCGGTGGAATGCTAGTTATTAGGTCTGCAGGCAACCGCGATTCTCTTCCAAAATTCGCAAAGGCAGGAGTGACTGTTGAACTCTCATGAACTGCTCTTCGATATGACAAAAAAACGGCTGGATGTGCTTGTCCCAATCCCTTTGCCTAGTTTCCACCACTTTTGGCAGATATCTCTCCAAGGTCTGGTTAAATCGTTCTACCATTCCATCAGATTGTGGGTGATAGGACGTTGTTCTGGTTTTATGAGCACCCATTACTCGGCACGTCTCTTGAAACACTTGAGACTCGAAATTCCGTCCTTGATCGCTGTGAATTTCAAGGGGTACACCAAAACGACAGAAGACTTCGGGAACCAATTAATCTGCCACTGTAGCTTCTTGGTTCGGAATGGCGAACACTTCTGGCCACTTAGTGAATTAATCCATGAGAACCATAAAATACTTGTTCCCACTGTCACTCACAGAAAATGATCACGCAATGTCCAGCGCAATACGTTCCCATAGAGCCCCGACATTTTACAGCTTTAATGCCCCTCTGTTGCGTGTGTGGGGTCTTTTTACAGCTGCACAACTAGTGCATTTGCGGCACCAATTTTCCACATCATCTCGGACAATGGATCCGGTAGAATCTCTCACGTATCTTTAATAGGGTTATTTTTACGCCCATTTGACATCCTGACCTTCCATCATAGTAGAGCTGTAGAACATCAGGTACCTTGGCCTTAGGGACAGCCATTGTGGATAGCCAAACTGTCCCACTGTGCCCAGTAACTTTTTGTTGCTGTGCTCATTCTCGCAACATCACTCCATTTAGGTTTAGGTGCACTGGCTTTAACCCACTCAAGAATTGGCTTGATGTCTGCAAACTCTTGTTGTGCAAGCTTCAAAGCTTTCTTCCACTCATCGCTAAGGTACGTTCTCAGCACTCTGACAGGTACCGCTTCTTTGGCCTCTTGCCTCACACAATGTTTACAATTGTCCAGACAAGATCTTCTTGACAAAGCGTCCGCGTGACCGTGAGTTCTGCCACTGTGATGCTCAGCCCCGTTCAATGCAGCATAGCATGATCGCTTCGCAGATGAAATTTGCGTCCCAGAGATATTTACTAAAATGCTGCAGTATTTTTACCACAGCTAGTAACTCTCTTTTCATGACGCAGTAGTTACGTTCCGGTTTGGACAAGGATTTGCTGAAGTAAGCAAAGACAACTTCCTGGTCACCTTCTCGTTGAAACAACACACCGCCAATACCATATTACTCGCATCTGTATCTACGATGAATCCATTCTCGGTGTCAGGATAGCCAAGAATAGGTTTATCGCACAGACGCTTCTTGAATTCTTGGAAATCGGTGTCACAGCTTTTATCCCAACAGAAAGACCGCTTCTCCTCAGTGAGTTTGTGCAAAGGCTTAGCACTATCAGCGAAGTTCTTCAAAAACCGTCGGTAAATAAGAGCACAAGCCCAGACATGCTCTGACTTCTGTTTTTATATGCTTTATATTAGCTTCACTTGTATGTTTTTATGTTTGTAACCGACTCCTTTGGACGCTATTTTGACCCACTTTAAACGGTCAGATTTCATTCAAATTTTGCATACCTGTCAAAGACCGATGACAATGCAATAATTCCAATCTAAAACGTAGAAAATAAATACATTTTTTTCTTATTTACACCATTAAAATTTATTTTCTATTTTTTAGTTTGGTTTTCTATATAAAGCGTGTTTTTTAGTTTTTAAACTTTTATTTTTTCTTTCGGAACTGGCTACCCCTTGACCACGATGATCTTCTCTATGAAAGCACGTGTCCCAAAAAGTTCACTGCTGTCTGAAACATGAGCACTTTTTCGGACTCACCTTCAGATTAGCAGCCCGAATTTTTGCCATCACACGTTCCAGGTTACGAAGATGGTCTTCAAACGTGCGCCCCACGATGATGATGTCATCAAAATAAATGAATAATGCGTCTCCAATCAACCCAGTGAGTACCAAATCCATTAACCTTTCAAAAGTTGCAGGAGCATTGTACAATCCAAATGGCATTACAATAAATTGTCGTAGACCCTTCCCCGTAGAAAATACTGTTTTCTCTTTGTCCTATGGCTCTATCTCCACTTGCCAGTAGCCTTTCTTCAGGTTCAGCGTTGTAAACCACTTCATCCCCGTCAGCGAGTCCAGGGTGTCGTCGATCCTTGGCAGGGGATAACTATCCTTCTTGGTAACATCGTTGAACCGACGATAATCTACACAGACACGTAAACTGCCATCCTTCTTTTTGACCAGCACCATAGGAGGATTATATTATGCCGTTGCGAGATTGAAATTCTGAGGGCTCTTTCAATAACAGCCAGCACCTGCCCTGTGGTCCTGGCGTTTACTCGTTTCCCTGGTTCGGTGGCGTTGCTGACCACCCGTACTTGCTGAGGCCGATCTTCCCTGTCAAAAACTCGTCTCGGGTAGCTGGATCTCAAGTGGCCCCTTTCTCCACACTCGTAGCATCTGGGAATAAACTTAGGACGAGCGTCAAGGGGAGGTGTCGCTACAACTTCCCTGATACGAAGAGAATCTTGCCGTACGGCCTCCACCTTCAAAGCATGGCCCAAGGCATCCTTAAGGGATTCATGAAGCCCTCACTCCCAGGTCGCGAATCCCATCGACAAATGCTTTGAACCAAATTCCCATCGATGAGAGCAGGTGACGACTGGTACGGCTTCCGAACCAGCTTTTCAAGTTCGAGAGCCCACTGTTGTAAGTTCTCACTATTCCGCTGAGCCTTGTTCTTTAACTGAACACGAAACAAATGCTCCAGGTGTGCATCCCTGTAGCGAGATCCCAGCGTTTCGAGTAGCTGTTTGTAGGTGGCATCCTTTCCAAGGGCTTCTAGTATAGTTAGGGCCTGGTCACGAAGGCCCAGTGTGAGTGCAGTCATGGCTTGCGCTTTACTCCATCCGTTTGCCTTGACAACGGCTTTTAACTGGATCTTGTAGGCCGACCACGAAGAGCTTCCATCGAATGGCGGCACTTTGAAAACTCGCGCCGAAGGCGTTGCAACAACTGGAGCTGGTATTTCATTCCCAGATTTCAGGACACACAAAGTTTTCTTCACTGATCTGGGTTTCAGTTTCAGAGAGGTGGCTTTCAGTTTCGGAGAGGTGGCTTTCAGTTTTGGAGAAGCGTTTCTCTTGAAGATATACCTGCTCCTTTACATCTTTGAGTACTTTCCCAACAGTTGCATGCAGGTCTTTTATTAAGATAGTCTGTTCCTCCTATCAGCGAGCCTGCTCCTCTTTGTCACGTGTCAACTGCTTCTCTAGCCGACGAACTTGCTCCTCTCTGTCCCGCTGCAACTGCTCTTCAAATCTTCGGGCTTGCTCCTCTCTTTCCCGCAGCAACTGTTCTTCCAGCCGACGAACCTGCTCCTCTTTGTCACATAGCAACTGCTATTTCAGGTGTCAGGTCTACTCCTCCTGTTTGTGGGACTGCTCCTTGAGTAATGCCATTAACCCCGAAAGCGATCCCCGAAAGAGGATGGGGCTATAGAATACGGACAACCTGCAGATGGACCCTCCGATGGACTGGTGGCAGCGGCGGTGTCCAACTCAGTGGTTTCTTGATGGTCACCACCAGGCACTCGTAATGGCGAACCAAACCGCCTTTCATCCATTTCCCTCTCAAGTTGGCTTCTCGTTTTCATGCGGTCTGTCTCTTGCTTTGGTGTAGCCGGCATTATTTTATCCTCGCTTCTGACACCAAACTGTAACAGTTCGGTGTCAGATGATGAGCTGATTTGGATAAAATTAATGTATGCCAATTGCACCAAAAACCTTTGTAAAAAAATTGCACTTTACATGCAAACCTCAGAGAATCGTAGAAGACCTTAAGAATAAAGAGTACAAATTATAGAAGCAGTTAACAAATTACGTTGGAAAACCAAAGAGCCGCTAAATATTTTCATGATGACCTTCGAAAATGACGAAGAAATAAATAAAGTCTACAGTATTTTAGCTGTGTTGGAGTACAAAGTAGACATACAGACGATAAAAAACATCAAGTTGGTCCCTCAGTGCAAAAAATGCCAGGCTTATGGACATACGCAAAAGTATTGCTCCAAAGAACCTAGATGCGTAAAATGCACAGGTAAACATCATGCTAATGACTGTAAAAAGCCAAGAGACGAGAAACCAAAATGCGTCCACTGTGGAGCTTCACATCCAGCTAACTATAGGGGATGTGCCATAGCCAAAGCAATACAACAAATTCGTAATAAAAATTTTAAACCCAAAATAGTAGTACCGCAAGCAAACGTACAAAGTGGCTATAGCCAAAATGAAACAAACATTAGAAAAACTATTGATAAAAACATCTCGTACGCCCAAACTGCCGCTAATGGCACATCACAGGTGCCTCAGTCTGTTAAAATTGTTAACAGTGACAATAAGCTAGATGATATCTTGAAGTTCATGGCATCATTTGACGAAAGTCTAAAGAAAATTGAAAATAGCACCAAATCGGCTACATCCAAGATAAAAAATGAATCATACACTTAAAATTATGACATGGAACTCGAATGGACTACAAAAACGTCAAAATGAATTACACGTAGTCCTAGATATAGACAACGTGGACGTGTGTCTAATATCTGAAACGCACCTCACGAAACAATGTTATGTAACGTTTAAAGGATACAAAATTTATCATGCACTACACCCAGATAATATTGCAAGAGGTGGTAGCGCCGACATTGTAAAAAAAACCGTCATCATTACGAAGAAACTAAATATGAAGAGAAAGAAATCCAAGCTTTAGCGATTTGTCTCAAAACCAAGAGATATCCTATAACAATCTCAGCCATTTACTGTCCACCTCGGTATGCGATAAAAAAAGAACAGTATATCAGCTTTATAAAGTACCTTGGTAATAGATTTGTCGTAGGAGGTGACTTCAATGCTAAGAACACGTATTGGGGCTCAATACTAACCACTACTAAAGGCAAAGGGTTATTCAGTGCTATAAAAGAGTTGAATTATGATGTTTCGTCTACTGAAAAACCCACTTACTGGCCGACTGATCTAAATAAAATTCCTGACCTTTTAGATTTTTTGTAACGAAAGATTTATCATCGAGCTATTTAAAAATAGAACAAAGCTACGATATAAATTCAGATCACTCTGCAATATATTTATTAATAAGCATGAACATATTATATAAGGAAAAAGCTCTGACTAGTTAATAAGTCTACAGATTGGGAGAGTTTCAAAATATACCTAGATATTAGTATAGATCTCAAGGTTCCACTCAAAACTCCCGAACACTTGAACATAGAAATAGAAAAGTTCGTTGAGAACATCCAAGAAATAGCTTGGAAAAATACACCAAACACATATAAGAAGACCAAAGTAAACACGTACCCCCTAAGGATCAAAGAACTTATAAATGAAAATCGAAAGCAAAGAAAAATATGGCATCAGTCTAGATGTCCTGAAGACAAAAGAAAGCTTAATAACTTAATAAAAAAGTTAAAAGACTTATCCAGGATTTCAACGATTACTCCACAAATAAGTATCTTGAAAAGCTAACCAGTGACCGTATTACAGATGATTCTCTATGGAAAGCTAAACAGAACTTAAAGAGGCCCATTAAAGATGTACAAGGGAAATGGGCAGTTAGCAATGAGCAAAAAGCTAAACGGTTTGCAGAGCACTTAGAAACCATCTTTCAACTAAATGAGGGTGAAACAAATGAAGCTCTAACTTTGAAAGATACTATGCCACACAAAGATGAAAGGAATTTCAAACTAGTTACACCTAGAGAAATTGTAAGAGAAATTAAACTAAGTATAAGCCCACGAAAAAGTCTTGGGTATGATTTAATATCAGGAGAAATACTTCGTAATCTACCAATAAAGCCTATAGTGAAGTTAGCGACCCTTATTAATGCCAAACTAAGGTTGAAGCATGTACCAGACTTATGGAAAGTTGCAGAAGTAATCATGATAATAAAACCAGGGAAACCGCCTCATGAAACCACATCATACAGGCCAATCTCTTTGATCCCTATAATGTCAAATCTTTTTAAAAAGTTGTTACTCAAAAGGCTGAAACCAATCATAGATAGCAAAAATCTAATACCAGAACATCAGTTTGATTTTCGAGAAAAGCACCCGACTATAGATCAAGTGCACAGAATAACAAACATCATAGAAAAAACTCTTGAAGGTAAAAAAGTATGCTCTAAAGTATTTCTAGATGTGGCGCAAGCTTTTGATAAAGTGTGGCATGAAGGCCTTATACATAAACTGAGAAACATGCTACCAAAACATTTTGCGGATATCCTAGAATCTTATATATCAAATAAGGTATTTAGAATAAGACATGAAGATGCCTTCTCAGGAAATAAAAGCTGGAGTACCTCAAGGAAGTGTTTTAGGTCCGGTCCTGTACCTGATTTACACTTGTGATATTCCTGAGCTAGAAAATAACACCATCGAGACCTTTGCTGACGACACTGCTATAATGCTATAATGGCAGTAGGAAGTAACCATCAAGAAGCAGCAGAAAAGGTTCAAACAGCGGTCAATAAATCGAGTCTAGGACTGGACTAAACAATGGAAGATTAAATTAAACGAATCCAAATCAATTCACATTGACTTCAGCAACAAGAAACAGGAATATTCTCAAGTTTATATAAATAATAAACAAATTCCATACGAGAATACAGCCAAGTATCTCGGTATGACGCTTGATGCAAAGCTCCGCTGGAAAGCGCACGTCAAGAAGAAAATATAAGAGTTAGAACTGTGATTCAATAAGCAAGAGCAATACATTTAATTATTCAACGCTTTCAGAACAAGGTACTAAGGGAAATAGTGAATGCACCTTGGTACATAAGCAACAACGATCTCCATCGGGACCTCAAAATAGAGTTCGTT
The DNA here is from genome assembly GCA_946251855.1 of Alsophila aescularia. Taxonomy (NCBI): domain Eukaryota; kingdom Metazoa; phylum Arthropoda; class Insecta; order Lepidoptera; family Geometridae; genus Alsophila; species Alsophila aescularia. The sequence continues at coordinate 40,789,559 of OX276386.1, read as the reverse complement.
GACAAAGTAATTAAAAAGTATGCAGAAGCTCACGACCATAGACTTCATCATCATGTGAACATAGAGCCAATCCAGCTCCTCGATCACACTGACATCGTTAGAAGACTTAAAAGGACAAAAACGTTTGAGTTATTGTAGTGTATATTATTATTGTATTAGTGTAGTGTGTAAGAAGTGCTACTTATAAAGTAAACATGAACAATGTGACTTCACCTTATTAGAGACTATAAGAAAAGTGTTAATGGACACATTCTTAGCATACTTAACCTAAAATTTTAAGTTATAATCAAAATACTTATTAGCCAATTCGTGGCTAGATTGTAATAAAAATAGGGTGCTTAATGGATGAGCCTAAGGTACCTTGCTCGCGTGCGGGATGGTTTGAATGAGACACCGTGAATAATGAACTTGAATATAATAATGTACTATCAAGGGATTTGTAGGTACGTGGTACAACGGTGGTGTCTTGATGCGAAGTGTTAGGGACGTCGCGGCCTCGGGTAGCCGGGCTTCTTTGCTTAACCGGTCTGCCGTGCGCTTGTGTGTGTGGCGTGTAAGAGGCGCGCACACATGCCAGGCGTTAACATATTGCGGCCCCAGGATCGGAAGTATGGTCATCTGCAGGAACATCAGGCTGGTGAGCAGGAACTGCAGGCTGGTGCTCAGGAATATCGAATTGCGTCCCAGGAAATTGGGCTGCTCCTCCATTGGTAATGGACACAGGCGGTTGAACGCACGTCGTATGGTCCCCGAAGTAGTTCGTACGTCTGCTACTCTGGTGACTCCGTCAGAGCCCGGATACACCTCGGTCACACGACCGAGCAGCCATCTGTTTGGAGGCAGTCTGTCGTCTTTCACAAGTACCATTTCTCCAAGTCGAAGTTCGCCGCCGCCTTTGCACCATTTCTATCGTTTCTGGAGTTCTGAAATGTACTCTTTGTAAAATCTGTCCCAGAAATGGGCTTTCAGTTGTTGAGTTCTCATATATCGCGGGAAACTGCTCAACTTAGTGGCATCTTGTACCTGAGGAGACGGCAATAATGTTAATGTTCGTCCAATAAGAAAATTTGAGGGTGAGAGAGCTGCTAAGTCGGAAGCAGAAGAAGAATTGGGAGTTATGGGTCTACTGTTCAAGATGGCCTCGATTTGGGTAAGAACTGTATTCATTTCCTCGTAGGTCAGGTTTGCTAATCCTAGGGTTCGTTTTAAAATGTGTTTTACTGATTTTACGGCACCCTCAGCTAAACCATTAAAGTGTGGGCTATATGCTGGAGAAAATTTGAAGTTTATCGACATATTTGAAGCGTAAGAGGTTATATAATCTGAATTTGACTTCAAAAACCTGGATAAGATGTTACAACACCCAACGAAGCAGCCAGCATTATCTGTGAATATATTTTCCGGTTTTCCGCGACGAGAAATGAATCTGTTGAGGGCAGCAAGAAAGGTTTCAGCGCTCAGATCGGTTACAAGTTCGATATGTACTGCTCTGACAGACAAACAAACAAAAATGCATATGTATGCCTTGATCAACTTGCTACCTCTACCCTTACGGTTCAGTATAATGATTGGCCCTGCGTAATCTAGTGCTGTATTAAGGAATGGGTATGCAGCACGCAGTCGCTGTTCAGGAAGGTTGCCCATAATGGGTTGTCTGACCTTTCCTGAATAACGGCAACATGTTACACAGGAATGTACAGTTTTCCTAGCAAGATTTCTACCATTAAGTGTCCAAAATTTGTGATGAATGTTTGCAAGCAGTAACTGTGGACCTGCGTGCATTAGTAATTTATGTAATTGTCTGAAAATTAGCTTTGTAATATGGTGAGATGCGTGGAGCAATATCGGATGTTTAATATCATAATCAAAATGACAAGACGACATCCTCCCGCCGACACGTAACAGACCATCATCAGAATTAAAGAATGGAGTGAGATTGAGTAATTTGTTTTTTGTTGGTAATTGTTTCTTGTTTTTTAATAATTGCAATTCAGTATTAAATGTTTCCTGCTGTGAGATTTTACATAATGAGTTTAATGCTGAATTAAGTTCATGTAAAGTTAAGGAACTAGTATGTTTGTTTTGTGAGTGGCGACAGTTATATATGAAACTACGTACATAGGCCGTGACACGTTGGAGCTTACTAAATTCAGAAAACTTGTTAATGAATTCAACTGACTGCGAATCTGATACATTTAAATGACTTTGAATTTTGAATTCTGGCAGTTCACCTTCTTTTATTTGTGTTGGTTGAACTGGCCAGTCAGATTCTGGTTTTAGCAAATATTCGGGACCAGACCACCATAAGCTACTGGATTCTAGTACTAGTTTCTAGCTGGGTTAATAGTAGGAAGTTTCAGATTTGGCCCACCTTTATGTCCAGAAACAGTACCAGAACCTGCAGCCGATCCGAAGACTGCTGGTGACTCCCGCTTGCTCAACACCTCTCGGGCAATAGCGATCGCTATTAAAAGTACTGAGTCTCGAAAGTTTATCGTTCCTTGTACTGCTCCTCTGGAATTTCACATTCATTTTCTATATCAGTTTGTGTGCAATCAAAGTCAGAATAAAGTTCTTCAATTTTGGTCAATCGAATATTTAATTCATTTATTTGTAATGTACTTAAGGTATCACAACTTTGAATGACCTCTAAATATGACTTAAACTGGGTTAACCGAGCCTTATAGGTTCCACGTTTTTTAATTAACGCTTTAAACTCCATGATTAGTAACGTACCGATTGATATTTATCTGAAAATAACGTTGAATAATGCAAAGCAAGTGAAAGAAAGAAATCGATTACTAAGATTGCAAAGATACTTAAAGTTTTGTAATGAAGGTGAAGGTGAGGGCGTGCGTAGAACCTGGGCCCCGATTCTGTAAGCTATTGAACCGCGATAACGCAAGTGGATCGCTTGATTTTTTTTTTGAGAAATTTTCTTAATTACCATTTAAAAGTGCTAAAAGTGTTTTTTTTTTTAAATATTCAAAAAAAAAACGCTTCCAGCACTTTTAAGTGGTAAATAAGAAAATTTCTCAAAAAAAATTCAAGCGATTGACTTGCGTTATCGCGGTTCAATAGCTTACAGAATCGGGGCCCAGGAGTGCAATGCAAGCATGTTAGTGCAATGCGCCAGCGCTCGCAATCGAGCGAGCGATAACCGACCGGCACACGGGCGGTCAGCCGCGCTCACCGCGTGGCGTATATTTCTCACTGGAAAATGCGAAATAAAACACGATTAGCAAGTTATGAATACAATACTTAGTTACTTACACATTCACGGGCAATCCTAGATATTTTACTCAAAACAATAGAAACAAGTATGAAAGCACAAGAAATATTTTACTGTAGGTATGAATCAATACGATAAGGAATTTAGCAAGTTGGCTAAGAAATTGGCTCTAAAGCTGAGTTGACGTCCCCGTCAACTTATGCATTCTCGTGATTATTATTGTGAATGTTGCTTTATCTTTGTAAAGGATGCGATATTCATGCGAGATTGAAAGAAGAAATTATAAAATTGCAACGAAATAGCTATGAAAATAATAGTGATAGTGAAGAATAATGCAATTAGCAATAGAAAAGACGGAAAAATTGGAACGAACTCACAGTAATGCTACCTTCTGCAGGTACTTACGTATGCTGGACGTAGTTTATGCCTTCAAAGTAGTGTGTGTTCTTCTGTAATTCCAATCCATCCACTGAAATAATGTGATTTCTTCTCTTTTTACTCTTCTAATTTGATGGACTTCGACTTTGCTGAAACGTAGCGAGGCTTGGCGCTTCGTGCGTCCACTCCAAGTCCACGCAATGGCCGCTTCGCGTGCGCAGTATTTTCTTTTCTCGGGGTCCGTGGCCGCGTAGTGATGAATCCGGTAATGAAGGATCATATGGATGAGCCTAAGGTACCTTGCTCGCGTGCGGGATGGTTTGAATGAGACACCGTGAATAATGAACTTGAATATAATAATAAGTGTTAGGGCCGGCGCGGCGTCGCGTAGCCGGGCTTCTTTGCTTAACCGGTCTGCAGTGCGCTTGTGTGTGTGGCGTGTAAGAGGCGCGCACACATGCCAGGCGTTAACACTTAACTCTTAAGTATCCTAAGCAACAGGAAAAAAACCTTTATTCGAAAAACCACAAAAATATATTAAACCGACAAGTAACACTCAAACACTCTTTAAATTGACTGTACACACTTATCAAGTATCACTGAATACTCGCTTCGAATTACTATGATCGTTTCGTTCCGAATGCCAAGTCAAAACTGTCCCAAGCAGTCGATGCGTGCTCTATTTATACCGCGACGGAAGATTCCAGAAGGTACTCGTATGTACTAGCAGTAGTCGGTCGCCTTTGATGTTGCTGCTTCATGGCGTGCCTGTAGGTACCTAAGGCCGGCGGCGCCTATGATGTAGCCGCGTCGCGCCGTGCCCCTATGTACCTATCTACCGCGCGCTCTAGAAACTTCTGTAGGTACCTACGCGTCACTGGTGCGTTCCAGAAGGTTACTGTAGATGTAGGTATTGCGTCATCCGACCGCAGCTCCTCGTACATTTTAGTACCTACTGTTTTTTCTAAGAATCGACCGGCGTAAAAATATATAATGGATTTCAATTTCTATATTAGTACTATATGTGTCTGGCGATATCGTAGAACTGATTTCATGAAATGGTTGGCCAAATCATGAAAAATTTATATTTCATGAAATTTTCGGTTACCTCATGAAATGGGTTGCCCAGATTAATGAATGATTACAGTTTGACGATATGAACATCTAAACGCACGGCTATTTCATTATAGACTATTTTAAGATATTATCTGGTCAAACATTAGTATGTTTGACCAGATAATATCTTAAAATAGTTACATTATCCACCGTTACAGGCGATAGGCGGAAGCCAGAATTGGCCGTGATAGGCTTCTTGTTTTCCTCTGAACACCTTTGGTATTATGAAAGCCCTACATTCATGATATTTAATGATATGGCTAAACGTGCATTGAAAAATATCATTAAATGTTGATATATCAACATAATATGGTCAGTTTTAGTTGGCCATTTCATGAAATTATCGGCCACATCATAAAGTTATAAATTCTACGACGTGGCCACGACATATATACTAAGAACAAGTAATAAGTAGGTAGTTAGTTTACTAGCGAGGTACACTAGAGAACTCTATAAAGACGAACGTACCTGCAATTCTGATAAAATATACTTTCCTTGGCGAGATTATTTGTATATCTTCGCTGTTGAGTGCCAGCAAAGATCTTTGCTTCTCACTCCAGTTCCGATCCAACTCTCGCATCAGGCTCAGACGAGCTGGTTTGGTCAGCAACCCGTTTAGTTCTGCGAAGTGGCCGCCGCTAATGACATTCGTGACTTTAGCTATCGCCTGTAAAAATACAACCATCCATTTCTATACAAGCAATAATAAGAAAAAAGGTGAAGAGGTTGACTATAAATTATTTAAATAGCTTCTGAAAGACCTCTGTCTGTAACTTCTGTTTTGTCGGAGTTCAATAACCAAACTCTCTGGATCTTTTCTAATAGAGATAGAAATTGGACATTACCTACTTGTGAAACGAGACAGACTAGATTATTGAAGTAACATGTTTAAAAGTAGCTGCTATAACTAATGTCTATGTACCTAAGAAATTAGAAAAAAAATGATTAGGTAATTGAAAAATTTACATCCCCGTAGAGTTTCTTGGTGCTCACTGCTCTAACGGGCGTATTTCCGAAGCACTGGTAGAGTCAGAAGGACATTTCCTTTTCTTGTGCGCGATTCAACTCTGAATCGGCGCATGAAAAGGAAATTTACATCTCAAACTCAAAATACATATAGTTAATGCACCTAATTTAATGATTTGATCTATTTATTATATTTTAGATTATTTTTCTCTTTGTACATGAGACTTTGTAATTGAAAAGCTGAAAGAGAACATAATGTAGCTAATTCCACTAAAAAAATACTAATGATGATATGTGGATTTACAAAGGTAGGACGCATAATAATAGATGAGGAGAGCTGAAGACCGAGCTCAATGGCATGCATTAGAAGAGGCCTATGTCCAGCGGTGGACAAATATCAGCTGATGATGTGATGATGATGAGGAAGCATAGGAAATAGATGAGGCCTGAATGGCCTTTTCTGTTTATTGTTAGTTCTATGTTAGTTAAGGAGTTGTTAGTTAGCATAGGGGTTATTCTTAATTACGCCAAATAGATAATGATAGCAATAATTATTAGTATTACATAGACTAGATTTTATAGATGACGTAACCGTAACTATAGTCATAGTTACGGTTACGTCCTCTATAAAATCTAGTCTTATCGTCAAAGTTATTAAATTACATAAGTACCAACCTACTTATTTTCTCTTTGAATATATTAATACTTATATAGTAAACGAATAGGTACCTGTTGAGTTCCGTACTTGAACTCCTTTTCTTTGAATGCGGGGTCCCAAATGCTCCGTAATATAGTAAAATCAATTTTGGTCATCAACCATGTAAATGGATTTTGTATCAAAATAAGTTTAGGTATGCGCTTTTTAGATTTTTTCCCGGAATCATCATTATTTCGACGACGAAAAAATAAAGAATTGTCTTTTAGCCGTCTATCAGGATTTAACGAACGAAATAGTGTGGAGGAAGAACTGTTTTTAAAAAATGAGAGACAACTTGGTTGGATATGATTTTTGATGCTGAAGTATGTGGGCTTTTGTTTAAAGGAAAAGTACACAAGATTAACAGGATAGCTATTGTAGCATTTAGACGCTTGGATTAGATCACCAGCACTCTTTCTGAAGCTTTGAGATACGATTGTTTGGGGTATGATGAGACTCGAGGCGGCTGGGTAAAACCGTCTGGCCAATATTTTAATCTCTACTGCCATCTGAAACAAGATTCATGGGTCACTAAGCTACAGAAATCATAATATTTATATTTTAATGTATAAATATGTAACTTAGGTACTTTACGTTTCTTTATAATCGCCTTCCACACGGAGTAGATTTTCAATTCGACTGTCCTTTTTTGGGTCTGTACCTAAATAGGAGAACGGTGTTCGAAATGATCCCTCGGGGTATGATGATTCCTTGCCGTTGTGATGAAACTATATCTATTTCGTTGACTTTTGGATTAAGTAGTCCCCGGTCCCTCCAGCCACCTGATGAACCATCATGGCGACGTGAACGACGAGTGTTCTGCTATGTGTAATTTTGTTTGTTTTGTGTTTTAGACTTTTGGAAAAAAACTCAAATTTTATTGAAACATTAATAAATTGGGAAATGTAAATATTCCAATACTTAGATAAATAAACTGACTATTCAAACCGTTTTAATATTGGAATTATGTTGGGTAGTCTTTGCTATATCAGCATTCTAAACTGTCCTACCTGTTATGACATACGGAGCCGAGTCGTGGACGTGGACGACTAGTTCACCAATTTAAGGTCGCTCAGCGAACTATGGCTATGCTCAGAGTTTCTCTGATAGATCGTATCCGGAATGAAGTGATCCGGCAGACATAGCCCTTAGATTATTAGTAGATATATTAGTAAGCTGAAGTGGCAGTGGGCTAGTCGTATCTGTCGAAGGACTGATAACCGTTGGATTAGACGTGTTCTTGATTGAAGACTGCGGCTCTGTAAACGTAGTGTACTTCGCTTGCTTGTTCGTGGTCGCCATTCGAGAACCTTTATACCCCAGCGGTTGTCGGTTCTGCGAACTATATGGCCTGCCCATTACCACTTCAACTTGCAAACTCTGAGAGCTATGTCGGTAACCTTCGTTCTTCGTGGATTTCCTCATTTCTGATTCTATCACGTAGTGAAACACCGAACATAGCTCTCTCCATTGCACGCTGCGCAACTCTGAGCTTTTGTATGAGACCAATAGTTAGCGACCACGTCTCAGTGCCGTATGTCATTACTGGCAACACGCACTGATTATAAACTTTCGTCTTGAGGCTCTGCGGTATCTGCGACGAGAAGATATGGCGTAATTTCTCGAACGCTGCCCATCCGAGAAGGATTCGTCGGTTGACCTCTTTGTCGAAGTTGGATCTACCCAGTTGGATCGTCTGACCCAAGTAGACATAGTGATCAACAGCTTCGATAATATCGTTCCTAACATAAACCGGCATGGGTACGACATGGGCATTTGACATGATGTTCGTCTTGCCCATGTTCATTTTAAGACCATTTTACGAGCGAGACGGTTTGTAACTACTCTCGAAAACAGCTTATAGACGTGGCTCAGCAGCGAAATGGGCCTATAATTCTTCAAAAGGGTTTTATCACTTTTCTTAAAGAACAAAACCACTACTCTCCTGTGCCACGCCTCTGGCGTAGTACCCTCGAAAATAACGGAGTTAAACAGCTTCTGAAAGACTTTAAGTACCGGTGTTCCACCCGCTTTCAGTAGCTCTGTCGTTATTCCGTCCTCCCCTAGTGCCTTGTTGCTCTTAAGCTGTTTGAGAGCCATTCTGATCTCGTATAGGCTGACGTCCGGGATATCATCGCTAGTCCTGCTAGGAGGACTACGCGATGAGGTGTATAATTGTCCATAGAACTTCTCGAGCTCACTCAAAATCTCTGGCTTCAACGAAACGATGCTGCCACTGTCGGTTTTCAGCTTCGTCAACAGGCTTTGCCCAATAGACAGATCTCTTGAGAACACTTTGGAGCCCATGTTGCGCTCTATTGCGTTCTTAATAGAAATAGTATTATAGGAACGCAAATCTTGTCGCATCGACTTGGAGATCTGTTCATTAAGCAAGCTGTAACTCGACATATCCACTGAAGACTGCAGCCTCATCTCGCCTCGTTCTGCCATAAGTTGGAGTGTATGCTGAGAGAGTTTCTGTGTTCTCTTTTTGCGGGGGGTCTTAAAGAACTCCGACCCGACCGCGTGGACTATTTCCACCAGCCCGTTATTTAGTTCGTCCACTGTATCGCATTCGGTAAGGATTTGGAAGCGATTTTGGTGCTCCAACTGAAAGCTCTCGGAGTTTTGGATTTGGGCAGGACTTGGGCGAAGAGTAGTAAATTTGTGTACTAGTCTTTTTAGTAATTGAAAATTGAAATTTGAAGTTGATTTTGAGAATTCAAATAACTATTTGGTTCCTCTCGTGTAAAGATAATAGAGTATCCCATGATATAATAATATACTACGAGGTTTCCTTGAATACACCAAATAAAAATTGTACCTACAATCTCCGACCAATATAAAATTGTACTAAATAATAACAGATATACCTTACTCCATGGCAAAGTTATTTGAAGTCGTTAAAATATGTTTCAATTCATACTTTTAAATTTTTATTTAGTTTCCTTACAAAATATAATGATCTAAATTATTACATGATGACATTGATCGATATGTGTCAATGTGTCACTTATACATTGACGTGAAATTTCTATCAAAAACTTGGTTAAAATATTTGTCCAAGTAGTTTTGAAATATATATAACACTAGCTGCGCCCCGCGGCTTCACCCGCGTGAGGGATGATGAGGATGATGAAAAGTATCATATGTGTTATTCCAAGGTATAAGCTATCTCCATTCCAAATTTTATCAAAATTCGTAGCTGTTTGAGAGTGAAGTATGCTGATGATGGTGATGATGATGAAAATTGTATAAAGCCCGTCCTGTTTACCTCAGCTTTCAAACATAAATTCTCCCCCCCCCCCCCTCCCATCCCCTCCCCAGTATCCAAACATAAAAAACCGCATCAAAATCGTTGCATTCGTTTGGGAGCTACGATGCCACAGACAGACAGACACACACACACACACACACACACACACACACACACACACACACACACACACACACACACACCCAGTGACACAGTGATACACACCCTAAACTTATAACACCCGTCTCTTTGTTCGGGGGTTAAAAAAACAACAGTATGAGTAATTCAAAATCATTGGCAGCAGTGTTTCTTGACCATAGACAACTGCATACTCACCTACTTGACAGACTTGTTATTATTTCGTTTCCATGGCAACGTAATTTGCGTTCTTTATTTTTGGTACCTTGGGTTACATTATTACAATTTTAGTAGGGACCTCTAATTTTTTGAAAAATAAAATACTGCCCATGTTCCTCACTGATAATGTAGCTATACATAGGCAAAATATTTTTTTAAATCGGTTTAGTATTTTTTGAGTTTATCCATTACAAACAAACAAACCATCAAACAAACAAACAATCAAATCATTCCTCTTTATAATATTAGTGTAGATGACATCAAAAAGGCAACATCTATATATACTTCTAGTAAAACTGTAACAGATCTAATTCTGTACATTGAAGATATTTTGTAAAAAAAATTGGAGGCTGTTCTGTATTCCATACTGAAGCCATTTTTGTCTTTCTGTCTGTCTGTATCTTGGCTAGGCATCACGCCGAAACTTCTGAATGAATTCAAATGAAACTTGGCAAGATTAGAGTTCATACTAAGAGGTAGGACATAGGATACTATTCATCCCGAAAAATTAAAGGGTTCCCGCAGGATAGGGTTTAAAAGTTATTTCAACGAATACTTATCACGCTGAAACTACTGCACGGATTTTGTTGCAACTTGGCACAGTCATAGTTTATATGATGGGTAAAAATTGAGAATACTTTTCATACTGAATAAATAAAGGGTTCCTGCAGGATAGGTGTCCAAGTTCTGTATATTGAAGACATTTTGTTTTTTTTTTTTGGAGGATCATATATAATCAATACTGAAGCCAAAACTGCTTTTTTATATATGTCTTTCTGTCTGTCTGTATCCTGGCCGTGCATCGCGCTGATACTACTGAATAAATTCAAATGAAACTTGGCATGGTTCGAGTTCATTCTACGAGGTAGGACATTGTATACTTTTCATCCCAATAAATTAAAGGGTTCCCGCAGGATAGGGATTGAAATTTATTTAAGAGAACAAGTATCACGCTGAAACTACTGCACGGATTTTAATGCAACTTGGCACAGTCATGGTTTATATGATGAGTGAAATTGAGGATACTTTGTATACCGAAAAAAAAGGGTTACTGCGGGGTATTGGTCCAAATTCATACATTGAAGATATTACTAATATTTTTTTGGAGGCTGTTCTATTATTCGTACTTAAGCCAAAACTGTTTTTTTTTTTCGTTTTTTTTTGTTGTCTGTCTATATCTTGGACGCACATTACGCCGAAACTACTGAATGAATTCAAATGAAACTTGGTATGATTTAAGTTCATACTACGAGGTAGGACATTGGATATTCTTCATACCGGGAAATTAAGGGATTCCCGCAGGATTTTATTTGGAGTTATTTATTCATGTTTTACGGTTTATTGTTACTTCCGTAGTTCACCTCAAGGAATATTTCTCCAAATTTCAAATACCTAGGTCCACCGGTTTAGGCTGGGCGTTGTCTGTCAGTCAGTCAGTAGAAAATCTGTAAAAATAAGATATTTAAAAAAAAAAAGATCTAGTGAACTAAAAATAAGCTACTAAAAATGAAAAAAACATTTTTTAAATTCGTGTCTTTCTGTTCACGAAGTCTGTTCACGCATCACGTAAAAACTACTGGAGCGATTGCGATGCGGTTTTCACTGTTGGATAGCTTAGGGTTTGACTTAAAAACTGGTGTACCTACTTATTATCTCAATCCCATGAGTAGAAGCCGAGCAATCGATAAAAACTTTTTGACGGCTGAAGGAATTTTGTTTAAATGTAGGTATATTGGTATTTTAGGTCTTGGAATAGTAATAGAGTTTATTTAACATAGAGAAAATTGTCACGCGTACGAAGCCGCGGGTACAGGTAGTAAAACTATAACATTGCAAAAGTGAGCCAAAAGTGGTCCTTTAGTGTGTAGGTATGTATTCATATTAAATTAAATACCTTTTATTACGAAAAGTAACATGGTTTTTATACAATTTAAAAGGCAAAAACGGGAGTTAAGGTACTTGTACTAAAATTGATTCTGTGGTTAGGGCCAAAACACATACACACGATACGACATTGCATCTCTGCAGGTTGTGATGTCGTGTCGCGATGCGATGTTATTTCCCGATGCGATGCCGTGTCGCGGAAATCTACGACGTGGCTCTTCTTTTTTTCAATGAAACCCCACTTCAAAGTGCCCAGTTTACAGTCTTCTATTGGCGTTTATATAAATATATCAGCTATATTCTTTCTATCAACTGTTTTTCATTGAAGCAAGACAAGACTCGTTCGCGAGCGTTCCGCATTTCCCTTGAGAAAGACCACTTAATATGGTTGATACTATAGTTGGAATAATCCAACTATACTTTAGTAACTCCCGTTTTTGAAATGAACAAAATAAAACTATGTAGCTTACTTTCGCCAAAACTGTAAGTCAGACAAATGATAAATGGTAAAATTAAAAAAAAACGCGCTCTAAACACAAGTCCTTTCCACCTAAATGAAATGTTTTTTATGGCCTCCAGGCCTTATCTTTCATTTCATTTATGTTTTACAATAGTTCAATAGGGTTTGATTAGCGTGGGTTTTTTTAAAATTTAATTTTACCTTTTATTATTTTGTATGACTTACAGTTTTGGCGGAAGTAAGCTACATATTTTTATCTTGTTCATTTTAAATATGGATTTCCGCAAAGTAACGCCTGAATCTATCAACTATCCCGTTTTTGACTTTAAAATTTATAAAAACCACGTTACTTTTCATAACAATATCACGTATATTAGTTGAATTATTCCAACTATAGTGTGGGCAAGGCGAGACACGTTCGCGAGCGTTCCGCATTCACCTTGAGCACCGGACGTGGTTGAAACTATAGTTGGAATAATTCAACTAATATACGTGAGTCACTTTCGTTTTTGCCTTTTAAAATTAAATACCTACTTGGACTGCCTCTACTTTAGGCACAGAATACTTTAGGTACGTAGTATAGGTAAGTAATTACGTCCTCATATCACACATATACAGCACAATAACAAGGTAAAGGGGATTTTCTTATAATTTCGGCCGTCAATGGATTTTTTATATATCTATCGCACCGCATCCATGCTTCATTCATTTATGGGAAATCCTCGGTCCACAACAGTGAACAGTGGTGCAAATAATAATCCTTAGTAATTGGGGTTTGGAGTTTCAGATGTCAGTTAAAGCCCCTTAGATCACCTCGTTTCTTCATGGTGCTGTCTACATTATTATAAATTATTTTTTTAATCAAGGGTGGTGTTTATCTGCCTAGATCATAGTAGGTATTCGCTAACAATAGATACAAGGTAGTGTGTTGTGTGTGATAATATCGTTTTTAAAGAAGTATTTATGTAAGTATGCCTAAAACTAAGCATTAGCTTATATATAGATATAACTAGGTAAATACAGAGTATTTGTGTGATGTATTGATATCACGTATATTGATAATTTGCCGCATTTAGAGATTGTGATCAATCTGTGATTAAATCTAAAGGTAGGATCACATAAATATAACAAAATGTATGCTAGGTATATATGTCGGGTTAAGTTATAGGTAGGTATAGGTCAATACCTGTCAGCATTTTTTTGTTAATTTATCCCATTTTCTCTCATTACAAAATGTGCCGATAGCGTTTTTTTGTAAACTACTGAAGGCAGCGTAAGTTTTGGTTCATCGATGTAATCTTGGGTTTGGTCTGCAATCAATAATTAAGGCATTATCTTTTTGTGTGAAAAAGTATAAATTAATGTAAAATACAGAAATAATATAATCCGTTTTAGGCGTCGGTCTTATAAAGCCGGTAAGTTGTCTGTGTTCAAAATAGCATCACACTTATATACTTGTACTTCATGTTAAACAAATTACACAAAGAAGATAAAAACGATGCAATTTTGTATACCTAGGTAGTGACAATGACAACAAGTGGAGTTCTCGTTTATCTTCGACATTTATCTTAGGGATATAGAGTTGTACTCTGTCGAGTGTTATCTTAACGTTTAGTATAATATAAAGTTTCTGATATCGATCAGTTTAGAACAAACTATCGGTTCACCGTGATAACTCGTTCCGTCTAACAAAATTGGTACAACAAAAACTTTAATAGGTAGGTACTTACTGTTTTTTTTTTTCAAATGACTCACGTGTTCAGCGAATTCTTATTTTAAGCACGATTTAACGATTGTTTAGTTTGTCGTGTTTTGGTTAAATAAACAGTGGACGGACTGGGGATCTCACCACAATCCAATGCAATTTCAATCCATTTCAATTTCAGTGCATAAAAATACCTACAGGTATTTTTATGCACTGAAATACCAACTTTGATCGACAAAAGAATCACTTCGTATGTGTACTGTGGAACTACGTTGATTGGTTACTATCAAACTGAGTATATAAAGTCCCAAGTGATTTGCTCCAAATGAACTAGTCTACCAGCCCGACTAATCGAACAACCGGCTCACATCCAGGGGTTCACTCTTTTCATAACTATATATAACATTTAGTTCTCTGACTACAACTTTATCTTCCAGAGCCATGTGGTCAGTGCTAGCGGGCGTGTTGGCGCTCGCCTCCCTAAGCGCCGCCTGCACCCCCAGCGTGACCACAGTCAGCGGTACCCACGCCCCGTCTACCGTCTGCTCCGGAAGCCTCGTCTTTGCCGACGAGTTCAATGAATTTGACCTTGAGAAATGGCAGCATGAGAACACTCTGGCTGGCGGTGGTGTAAGTATACGAGAATTATTTTGCCAACGCTTTCACCGTTTTTTTTTATAACATTCACTAATGCAATTCGATAAAGTACAATCTACATGGTAGCTTGTCAAGTTTGGTATTGGGATTTATTTGTTACGGAAAGCGGACAGTCCTTGACTAGTTTGTGATTACCTAGATGTACCGTAGGGGTAGAGACAATTGATTTCGTTAATTTTATTATGTGATGATTGTCTCCACTAAGAAAGAAACTGAATCCTCATCTTCAACACCTTATTTCTTAATAACACATACAATTGTAATAAAATTTCAAGTATGTAACATTGTAAGGTACCTACTTAAATAATGACTGATCAAGGAAAAAAAATATATACTTATATAAAAATTGGTCAAGTGCGGTTTGTATTCGCGCACCGAGGGTGCAGTACTTGGGACAGACTTATTTTTTAAATTGTTAAGATATTCGCCATTATAACTCATATTTTGTGAACATTTCAACCGGCTATATACCATGTCGACTTAACCTTATTGAGAGTAAGATTCATTTTCGAATACAAAATGTTTGCAAAAATGTCGTAACTTTATACTAGCTGTATTAGAAATTTTCATTTGTGTAAAGGCATTAAGTTTGCTAATCGCATATTTTTTTCTTTCTGCCTTTGAAACAGAGTATACCAATTACGATTCAAAATATACAGTCCTTTAAAGGTTGGATAGCTAGACGGGCGGGCTGCGCGTAGGCTTAGTAATTGGGATCCGTTTGGTTGGACAGATCGCTTGCGCGTTTGCGTTTGGAACAGGTGCTTATATAGGGACCTAAACAGCAGCCAGTGAGATTTCAAATAGCAACACTAAATTATCTTTTCCAGAACTGGGAGTTCCAGTACTACAGCAACAACCGTACCAACTCCTTCACCCACAGCGGATTGCTCTTCATCAAACCCTCTCTGACTTCTGACCAGTTTGGACAGGCCTTCCTGACCAGCGGCCACTTGAATGTCGAAGGTGGCGCCCCCGCTGACAGGTAGATAACATTTTGATAGCAAACAGAAAATTTTACTTATTCTTGTTCCCCTAAAAAACTCTTAACCCAACCTCATTCCTCTTATATGTTTAACAACTTTTTTACCAGACTGCGCAACGCAAAGGCCCGGTAATATGTTTATCAGCCTATGTATGTATGTATGTTCCTTTGTGGCACTATATACCCTGACCAAACGCGTGGAGCTATTTTGATGATTCTTACGTCAATCGATTTGTCTTAATCTTGCGAGTGCTATTAAAGACATGATACCTAGTAATCAAAATTCAATATGACGACAACCAGACTCCATATTGTGAAAAAGTATAAACTGAAAGTCGACGAACTATGTCAAATGGAGTATCATTGACTAGGTATTTGAAAATGATCTTTAGGTTTCTCTTATCATTTTTCATGTTTAATGACCATTTAGGATCTTTAACGATTTAAAGGTAATAATGTATGTCTGTTCCTTTGTGGCACTATATAGTCCCAAACGCGTGGTCCGATTTTAATGATTCTTACGTCAATCGATTTGTCTAAATCTTGCAAGTGCTACTAAAGACTTAACATTAACCAACATTCTATATGGCGACAACCAGACGCCATAAAAAAAATGTAAGTCGACAAACTATGTCAAGTAGGGTATCATCTATAGGTTTCTCTTATCATATTTCGTTTCGAGTGACCATTAGGATCTATAACGATTTAAAATTGATTAACAACCATTCTCACTAATTCATATAAATATAAACTAAAAATTATGAAATATAAATAAATTATTATAAAAACTAAAATCCAGACTTTGAATCAAACTAAAAAGTGGCAAACAAGCACTAATATCTTATATGACTGCAACTTATATTATAAAATCAAAAATCTATATATTCTATAATCTATAGTTTTTTATAATAATTTATTTTTATTTCTTTATATGTATAGTATGTGTTGTTCTCTAGATGTACCAACCCTCAGTGGTGGGGCTGCGAGCGTCAGGGTACTCCCACCAACATCCTCAACCCCATCAAGAGCGCTCGCCTCCGTACTGTGAACTCCTTCAGCTTCCGCTATGGAAGGGTCGAAGTACGCGCCAAGATGCCTGCCGGAGATTGGCTATGGCCAGGTATGGAAATATACTATTTTTCTCCGACTATAGCAAAGCAAGGGAAGGGTTGAATGAGTTTAACAGTCTATGTATCTATGTATGTGGTTATGTGGATGTTCCACCATTAGCGTCGCTCCTATTGGTCCGATTTTGACAAGCGAGGTGTAAATCGATTCTTTGTCAGGTACAGAGTGTCGTATGCTATTTTTTTTATCCGACTACGTCGAAGCAAAGGAAGAGTTATGTATAAAATACTAAAAACTTGGTCCGATTTTGACAAGCGCGGTGTCAATTGATTCATCTTCGTCGCAAGAGTGTCATAGTCGTAGTACTTGTACTGTTATTTATTCTGTGGTCTTAGGCTGTTTTTTACCGACCGTAGTCGGGTTTTATTTTTGAACTTTTTATATAAATACTCTTCACTCATAAAGTTAAATACGGACAGGTATAGATACCTACTTACCTTCGTACGTACCATTGCAAGTTAAATACGGACAGGTATAGATACCTACTTACCTTCGTACGTACCATTGCAAGTTAAATACGGACAGATATAGATACCTACTTACCTTCGTACGTACCATTGCAATAGGTACCTACCTAGTATTAATAGTAGTTTTAGTTAATATCTCAATTTTAGTGGCAATTTAATATTCTCTGCCAGTCTATTGTATGGAATATATGAGTATTTTTACCTACTACTATTATTGTAACAAGTGAAATCCTAAATACAACAGAAAAACGAAGCAAAGATTCCTTATAACTTTAAATAATATTACTTTGATTTATTTTTATTGGGGATGTAACTCATCGCTTCAAGCCAACCTCACCTGCACGTGGTGCATCCTGCTGGTTTACTAACGAGGCTATGGCGAGCAACAGATGGCGGCTTAACCATCCGAATACGAGTGTAGCTAAATGGCGCAGGCCGGTGACGGGCAGCAGTGTCACCAGTGTTAGAAAGATGCTACACCCTACGATCGCCAACCCCCATGCCCGTGAAGATTATGGGCAAAACCTCAAATGAACAGTAGAAACAAAAAATGGCCACATTATGTATTTCCGAGAGTGAGATCAACAATCCCAGGGTGGCGTTGGATTCCTCGTCAATAAGGGCCTTGCTTGATGTTGTAGAAATCTCCAGTGTGTCGACCAGGGTAGCGTTCCTAGTACTTAAACTTACCGAGAGATACAGTCTCAAGGTTGTACAGGTTTACGCACCGACCTCGAAACACTCGGACAATAACGTGGAAGATATGTATCAAGACATATCTTCAGCGCTCCATAATACCAATAAAGCGCACTACAACATTGTTATGGGGGACTTTAACACCAAAGTGGGAGTACAGGCTTGCGTTGAACCGAAGGTAGGTCCAAACGGATATGGAAGCAGGAACCACAAGGGGCAAATGCTCGTCAACTTCTTGGAAAAAGAGAGACTGTTCTTGTTGAACTCGTTCTTTGAGAAAAAGCCCTAAAGAAAGTGGAAGTGGCAAACCCCCGATTCTGTGTCAAAAAATGAGATTAACTTAATTACTGCAGACAAGAAGCACATATTCAGAGATGTCTCATTGATTAACAGGTTTAATATCGGTAGCGATCGCCAACTTGTCCGAGGCTCTCTGAATATCAACTACAAGCTGGAAAGATGTCGAATGATGAAGTCTACGCTCCATCCTAATCTGCTTCAAACCATTGTGGGATCAGAGCATTTTCAGATCTACCTACAAGATCGATTCTCTGCTGTGGAAACCGCAGAAGACGTAGACGAAGGTCTCCAAAAAGTGGTGGGAGTCCTGAGGAAATAGGGTGTGAAGTTTTACCAGCTGCAACTTACGGGCACGAAGTCCAAGCTCTTGCTCCAGCTTATGGAGAACAGACGGAACGTTACGTAAGCCACGCCATCAGAAAAGCGAGCGTTTAATTGTAATATTAGTAAATTGGTGCGATGTGACCTCCGATGCTCTAACACAGGTCAAATCGAAAAGGCGATTGAGCAAAATCGAGAATAAGTGTTCGCCCAGCAGTTAAAGCGCTCGCATCTGGCAAAGCCAGGAGTTAGTAGTTCAAGTGGCTGAACCGTAACTTCAAAGCCGGAGATCTTAGCTGAGATAGAAAACTTCTATGGCCGATTGTACGAGTCGCATGCTTTACAACCCGGCCCTATTGCAGAGGATACCCGAACCAGTCTTACTCGCCACTACAAGGAAAAGCTGTCAGAAATCTGCTGAGATGAAATTGAGATGGCGCTCAGACAGCTTAAAAATGGAAAAGCCAGGGTCGGACGGAGTCACTTCGCAGCTCTTAAAAGCACGAGGTTAACCTGTACTTCAGGAGCTTAAGAAGTTGTTTAACTCTGCTCTGAATACTGGAAGAACTCCAAAGGCGTAGGACGTGTATTGTAGTTTTATTTTACAAAAAGGGTGATAAAACCCCCCTGAAAAACTACCGCTTCTTCTCACTCCTGAGCCAAGTCTATAAGCTGTTTTTGAGGGTCATCACAAATCTCGTAAGACTTCACGTCTTTCAGCCTCCAGAGCAGGCCGGGTTTCGCGGTGGATTTGGTACCTACCATAGACCACATACACACAGTGAGGCAGATTATAAAGAAGTTCGAAGAGTATAATCAGCCCCTGTGTCTTGCTTTTGTAAACTTCGAAAAGGCATTGGAAGATATGTTTAAGACACTGGAAAGAGAAGGGCATAAATATAAACGGCTAGTACATCTCACACTTAAGATTTGCCGATGACATACCTAGTCCTTGTGGCGGAATCGCTGGAGGAACTTGAGAGAATTCTGAACGTCCTGGCTGATGCTTCTCAACATATCAGTCTCCGGATGAACTTAGACAAGACCAAGATCATGTTTAAGCGATCTTATTACCCTGAGACCAGTAGTCATCAATGGTGAATCCCTCGGCGTTGTTAAGGATTATAATATATACCTTGGGCAGACTTTGCAATTAGCCAGAAACAACTTGGATAGGGAAGCCAACTCAAATCAGAATTCAGTTGGGCTGGGTTGCATTCAGAAAACTTCGTCAGGTCTTCTCGTCGGCCATTCCACTGTACTTGAAGACGAGTCTTTAATGCGTGCATCCTACCAGTTTTAATATACCGATTCTAGACGTGGACACCAACAGTGGGACTTGTCCACAAATTTAAATTCGCTCAACGAGCTATGGAGAGAGCTATACTCGGGGTTTCTCTAAAGGATATAATCCGAACCGAGTTAATCCGCCAGAGGACCAAAGTCACCGGCATAGCTCATAGGATTAGCAAGCTGAGGTAGCAATGGGCTGGCCACATTTTTCGAAGGACGGACAATCGCTGGGGTAGACGTGTCCTCGAGTGGAGACCGCGTCTTGGCAAACGTAGTGTAGGACACCCACAGGCCGTGCAGTGACGACCTGCGAAAGGCGGCTGGCGGAAACTGGATGAAAAGAGCCGAAGATCGGGCTCTGTCGCGTTCATTGAGAGAGGCCTATGTCCACAGGCTGATGATGATGATGATGATGATGATGATGATGATGATTGCTTTGATTTGTTTGAATCAGAATTAGATTGAAATTATCATAATAATTTACCGATCATCTGAACATTAAACCTACAGCTATCTGGTTGATGCCTGCTCACAACTCCTACGGCACGTGGCCTTCATCTGGAGAAATCGACCTGACTGAATCCCGCGGCAACCGAAACATGTTCAACAATGGAGTCCACATTGGCACTCAAGTAAGTCGTTCCCATAGTTGCATTTACTCACAGCTGTGTTAAAGCTGTTTACAGCAAGGAAGTTACCGTCGTAGACGAACGAGAACAAATAAGCAAGTTTCTGTCCACTTATTAGCCTTCAAAGTCGACGCAGAGACTCGACGATACTCGACTCGCTGCGGTAATAGGTAAACCAAATGAGCGTGGGAACTCATACCATGCTAGCTCTGGGCCTTTTAAGTTTGGAACACCTCTATAGATATTCGGAGCAGGCCTTTTCCATAGTTCTTCAAAATCGCAACCATCAATAAATAGTTCTATACCTATATCTCCTTTTTCTTCCAAATACTTATCTGTCCTGTCTGTTTAGAAATCTAAATGTCTAGGTACATGCACCACCCAATACCCTATAGTGAGACAGAGACTGTTCATTAATGCTTTGGAAGATATGTTTAAGACGCTGGATTTGAATGGAATGGGCATTAATATCAATGGCGACAACATCTCACACTTATGATATACCGATGATATCGTCCTAATGGCAGAGTAGAAACCTACGAAAAGCAGCTGGAAGAAAATGGAAGAGGAGAGCCGCTGAAGACAGAATTCAGTGGCGTGCATTAGGAGAGGCCTACGTCCAGCAGTGGACAGATATAGGCTGATTATGAATACCGTTTACTTAATAGGAATAGCGATAGGTCTTTTATATGCCGTTATCTTTTGCTAAATTTAATTAATCTCTGCGTCGTTGAATTTTCTGCCAATTTAAAAAGGGCTGTAATATTTTAGGAAGCTGGTTCCACCCTGCACTACGGTCCCTACCCTGAACTGAACGGCTGGGAGCGCGCTCACTGGATCAGAAGGAATAACGCCGGATACAACAGTAACTTCCACCGCTACCAGCTGGAATGGACTCCTGGTACGAATTCCTCATAGTTTTTGTCAGTGAAACGCCTGTAGGTACTTGCCATGACTGTATCTATAGCTGGGAACTATAGGGATATGGGAATCTATATACTATAGTATACTAAGGTTAGGTTTAATGGTCTTCTGGGTTTATGATAGTGTAGGGTTCTATGCCAAATTAGATATTTTTATATCCAAAGAAACGAGCGTGAGTACAGTGCGGATTTCTTCTAATTGCTATGCGGTTCTTTTCGTTTTCATTCTTGGTGGTTACTTTTAGGGTTAACTTAAATAGAACCACTTCTTTAAGAATACACCCCATCTTGAATAGACTTATATCCCAACACAAAAAGAGAAGTTTCTCAATTGGATTATATAATTTTTGAATGGCAATGTTATTAAGAAAACTAACACTGTCTCAACTCAACTTCTATAAGTAACTCCCATTTTTGTCTTTTAAAATGTATGGCAATGTTCATTAATATCTTGGTGATTTCAGAACCAATTTTGATAACTCAATTTATTTGATCCTCTGTGATTCTGTGTTTTGTAACCGAATGCGCGACGAATGTATGTAAGTTTGTTCATAAGGCGTTTCAGTGACCAAACGCGTGGTCCGATTTTGATGATTCTTACGTCAATCGATTTATCTTAATCTTGCGAGTGTCATTAATGACATGACAGTAACCAGATGCCATATTCATTGAAAATCATATTTAGGTCTCTTATCATTTTTCATTTTGTATGATCATTTAGGATCTGTAACGAATTAAAGTTGCTTAGGTTAGGTTAGGTTAGACTGTTGACTAAAACCTATCGAGTGAGGTATCAAAATGAAAGTATTTACAACACTATTCAAAAAATGTATAATTATTATAGATACAAAATAAAAAAAACAACAGCGAACAGACTAAAAAGAAGAAAACAAGCTTTAGATTCTTGATTTTGAAATATATATATATATATATATATATATTCTACATATATTATAAGCTTCTTGACTGGGAACAACCGCTAACTTTCAGCCTAATAAACGAAGATTTCAGCTTTCAGCTTTTTTTCTGAGTACCAGACCAGACCTACCAGACAGAAAATCAAATTGATGTCGCGAATATACCTTATTCTTCGTATATCTCATACTTAAATGTTATTCCTCGGTTACACAGACTTCATCAGATTCAGCATTGATGATGTGGAGCTGGGGCGCGTCGCACCCGGCGCCGGCGGGTTCTGGGAGCACGGGGGCTTCAACAGGAACCCTAACATCCTGAACCCATGGCGGTATGGCTCTAAGATGGCGCCTTTCGATCAGAAGGTATTTGAAGATTGCATGTGATTCAAGACTTTTTGATGTGAAGCATCTAATAGCGCGGAACGGGAGTAAAGCCGACTCTTGGCGAGGCGATCGATTGCCACGGGCGCCATGGCCACGCGCCGCTCTTGGCTTGCCGGCTCTTTCCGCATCAGCTCGGCGATATTCAATGTTCACACCTGCCAGGCATCCCGCGACGCCTCATTTTTTTATTTCCATTTGAGTAGATATAAGAACGTTTAGCCGCCGTCTCGCCTGATAGTAAGAGACGAAGTGGCTCAGGGTTGACCACTTTAAAACTTAGTAACCCAAGATATGTAATAAAAACCATTTGTTGTTCAATGATTAGCACAGACTCTCTTTCTTTTTCTTTCTCTTTAGTTATGCAGTAAAAGGATTATTATGTAGGCATATTATGTACTACTTGCCCCTTTCTTACTCATTGAAAATAAGAGATGCATTGCGTTTTCATAGGTGTATGATCATCTTTCTACCTTTAGATATCCTAGGGTCGGTAGAAAGATAGCTCAACTTTACAGAAATGCCAAAAAAATGTAAAAAAAAAACTAGATATTAAGAGTTACAGCGTTAATCTGCTTTTCTTCCATTTCTCCCGTATCAGCCATCATTTTAGCATACCTCACTCCCATCTTACAAGTGTCTTCTTTCAGACGTTCCATCCACAGTTTTTAATTAGATACGTGGATATAATTATGCAAACGTTTCAGTTCTACATCATCATGAACGTGGCCGTGGGCGGCACCAACGGTTTCTTCCCCGACGGCGTCACCAACCCCAACCCCAAGCCGTGGTCGAACGGATCTCCTACTGTAAGTTTTACATTACTAATCTTCACCCAGCCCCCCGATTCAGAACCTTTCGATAACGAATCGAATCGATCGACAACTGAGTTATCGAAGGTTCTGAATTCGGGGGGCAGGACCTATCTACTGCTTATCTACCACAAAATTTCAATACTATGATTTTTACTATTACATATTTCAGAACTGAATGATTTTGCAGTACTAAACTAAGTCACAAATTATATTTAAACTATTTTTCATCAGATCAGTAAGCATTTGCTATTTTTCATCAGACTGCTGGAATTCTGTTTCATTGTGAACGATGAAGCGGCATTCCGGCAGTCGCAGGTTCAAGTCGTGCTTCGGGGTTTGTTTACCTATTCTACTGCCTATCTACCACAAAAATTTCAATACTATGATTTTTACTATTACATATTTCAGAACTGAATGATTTTGCAGTACTAAACTAAGTCACAAATTATATTTAAACTATTTTTCATCAGATCAATAAGCAAATGCTATTTTTCATCAGACTGCTGGAATTCCGTTTCATTATGAACGATGAAGCGGCATTCCGGCAGTCGCAGGTTCAAGTCCTGCTCCGGGGTTTGTTTGTTTGCCGTACGAGGTCGTGCTGGCCTCTGGTGTAATTGTGTTGCTGGTAGTGGTTCTGGGTAATCGTGGTTGTCTCTTTCTTTTCA
Source organism: Alsophila aescularia (assembly GCA_946251855.1). Taxonomy (NCBI): domain Eukaryota; kingdom Metazoa; phylum Arthropoda; class Insecta; order Lepidoptera; family Geometridae; genus Alsophila; species Alsophila aescularia. Next base: position 40,765,328 of record OX276386.1, on the reverse strand, counting down.
ATAATTTAATTTTTGAAAATTTGTCTCACCCAAATTAATTGAGGACTTTGAAACATGATAAATATTGATAACTTAGCATAAAAATTAGTACGAGGTATCAGGTACAGGTATCAAGTCAATTATGTATCCCTATTGACTGGTTGAATTGAATAGGATTATCCAATGATAAACTTACCATAGTTTGTAATTCCCACAGGCTCCTAGAGACTTCTGGAACGGACAAAATGGCTGGCTGCCAACCTGGAACCTCAACGTCAATGATGGACAAGACGCCTCTCTGCAAGTCGACTACGTCCGAGTTTGGGCATTGTAAATAACCTGCTAAGTGTACAAGTTTGAGGTCAACGTCGGCATAACCTGCTAATTTAAGTTTACAGTCCCTATCTTCCTAGGCTAGGTCAATAAAGTTTCCTCATAGTTTAGATGATTTATTTCAATGTTAATGAAAAAAAGACACCTTTCTGCAAGTCGATTACGCTACGTCCGCTTTTGGCCATTGCAAATAGCCTGCTAAGTGTAGGTACAAGTTTGAAGTCGACGTCCGCATAACATGTCATCCAAATCACAAATGCCTATCTACAGAGCAGAAGTCAATAAACATTCCTCATGAGGGCCGTTCGTTAGACGCCTATCTGCAAACATTCCTCATGAGGGCCGTTCGTTAGACGCCTATCTGCAAACATTCCTCATGAGGGCCGTTCGTTAGACGCCTATCTGCAAACATTCCTCATGAGGGCCGTTCGTTAGACGCCTATCTGCAAACATTCCTCATGAGGGCCGTTCGTTAGACGCCTATCTGCAAACATTCCTCATGAGGGCCGTTCGTTAGACGCCTATCTGCAAACATTCCTCATGAGGGCCGTTCGTTAGACGCCTATCTGCAAACATTCCTCATGAGGGCCGTTCGTTACACGCCTATCTGCAAACATTCCTCATGAGGAATGTTAGACGCCTATCTGCAAACATTCCTCATGAGGGCCGTTCGTTACACGCCTATCTGCAAACATTCCTCATGAGGAATGTTAGACGCCTATCTGCAAACATTCCTCATGAGGGCCGTTCGTTAGACGCCTATCTGCAAACATTCCTCATGAGGGCCGTTCGTTAGACGCCTATCTGCAAACATTCCTCATGAGGGCCGTTCGTTAGACGCCTATCTGCAAACATTCCTCATGAGGGCCGTTCGTTAGACGCCTATCTGCAAGTCAACTACGACCGCGTTTGGATTTTAAAAGACACCACCATATCTACTTGACATTCTTTAAAGTGTCCTATAAACGTTCCGTCGTCTGAGGAAGATGAATGTGACAATGCTGAAGATGTTTGGTACTTATTTGAAGATTCGGATGATAGCATGAAAGACCAGATCAAATATGGGCAATAATTCTTGTCTTTCATGCTATCATCCAATCTGCTCATCACGCGATTAAAGACATCATCTTTTAGAATAAGCTCAACCATGTTAATAATGATGGCTCGGCTTGGCACGTCCTTCAAAAAACTCTTATCTTATATTCGTAGATCTTATGTTGTATTTTTACAACATTATTACATAGGTAATTTCCAAAAAGTGATATTATTCTGGCTTAAATTTAATTATTTTATTCTTTTTAGTGGTTGTTTACAAAAGAACATCTTTAATACGAGGTAGTTACTTTTTTTCATTTGAAAAATATTTTATTTCTTGATTTTGAGTGGCAAGCAAACATCGGAAAGAATATACTTATGCCAAAGAAAATAGTTAAACTCACCTAGGACTCAAGGCGTTGGTAAACTAAAACCAAAGATGAATAAACCTACATATAAAACCGTAGTATTTATATACTCTTTGTATAAAACAACTAAATTAGTTTTGACGAAAATTCTCTATGATTTCACTGGAATGAAATGGAACTCTTACAAAAAATGGTTACACATCTCGTAGTATGTATATACTCTTTGGTAGATATGAGGAAACATAAACACGAAACAAATGGATTTATAAGTTGTATCAACATTTACAGCTTATGATAATGATGATGTATGTATCCTTTCCATCATTTTGTTGTTGAGATCCGTTACCAACTTCCGGCTCCATCATCAGACCCTGGATACCACATAGCACCAGAGAACTTATCAATACAAGCCAAATGAGCCCAAACTCGAAGGCTTTCCATCATTTTGCTGTAGAGTTCCTGTGACTACCTTCCGGCTCCATCATCAGACCCTGGATACCAGATAACACCAGAGAACTCATCAAAACAAACCAAATTAGCCCAAACTCGAAGGGATTCCATCATCCAATTGTTGAGTTCTTTTGACCATCTTCCGGCTCCATCATCAGGTCAGTTAGTACCTACCATAATTGTCATCAGAACTACACCCATGTGCAAAACTTCAGCATCTTTGGACGTCGTTAAATGGTTTAAAATTGACTTGCAAACCAGTCATAATAACCAAGCATAATAACAGTGAATTAAATTAAAGCTTGTTTAAAGCTAATAAAACAATTTTGATGAAATTTATACCACACTAGAGGTCTTTTTTCTCAAGTAAAAACAATCATCTAATTCGGTTCAGTAATCCCAAGATATTAGAGAACATAAACAGTTAACCAGCGCTGGTTAACGGGTTAACGTACCTTCGCAATTTTGACAATTCGCAGAAACGACCCTTCGAGGATGTAAGCATTCGATGAATAGATTTCGAGGAATAGACATTCGCAAAAGTTTGAGGTCAACGTCGGCATAACCTGCTAATTTAAGTTTACAGTCCCTATCTTCCTAGGCTAGGTCAATAAAGTTTCCTCATAGTTTAGATGATTTATTTCAATGTTAATGAAAAAAAGACACTTTTCTGCAAGTCGATTACGCTACGTCCGCTTTTGGCCATTGCAAATAGCCTGCTAAGTGTAGGTACAAGTTTGAAGTCGACGTCCGCATAACATGTCATCCAAATCACAAATGCCTATCTACAGAGCAGAAGTCAATAAACATTCCTCATGAGGGCCGTTCGTTAGACGCCTATCTGCAAACATTCCTCATGAGGGCCGTTCGTTAGACGCCTATCTGCAAACATTCCTCATGAGGGCCGTTCGTTAGACGCCTATCTGCAAACATTCCTCATGAGGGCCGTTCGTTAGACGCCTATCTGCAAACATTCCTCATGAGGGCCGTTCGTTAGACGCCTATCTGCAAACATTCCTCATGAGGGCCGTTCGTTAGACGCCTATCTGCAAACATTCCTCATGAGGGCCGTTCGTTAGACGCCTATCTGCAAACATTCCTCATGAGGGCCGTTCGTTACACGCCTATCTGCAAACATTCCTCATGAGGAATGTTAGACGCCTATCTGCAAACATTCCTCATGAGGACCGTTCGTTAGACGCCTATCTGCAAACATTCCTCATGAGGGCCGTTCGTTAGACGCCTATCTGCAAACATTCCTCATGAGGGCCGTTCGTTAGACGCCTATCTGCAAACATTCCTCATGAGGGCCGTTCGTTAGACGCCTATCTGCAAGTCAACTACGACCGCGTTTGGATTTTAAAAGACACCACCATATCTACTTGACATTCTTTAAAGTGTCCTATAAACGTTCCGTCGTCTGAGGAAGATGAATGTGACAATGCTGAAGATGTTTGGTACTTATTTGAAGATTCGGATGATAGCATGAAAGACCAGATCAAATATGGGCAATAATTCTTGTCTTTCATGCTATCATCCAATCTGCTCATCACGCGATTAAAGACATCATCTTTTAGAATAAGCTCAACCATGTTAATAATGATGGCTCGGCTTGGCACGTCCTTCAAAAAACTCTTATCTTATATTCGTAGATCTTATGTTGTATTTTTACAACATTATTACATAGGTAATTTCCAAAAAGTGATATTATTCTGGCTTAAATTTAATTATTTTATTCTTTTTAGTGGTTGTTTACAAAAGAACATCTTTAATACGAGGTAGTTACTTTTTTTCATTTGAAAAATATTTTATTTCTTGATTTTGAGTGGCAAGCAAACATCGGAAAGAATATACTTATGCCAAAGAAAATAGTTAAACTCACCTAGGACTCAAGGCGTTGGTAAACTAAAACCAAAGATGAATAAACCTACATATAAAACCGTAGTATTTATATACTCTTTGTATAAAACAACTAAATTAGTTTTGACGAAAATTCTCTATGATTTCACTGGAATGAAATGGAACTCTTACAAAAAATGGTTACACATCTCGTAGTATGTATATACTCTTTGGTAGATATGAGGAAACAAACACGAAACAAATGGATTTATAAGTTGTATCAACATTTACAGCTTATGATAATGATGATGTATGTAGTATCCTTTCCATCATTTTGTTGTTGAGATCCGTTACCAACTTCCGGCTCCATCATCAGACCCTGGATACCACATAGCACCAGAGAACTTATCAATACAAGCCAAATGAGCCCAAACTCGAAGGATTTCCATCATTTTGCTGTAGAGTTCCTGTGACTACCTTCCGGCTCCATCATCAGACCCTGGATACCAGATAACACCAGAGAACTCATCAAAACAAACCAAATTAGCCCAAACTCGAAGGGATTCCATCATCCAATTGTTGAGTTCTTTTGACCATCTTCCGGCTCCATCATCAGGTCAGTTAGTACCTACCATAATTGTCATCAGAACTACACCCATGTGCAAAACTTCAGCATCTTTGGACGTCGTTAAATGATTTAAAATTGACTTGCAAACGAGTCATAATAACCAAGCATAATAACAGTGAATTAAATTAAAGCTTGTTTAAAGCTAATAAAACAATTTTGATGAAATTTATACCACACTAGAGGTCTTTTTTCTCAAGTAAAAACAATCATCTAATTCGGTTCAGTAATCCCAAGATATTAGAGAACATAAACAGTTAACCAGCGCTGGTTAACGGGTTAACGTACCTTCGCAATTTTGACCATTCGCAGAAACGACCCTTCGAGGATGTAAGCATTCGATGAATAGATTTCGAGGAATAGACAATCGCAAAAACGACATTCGAAATTACGTACGTATCCCCTGGTTAACTGCCAGCATTATGCTGAGTTGGGGCCGATTTGTGACATATCATGCAAATTTTTAATTTCTTTGTGCTGTTTTATCATGTACCTACTTGTCACAAATAAACTTTTATTCTATACTATTCTATAAAACAAATAGATTTCTAACAAATCTTCTGACCAATTTTGATGAAGTTTATATGGGACTGAACACTGAAAGTTTACCCTTTAGAATAAAAAAACATCCATCTAAATCGGTTTAGAAATCTTAGATAAACACAAAATCAAGGCAATATAAACACAAACACAAATGGATTTACTAAAAAAAAAACTATATACTACTGAACTAATTTTGATACAATTTATAGGGGACCACCTGGAGAGTATGACCTAACAAACAAAAAACGTAATTTTTAGAATCGTTCTGCAATTGACGGAGAAATCGGCCGACGAACATAAAAAAAAAGATAGATGCATTCGAACATATAACCGCATCTCCTTTTGTGAAGTCGCTAAAAAATATATATTTACTTCATTCGAAGTCGGTACAGCACTATTGCATAACAATCTTGATTTCAATAGGTACCACGTAGTATTTATAAACTCTTTGTAGCTACCTATTTCTAACGTGATTTTTCAAAATGTTCCGAGCAGTTGATGCTTGTCCTTTTAGTCTGACATTACAGAATACATAAGCTGCCATGTCCACAGAACACTATAAAAATGAACAAAAATATGAAGAGTATAAATTATAGACGCGGGTGATAAATTTTACGTTTCTACAAGAAACTTCCTTGGTTTCGCGTCAAAAGATTTGATACAACTAACTAAACAGGTAATTTAATAACACAGGTCGGTAGGTACTGCGCGTAGAGAGAGTATCGTGGTAGATAAAAAACGAAAGCATTACAAGAAACGCAAAAGTAATTTATACTCTTCATATTTTTGTTCATTTTTTTATAACCGCAACGAGATACACTAAGCAATACGCACGGCAGTCAATGAAGAACTTCCGTTACTGAAGGAGAACTTGGCTGAATAACATCGCAACTCGCAACGCAAACGGCCCCCTGCTTGCCTCGCACATCATAACTTAGTAGGAAATAAGGGTCATCCCCACCCCTGCACCCAAGATTGACTCTGCGTGTGAGCTGCAAAGTGTTTCGAATTCAAATATTCGCCTCGAGAAAAACAGCTGTGTTCACATCGACAGCATTGTGCTAATAAAACAAAATAATGATAAATATACCATATTGATTTTCTATATAAATTACCATATTGATTTTCTATGATATAAGCACGGAATGATGCAATACTCTTTTTTGAACACTTCTAAGGCCCACCGCCTTCAGTCCATGTGGTAGAACCGTGGGCTCATGTACTGCGGAGGCCGGCTGCTTGACAGAGGAGTGGACGTTGCCAGCAGGTACGGTGGAATCCGCCTCTTGTCTGAGAATGGACTCACTCGGGAGTAGTATCTGCGTTCTATCACCTGTAATGAATCCAGAGAAATGACTGGGCAATGAGACTTAAAAACCAATGTCTCAGGGTGACGAGCGCGGTGCAGTGATGCGCAAGATTTTGCAAACAAAGTTCTGGGTGGCACTGCAACTGCTTGGGCAGGCGTGACGCTTACCATCAGGCGAGCGACCTGCTCGTCTCGTCACTCAATCAAATAAAAAATAAAAGAAAAGAAGTCGTGAATCTGATTAACCATCTTATTAATACTGTTACGAGCTGGGGTTCGGATAAAATTAATGTACGCTAATAACACCAAAAATTAACAGCTTTATTAGAAAAACCACAAAAAGAAATTAATACAACAAATAACGCTCAAACACTCTTTCACTTGACTGTACACTCTTATTAATTATTACTGAATACTTGCTTCGAATCACTTTGATCGTTTCGTTTCGTCAGCCAAATCAGTACTGTCCCAGGCAGTCGATGCGCGCTCTATTTATACCGCGACGGACGTTTCGAGAAGGTACTCGTAACTACTCGTATGTACTAACAGTAGTCGGTAGGTATTTTAACTTTCAAGGCCGGTGGCGCCTTTGAATTGCCGCGCCGCGCCGCGCCTTTAGGTACTTAAGGCCGGCGGCACCTATGATGTCGCCGTGCCCGTAGGTATATACATACCGCGCGCTCTGGAAACATCTGTAGGTACCTACGCTCTACTAGTGTGTTCCAGAATGTCCCTTTAAATGTAGGTATTGCGTCATTTTAGTACCTACTGTTTTTACTGTTTTAAGAATCGACCGGCGTAACACTGCCCCCTCCTAAGACATGCTCGTTCCCAGCAGTGTTAGTCCCGTAATATTGGGCCAGTCGATCAACATGAACAATTTTAGAAGCACTTCTCTGCCCCTTTTGAATCCGGTAAGTGACGTCGTTTATCTTGGTCACAACGCGGTATGGTCCATCCCATTTCGGCTGCAACTTTGGGGACTTCCCTTTGCTGCGCACTGGATTATGTAACCAAACAAGTGAATCTTCGCTAAATCCCAGATTATTCAATTTCCGGTCGTATCGGGTCTTCATCCTTTCAGACATTTGTTGTCCCGATTCTCTGACTTGTTGATAAACTTCATCCATCTTACAGCGCAAGTCACTTGCGTAATCTGTAACGCTGCGTGGAGAATCCGGTGGAATGCCAGTTATCAGGTCTGCAGGCAACCGCAATTCTCTTCCGAAATTCGCGAAGGCAGGAGTAGTCACTCCTAAGAGAGAGTGTCACTCCTTCATGAGAGTACAACAGTCGTTGTACTCTCATGAACTGCACTTCGGTATGAGAAAAGAAACGGCTGGATGTGCTTGTCCTTTGCCTGGTTTCCACCACTTTTGCTAGATATCTCTCCAAGGTCTGGTTGCATCGTTCTACCATTCCATCAGATTGTGGGTGATAGGAAGTTGTTCTGGTTTTATGTGCACCCATTACTCGGCAGGTCTCCTGGAACACTTGTGACTCAAAATTCCGCCCTTGTTCGCTGTGAATTTCAAGGGGCACTCCAAAACGACAGAAGAATTCGTGAACCAATTTATCTGCCACTGTAGTAGCTTCTTGGTTTGGAATGGCGAATACCTCCGGTCACTTAGTGAAGTAATCCATGACGACCATGAAATATTTGTTCCCGCTGTCACTTACAGGGAACGGTCCCGCAATGTCAAGCGCTATTCGTTCCTATGGAGCCCCGACGTTATACAGCTATAATGTCCCTCTGCTGCGTGTGTAGGGTCCTTTTACAGCTGCACAACTAGTGCATTTGCGGCACTAATTTTCCACATCATCTCGACAATGGATCCAGTAGAATCGCTCACGTATCTTTAACATGGTTCTTTTGACGCCCATGTGACCTCCTGAACATCGATAATGGTAGAGCTGCAGAACATCAGGTACCTTAGTTTTAGGGACAACCATTTGTAAATGACAGTGGTCTCCTCTAGCATTTTCTCATTTGCGGCACAGTACCCCAGCGTGGATAGCCAAACTGTCCCACTGTGCCCAGTAACTTTTTGTTGCTGTGCTCATTCTCGCAACATCACTCCATTTAGGTTTAGGTGCACTGGCTTTAACCCACTCAAAAATTGGCTTGATGTCTGCATCCTCTTGTTGAGCAAGCTGCAAGGCATTCTTCCACTCATTGCTAAGGTCCGTTCTCAGCATTCTGACAGGTACCGCTTCTTTGGCCTCTTGCCTCACACAATGCTTGCAATTCTCCGGGCAAGGTCTCCTTGACAAGGCGTCTGCGTTACCGTGAGATCTGCCACGCGATGCTCAGTTTCGAAGTCAAACTCTTGCAGCTGTTCAATCCATCTTGCCACTTGTCCTTCAGGGTTCTTGAACTGGAGCAGCCATTTCAATGCAGCATGATCGGTTCGCAGATGAAATTTGCGTCCCAGCAGATATTTACTAAAATGCTGCAGTGTTTTTACCACAGCGAGTAACTCTCTTCTCGTGACGCAGTAATTACGTTCCGGTTTGGACAAGGATTTGCTGAAGTAAGCAATCACAGTTTCCTGGTCTCCTTTTCGTTGAGACAACACACCGCCAATACCAGTATTACTCGCATCTGTATCTACGATGAATCCATTCTCGGTGTCGGGATAGCCAAGAATAGGTGTATCGCAAAGATGTTTCTTCAATTCTTGGAAAGCGGTGTCACAGCTCTCATCCCAATAGAAGGACCGCTTCTCCTCAGTGAGTTTGTGCAAAGGTTTAGCAACATCAGCGAAATTCTTCACAAACCGTCGGTAATAAGAGCACAAACCCAGAAATGCTCTGACTTCTGTTTTATCTTTCGGAACTGGCCACTCCTTGATCGCGATGATCTTCTCTGGGTCAGTTTGCACCCCTTCTTGTGAAACCACGTGTTACAAAAAGTTCACTTGCCGTCTGAAAATGAGCACTTTTTCGGACTCAACTTCAGATTAGCAGCCCTAATTTTTGCCATCACACGTTCCAGGTTTCGAAGGTGGTCTTCAAACGTGCGCCCCACGATGATAATGTCATCCAAATAAACGAGACATGCGTCTCCAATCAACCCAGTGAGTACCAGCTCCATCAACCTTTCAAAAGTTGTAGGAGCATTGCACAATCCAAATGGCATTACATTAAATTGCCATAGACCCTTCCCCGTAGAAAACGCTGTTTTCTCTTTGTCCTTTAGGTCTATCTCCACTTGCCAGTAGCCACTCTTCAGGTCCAGCGTTGTAAACCATTTCATCCCCGTCAGCATATCCAGGGTGTCGTCGATCCTTGGTGACATCGTTGAGCCGACGATAATCCACACAGAAACGTAAACTGCCATCCTTCTTTTTGACCAGGACCACAGGAGCGCACCACGGGCTGGATGAAGGTTCTATTATGCCGTCCTTTTACCATCCCGTCAATCATGGTTTCCACCTCCTGTTCTCTTGCAACTGGCAGCCTCCTTGGTCTTTGACGGATCGGTAACTCGTTCCCTGTGTTTATCTTGGGCCGAACTAATCCCGTCTTCCCAATGTCAGCATCATTTGAAGAGAAGATGTTCGTATACCGAAGTAACATCTTCAAAGCCTTCGCAACTTCCTCTTTGGAAAGATCCTTTTGGCAATCTTCGAAAAGTTCCGACACATTAAATCCGCCATTATGTTTAACGCCACTGGATGATTTTTGGCACTGTCGCATCCAATCTACTTCCTCGCAGGTACCCATCCACGTCCCTTTGCTAATGACATGTTCTTCATTAGTTGGGTTCAATACGCGCACTACTGAAGTGTTGGTGGCCCTCACCAAAGTTCGTGCCACCACCCAAGGTTGATCATTTTCTGATTTTTCTAGTAGTACGCATCGATGTTTTTGTGTAGGATCACGTGGCAGACTCACTGGCACGATGGTTTCAGACCTGGGAGCAAGGACTATTTTTTAAGGCAGTAGATTTTTCCCGATGTTCCTCCTTCCATGAAGATTTCCTCGCTGCCGCGCTGAAATTCTTGGCTTCACGTCGATCTCACAATGATGTTCTCTCATGAAATCCAAGCCAAGAATGCAATCATCGACTATGTCGGCCACGATGACTTTGTGTCAGAAAATCCTTTCACCGAGTTTCATCTCCACCTGCTTTTCGCCTTGGACGGGTATGTGCTGACCAGTAGCTGTTAGTAGTCTAATTGGCTTGCAGTTCCCGAAGAAGTCCCCAAGAACACTATTTCTAAGCTTGGAACTGATCACGGTTCGAGAAGCACCTAAAGTCTAAAGTCAGTTTACATGGTATCCCGTTGACTTCACCCTTAATGATCAGGCTGTTCCCGTCGTGAGCTTGCGAGATTGAAATTCTGGGGGCTTTTTCAATATCAGCCAGCACCCGCCCCACGGTCCTGGCGTTTACCCGTTTCCCTGGGTCTGTTCAGTGGCGTTGCTGACCACCCGCACTTGCTGAGGCCGATCTTCCCTGCCAACAACTCGTTTCGGGTAGTTGAATCTCAGGTGGCCTTTCTCTCCACACTCGTAGCATCTGGGACTAAACTTAGGACGAGTATCACGGGGAGGAGATGCCACAACTTCCCTGATGCGGTGAGCTCGAGCCTGTTCTTCCTGTAGGCGAGCCTGTTCTTCCTGTCGGCGAGTCTGCTCCTCTTTGTCACGAAGCAACTACTCCTCCAGGCGTCGAGCCTGCTCCTCCTGTTTCCGAGCCTGCTCCTCCTGTTTGCGAGCCTGCTCCTCCTGTTTGCGAGCCTGCTCCTCCTGTTTGCGAGACTGCTCCTGAAGGACCTTCTATCAGTGTGATCGAAGATTATTTATAATACACTGGCCTTCAAAACAAGTACCACACTTTTAAAATTGTAATTTTTCCTAAACTATACAAGTCAGTTTTGAAATAAAAAACGTGTTATAGGAAATTTCATCAACTTTCTTTGAAATTCTAGTTTATCTTACCTACATTAGTAACGTTTTTTTATTTAAAAAATAATAAAAACCAACTAAAACCTGGACAGATTGCGAAGCGATTGTCACTGTTAGATAGCTTTGGTTTGGACTTAAAAACTGGTGTACTTGGTATCTCAATCCGATAGGTAGGAGCCAAGCAATTTAACAAAAATTCTATTAATTTTAAAAGTATAGTACTAAGTTCACGTTAAAACTACATGACTGATTGCGATGCGGTTTTCACTGTTGGATAGCTTAGATTTTTACTTAAAAACTGGTGTACATAGTATCTCTATCCGATGAGAAGAGCCAAACATTTAACAAAAAAAACTATTAATTTTAAAAGTGTGGTAAGTAGTAAGTTTTGAAGGCCAGTGAATTCCAAGCTTTCATTTTTTTCCTATCTCTCGAAATGTTTACAGAATAAATAAAACTTAGATTAACTTGTAAAAGTGCTATATTATGGTGTTTACTTACATTATTTAATACTTTGATGTTTAATGGCACCTAACAATTGCAAAAACATCAATAGAAATGAGTAAAAATGCCATAAAATAAAACAAGATTTTGTATGGCATACGACGTAAGTACCATTTTTTGTTTGGCGAATTAACTTTAAAAACTGTTAATAACTTAATTTCTTGAAATAGGTATCGTATTTTAAAACGTTTCTATTAAGTAACTTTCTTGTTTGTCGTTCCGATTTGAATCTTGCAACTGAAATTTCGAGCACTTTCCGATTAGCTATCCGGCTGAAACTTTCAGGGTAGCTCACAACTCGACGACAACAAAATTAGAAAAAAAAAGTTTTTTTTAGTTTAGTTTTTAACCTACATTTGTTGCTTGTTAATTCAGTTCAGAAATCCCTTAATGCAGTTTTATTTTAATACATTTGTGAAACTCTAGAAGGATTTCAAAGAACAAACCTTCGTTTCATGTTTAGCTTAGCTGCCATAGGAATCCTAATTAAAAAACTTACTAAATGTAACAACATGCCTTACCTTATCAAAGAATCTCGTCAGTTTCACGGAGTTGCTAGCTCCTGGTGCCAGAGATCTGAAAAAGATTAAGTTGGCACTAAGTACAATAATTGATAGGTCTATCTATTTCCTATCAGTCAAGCTATTTATTGACCAAATCACTGATAATCTCTATACTTTTATAACTACCCTAGGCCCTCTTGATACCTACTTGAATAACATAAAGATCTTACAAAAATCTCATCCCACTGCAAAGTCTCTCAGGTAAGCCGTACTGTAAAAGCCAAAAGCCCGAACTACGGTAAATCCTAAGATTTTCATGTAACACCTAAGATTTACCAACTTGCGGTAAATCCTACGATTTTCATGTAAAATCTAAGACTTACCAATTCTTATTGGTAAAAGTGCGAGCAGTTTTGAACAGTTGTGGTTCTTCGTTCATTTCGAACTTTAACCACCTAACATTTAGTAAATCTTAAGATTTACCACAGAGACACGGTAAATGGTGGGAAAGACTAACTAAACCTGACCTTACCTTTACATAACTACTGTCCCGCGGTATCCACGACGATTTTCCCCTTTCTGGCAAAAAAATATATACCTAACCTAACCAAAACCAACATTTAGCCTGTATTTGGTAAAACATTTAGCATTTACCAAATCGTTTTTTTTTATTACGTACTAGGCAATCGTTTGACCACAATCTCACCTGATGGAAAGCGATGATGTGGTCGAAGGTGTAGCACGCAAAAATAAAAATGTAATGGTAAAATCCTGAAAAAAAAGTTTTACCAACTCGATAATATCGGTAAACCCTAAGATATTCCAGTTAACCAAAGATTAACCAATGAATTGGCTTTTACGGAGACATATACTTAGATAAATAAATACCGCTTACACACTCATACAGTAGACTACCTTGTGCCACGGGTGGCATGGGCACTCACATCAACACTTCCTTCACACACAAACATCCAAGACCCGAGAACAAACATTACTATCACACAAATTTTTGCCCGGCCTGGTTTTGAACCTGGAACACCAAGCTGGGCCATAGATAAATTATAGAAGGAGATTTATCTATGGCTCGGCAGACAGGACAACTGCGCCACAGAGTAGAAAAGATAATTTTTCGGCTTTCTCTTATGCACTGTTGGTAGAGTTTAAAATTTTGCTATAGAGTTTCATGTCTGTTAGTTTAGTATGGTCTATTCCAAATACAAGTTGAGTCTGTTTGTTTGTCATATGAGCACAGAATAAATAATAGTACAAAAAATGAGGTAGCGCTGGCCTCTGCAGCCCGATTCCATAACTTGGCTTCAATCGAATTCTCAGTCTCGCAACCACTAATGCCTTGCGATAGAGTCGAATTTGCTATGAAAAAAGTGATAATCCGATTGTAGCCAAGTTATGGAATTGGGCCACTGGTGTCAGAGTTTGTCATGCCGCCCGAGGACGTCTGACATATATGGCTCATAACGACTGCTATTAATCAATAACAGCCGGGACCGATAGCTTGTCGTGCCCTCCGAAGCACGGTGCGATGGAAAACCGCAGATAACTTAGGAAAGTCACAGGTTCGGTCATAAGACCGAATCCGGTATCGTTGGGTTCTAAGTTGCACTGTTGAACCGTTAGGATACCATAGCACTCATAAATGATCTCTTGAGGTCATAAATAAACATTTTTGACTTTTAGGTTTACATGTAGCAGTAAGATGATGTAAAATGACCACGTACCTAGCTTGATGGCAGTTGACGAATATTTCGTCAGCGCCGCATTGTTCAGCGATGCTGCTGGCTAGCCTTCTGTATTGGTTTTGCCTCTGCTTTTCTTCGGCCAAATCTAACTTGGTTCCAATAACCAGTATTGGAATCTACAAACAAGAATATAGGCTTTGGAATAATAATATATGTAAGTACTCCATCATCAGTATCAACAAGATGAAAGTAGGTAGGTATAACAACCCCAACACTTATGCTGAGCACTGGCCCATTTGGTACACTCGCATCGCATGTACTGCACATGCTATTTTGTATTGTACATTTTTTTTGCTTCAAGAACATAAAGTAAGCATCAAAATTTAGGAAAGGAAAACTATACATTAATAATAATTGAGCATAAACTAGTCAACAGTTAAGATTGTGCTAAGCCAAACAATAGGTAGGTAGGTAAGAATATTAAAAAAAAAATGAGCATAAACTAGTCAACAGTTAAGATTGTGCTAAGCCAAACAATAGGTAGGTAGGTAAGAATATTAAAAAAAAAACAGTAGCATCAGTAACATCATAAATAATATTAAATTTAGGAAAGGAAAACTATACATCAATAATAATTGAGCATAAACTAGTCAACAGTTAAGATTGTGCTAAGCCAAACAATAGGTAGGTAGGTAAGAATATTAAAAAAAAACAGTAGCATCAGTAACATCATAAATAATATTAAATTTAGGAAAGGAAAACTATACATCAATAATAATTGAGCATAAACTAGTCAACAGTTAAGATTGTGCTAAGCCAAACAATAGGTAGGTAGGTAAGAATATTAAAAAAAAACAGTAGCATCAGTAACATCATAAATAATATTAAATTTAGGAAAGGAAAACTATACATCAATAATAATTGAGCATAAACTAGTCAACAGTTAAGATTGTGCTAAGCCAAAGAATAGGTAGGTAGGTAAGAATATTAAAAAAAAACAGTAGCATCAGTAACATCATAAATAATATTAAATTTAGGAAAGGAAAACTATACATCAATAATAATTGAGCATAAACTAATCAACAGTTAAGATTGTGCTAAGCCAAACAATAGGTAGGTAGGTAAGAATATTAAAAAAAAAAATTGAGCATAAACTAGTCAATAGTTAAGATTGTGCTAAGCCAAACAATAGGTAGGTAGGTAAGAATATTAAAAAAAAAATTGAGCATAAACTAGTCAACAGTTAAGATTGTGCTAAGCCAAACAATAGGTAGGTAGGTAAGAATATTAAAAAAATATAATTGAGCATAAACTAGTCAACAGTTAAGATTGTGCTAAGCCAAACAATAGGTAGGTAGGTAAGAATATTAAAAAAAAACAGTAGCATCAGTAACATCATAAATAATATTAAATTTTCATTGTCATCTGAAAAAATATATGTTTTTTTTGTAGGTGTTAATGATCAGATAATTGGGATAACACAACTTATCTTCGCCCATTTTCATTCGTTTTATAGCGATAGTTTGCAATTTGATGTTGTTACTTACCGATTTCAATGAAAATCTCATTGAAACTGAATTAGTTTAAATTTAGAACAGGACGCGTAGTCCACTAGCTGGTGCCACATTACCTACCTGCGTTGAGCCCAAGAACTGTTCCGGGTCGACGTCAACATGCTGCAAGGTCGGGTTCGAACTGTCCTGATTCAGTATTTCGCTGAGCCACTTTTGTAAGTTTACCTGACTTTTTCTATTAGTCAAGTCATGTACCAAGATTATACCTGTAAATAAGATTAGCAAAAAAGAAAAAATATTCGATAAAAAAAATAAAAAAATAATAATATAAAGATTTGATAAATAAGATTGGATTTAGGATTGATTTGGATTTTGATATGTGAGATAAGACTGTATTCTATCTGCCTACGGATCTTGGCCGCCGTGAAGGGGGGGGGGGGGGGGGGGGGGCGTTGCATCGCAAAAGATACGGAATGATTCACATTTACAACTAGGTGACTGAAGAACGTGGCAGCCGCCGCGTCGTCGCCGAGCGTCCTAGCGAGCGTTATTCTATCCACACCCGACCACCACTCTATGGGGAGTTTCCACAATGTATATTTTGGATAAAGACGTCCCCCGTCCACCGACCGCGGTCCGCGCTCTACGCGAGGCGCGGCGACGACACGGCTTCTAAACCAACGCATACCGAATAGATTCAGTTTCTACTATGCTGTGACCAACGGCATCCCAAATAGTGAGGTACTTAATCCTTCTGTGCCTTAAAATGCACAGATTAGGTAGATACTAGACTGAACGCACCATGGTTGAATTATCATTATCTGAAGCAGAATTAACACATAAATCGTCATACTTTACTTTAATAATTGTAGAACTTCTTTTTTATTTACATACTTATTTATTTGATGCATAAGTGGCAAAACATTGACACCGTGAGCCCTCGTAGCTGTTATGCGTCGTAATGTAAGAGTGAACCTCTATCCGATATCCGACTAAATAACCGCAAAAGTCGGAGTCTTTTCAGTGCGGCCACAGAATAAATAATAGTACAAGTGCGACCAACATCAGTTAGGCCACAGAATAAATAATAGTACAAGTACAGAAGGCTAACTGAGTAAAGTCATTTAAATAAATAGCGACTCTCGCTACAACGCTATAAAGTGCAATTTAACTTGCACGGGGCTGCGAGCTTTCAATCAATTATATTTACCTAGAAGGCGCTCGCCCACCGCGTGCAGGCTAGAATGCACCGTATCACAACGCGCGAGAACTTCCATTGCTCTAACCGTTTCGGAATCGCTCTGTCCCTTTTTCGCTCGGTAGGGTTGTATTAAGATATGACTAGGTATTGATACTACTAATTATTCTGTGATATGTTATGACTTAGATATTGTAACAGAATAAATAAGTAATAATGTATTATGTTATTACTTATTATTATAAATTAAAATAGTTATATTACATACAATGACATTCTTATCAGAATAGACCTACTACCTCATTTTTGCTACCTACCTATCCCGTTTTCAGAACGCCGATAAGTTTAGTGAGATACCTACCTACGTGTCGTTGGTTGATTATGATTATATCCTATAGGTATTGCACTTTGATCAATAAAGGCCTGTCTGAATTCCATGCTTTTTAATGAGTGAAAAATAAATTGCTACCTACGTAATAAAAGGTATTAAGAGTAGGTAGGTATTATACGAGACATATATTATATAAATTCCTAATTAGTTGTAGTGTAGGCTACTTACTAAGTCAGCACAGTAATTCATTTCCGATCAACAATACCTACTATAATCAATTATAAAATTACGTTGATCGATTTAATAAACGACTTTATTTCTGCGCGGAAAAACCTTAAATACGCGTAGCTTCGGTATGGAACACAAATTAAATAACATAAAACTAAGAACCTACGTAAGAAAAAAATATCAATATCTAACTACATAACTAGGACATATTATAGGTATTACAATTTATTACCTTTCAATATCCTTTGGAAGCGTAAAGAATGACAATTCGTAATTTCTATCACTATTCAAACAGCCGAATGCTATGCAGTACTTTCTAGCTTTCTTCTTGGTA